>VNKC01000420.1:0-422790 GCA_008042775.1 Drosophila pectinifera
TTGGCAGCCGGCATCTCCAGCAAGCTTGCGCAGTTGTCTAAGAGTAGCACTAGCTGGAAACTCTATTTCGTTCGCTTTTAGCCACTCCATAATCTTCAATTTGTCCATTTTCCAAGAAAAATTTCAATTCCAAGAAAAAAAATTTGTCTGCTCGGATCGCCAGAAATATTTGTGTAGGCGGATGCTTAAGTTGGTCTTTATCCCACTTCTGAAGTTGTTAACCCGTTTTATAACTTGATTCACTTTTATTTCTTCAAATTATTTCTTAAGTTTTTACAATAAGGTCTTTTCACTCTTTTCACTGATCTTAATGTGACCATCCTTTCTTAACCTAATTAATCTTAACCTATTTGATCGCTTAACACATTACTGGGATTATTGGAAATGGAACATTAATGCAACAGTCTTACTTTACTAAAATGCTTATTCTCACTGCTTATACACTAGTACTTAATATACATCTCTGCTAACACATTTAAAGCGTAACAAACTTGTAACAAAAATAAACCTATATACCAATGGTTCTGAAAGGATTTGACCTGTAGATTACTTATATGAAATTTCTAATGTGGGACCTCTGATTTATAAGCTAAAATAAATATTGCTAAGTTCCATTTATCATTTATTATGAAATGAATTTAAAGTAATAACCCGGAGGTCCAACATTGAAATAGAAAGTTCAAAGTAATTACATATCTGCAGTGCGTACAACTTGGGTTTTGTTAAGTCTCGAAAAATGTGAAAAGGGGCAATACTTGATACTCTCGCAGCGGGTTTTTTTACCCGGTACCCATAGGTTACAAGGCAGCACCAACATACGTGTGTATATATATTTACTTATTATATTCTTTTTAGTTGTTATTATATCCTGGCAGGGTATTATCATTTTTTCAGAAGTTTGCAACACAGCAATGAAGATCAGTATCAACATTCGAGTCGATCTAGCCATGTCCGTTTGTCCGTCTCTCCGATTCTCCGCAAACCAGATATAATATAGCAGCCATGGAATGGTCAGTAAATTAAAAAGAAACTAAAATGATAACTTCCTTACTTCCTAACATACACGTACAATTAGTCATGGTAATGGTCGGTTGAAATTACAAACTGCAAGGGTGTATAAACTTCGTTAGATTCCTTTCATATTCTTCAATTTGATTTTACGTATACCGCTTTTAGGTTATATGGAACATAAACTTACAGGTGCATACCTGTCGTTGTCGGCGATGGTTGGGTTCTGCTGCTGTTAGTGGTGCGATAGCTGTTTTGGCTGGATGTAGAGTTAGCTGGTAGTCCTAAAAGCGAGGCAAGGACGTCTTCTAACGAAGCGCTGCTCAACGAGCGTTCGGGCGCTATGACGGCAAATTGGTTGTTTTTCGTAAATTGGGCAAGCCAAGAGTGGGAATTGTTGCAACAGAATTGAAAATATAATACGGGGGCATGGTAAGTATACAATATATAGAAATAAAAAAAATTGCAATATATCGTTAGGCTTGGCCACATTTGATAGTCTTACTGACTAACTGCGATCGATGTATCATGAATCACAACCTGGATTGATTTCAAAATTACACTGAGAAAATTATATTGTATGTGCATGCGAGCATAACGGGCCACAGTTAAAAGTTTATAATAAAAACTGTAACTAAAATATGTTGGAGTCTATAAATAAATAGATAAAAACAAATAAGTTTAAAGTCAAATCGATTTTATTTTAGCCACCATAGGTGGGGGGTAAACTAGCTGTATATTTTGGCGCACTCATGTATGTATAGAAAAGCACGTATAAATACAATACAAAAATGAATAGGTGATTATCAATAAAATTATTATAAAAAATCTTTAGTTGTTCGTTGCTTAATTGTAAATATTTTATAGCACGCTTCGGTTTAAGGTTGTCAGCTGGCCGATAAGAATTTTGATGGTTGAATTTTTCTAGTTTTAAAAACAAAGCCTAAAATAGAAAATTCCGAAATGATAGAATGAAAATAGACACATAATTTTTGTAGCTTAAGTCAGTTTTGAAGCTAATGACAAGCAGAATGACAATGAAAAGCTTATGCTTCCATAAGCATTCATTTTTACAGAAAAATGTGGGAGCTGACGATAAAAATAATTATAATAATAATACAATAATTAATTTTAGACCATTGATTGCTTTTTATTCAAAACTAAAAGTAAAAGATTTAATAAAATTATGAAACACTACATTTGACAAAAATCAAATTGGTCAAACCGGGAAACGAAGTATTTTATTATTTCCTTTAAAACATATTTACAGTCGATCATATAATTTAAATGCATTGCACTTTGCACCAACATTGTCGATTAATAAATTTCGTAGTACAACAGTAATAAAAAAATGTAAGAAAGGCATTTTCATCGGCAATTGGGATATCGTACGTGCGGGATGTTGTGGGCTATCAACATGTACATAAACATAATTTCGGTTTATAGCAATTGTTATAATAAATAATATTATATTTAGGTTTCTGATTCTAAATTGGAAATAGCTACGAGTACAACTACAGCTACTTGGTTCCCGGCGACTTGTCAGATATAAATAGTGGACTCACCGCCACCGCCGCCGACACGGCTAAGTCCGTTCATGCGAAGTGGCGGCTGTCCAGCTGCGTTCACCGGCGACAGGCTGCCATTCAGATATAGGTTGTGCGTGTGCGTGTGGAGCTGCTGGAGATTCTGCTGCTGAGCTTGGGCTGACGAGGGCGGGCTGCGGTCAATGTCGGGAGTCTGGGGCGAGTCGAGGGGCCGGGTGCCGACGAAGCTGCTCTCCAGCCAGCACTTCCTGCGAAACAGAACGAAGAGCGATTTCAGGGATATTAATTGGCTGTCCACTAAAGATCTTTCGACATGGAGTTGTTAGATTAATCAATAAGTGACGTCACTGCGCCATTCGCAACCAAAAGCACCGCCTACTTGCGAATTTTTCCGTTTTGTCACTAAGCTGCAGCGACAAATTATTGTGTGGTTCCTACATAGGAAAGGTCAATAATAACTCTTAGAAACAAATACGTATATTGTTTCCAATTGCTGGTATTATGTAATTCACTAGAAGCACAGAGCACTGCGCTGCTGACCCAAGCTCAACGAACTGCTACCAAGAACAGCCTTTGTACACGAATGAAAACGGATGCAAACGAAAAATTACATAGACTTTAAAGGGTTGTTGGGTGGCTAACAGATGAAGGAGAGAGAACCTGCGTGATTGCAAAGGCATCTCGTTGCACCCTTTTGGCCTAATTTTGATAAAATGGAAAAAACATACTCAATTTGAGACATCGCGTTCTAAAAAATGCACTCTTCTCATTACTAGATTAGGAATTATTAAATTTAGCATTTACTCCTCACTTTCGAGTAAAACACAGTTCAAAAACAGCGCAGAAGCTCAGAACTGAAATTGAGGAATTGAAACTTGGTCGCGCTCTGTCTTGATCTTAATTTTGACTTAGGTGGCTTTGCGTCGTGTGCTGATTAGAGATGGTCATGGACTGCATTCTTTCATCACGACCCAGCCTGACACGAAAAGTTAAATTTTTAAATTTTTTTATAACACGACACGAAATATTTACATTAATTAATCTTTAAATTTTTAAAATATTTTGTATATAGTTTTACATATTTTAAAAGATTAAAAACTTATCGAGATCTGCGCCTAATAAGCGATTACGGTTCTCGTTTAGTATTTTCCCGGAACACTCTCGCTAGTTTCCGATCTGGTTGGAAAATTGAGTACTTTTCGAGGCAGTTCTTTCACATTCGGACTTGCCCGAACTGCAAAATATATTCTTCGTTAAAGAGTCCAAGACCCTTCTTTGAGGGGGCTTAGCATATTTAGACACATTTGACTATTTGTAGTACTTTTAGAAAAAAAAAAAGAGCTCTCGAAACATAATATTCTTGCACTGATAAATACTTGTGTCCTTTTTCTTTTCGATTCTGAGATGAACGAACACGCACACACCCAAGGACAAGGATTTATTTTCAGACACGAACACGTCAAAAACGTAAACAATTCTCTATATGAGTTATTTTTTTGTTCTCAAAATATGTACTTAAACTGAGTATGAACATATGAACTTGTTTTTGATTATACATACATATATTGTCTTATTTTGAATCAATTTTTCTTCAAAAATATATGTATACATACGTATTTGTTCTCAATTTAAATAGTGCTTATATAGTCTGTGCTTATTATGAACTTTTTTGTATACAACATAAGGAAAATTAGTAGGAGCCATCTCAATTTTATGATGCCATAATTCTCTCTGTGTACTATTACTAATTATTATTTTGTGCGATTTTAAAAATATTGCCTTGGCCTAGCTAGTGCCTAGAAGAAACAGCACTTAGCCTAAATACGAGCGAAGGGAGTCAATAAAGCCTTAGAAGTTACTCAGAAAGCTTGATATAAACGGTACCAAAAAGTCGATTACTATGACCACCGCTTACTTGGTAATGAAAGTTATGGACGATCTTTGAGACTTGGCTGAGAGGAATAAATTATCAAACAAAAAAAGCATTTAAATCAGACAGCTCTAAAACAACTTTAATTTGATTATTTTTTAGTTCTCTCCGAAATAATTTTTTTAAGGAAATTTAACTGACAGTAGACAGTAGTAGATCTTGAAATATGGGGTTCAATCGGTTCATAACCATTTGAAGTTATAGGTTTAGGGCAAAAACTTGTTTTTTTAGTTGAAAGCACAGCAACATTTTACCGAAGATATTAGTACTTTTTATTATGTTAGTACAGATGTTAGGCACATGAAGAGTTCTTTAGGCGAACAACCCAACTTGAGAGAGTCTTACCTTTGGCAAAGCTTGTGATTGGTCTTGTTTTGGTACTTTTCTGGTGCAGCTGATTACGGTGCTTTTGAGGTGTATACTTTTAGAGATAGCTACGCGGTGTGTATTTGTCAAAGAAGAAAGTTAAAATCAATAATCGGATCTAGTTGGACTATATTGACTATTGGCAGAGTGGGTGCTTGGAAAACAATTACACAAGGATGTGTACTCGGGACTACAGCAAAGCTATTTTTATATATATTTTATTCAGCTCTGTGCAAAGGGCTGAGAGCCCTTGCCTACCTCGAATTTGGACTGACTGAACGGCTGCGCTGATGCTGTGATTGCTGCTGTTGCTGGTCGTTTACGAAGTGCACAATGGCGGAGGTCACCTCCTTTATGGAGCTCTGAATATCTGGCGCCTCGTGACTTTGGGGTTGTGTTCCATTGGGCGTTGATGTGGGGGACGGCGTAGTGCGTTGTGCCAACAGAGAGTTCGCCAACCTGCAAGAAGGGACAGATCTGGGTTAGTAAGGATCAACAATCCCTTTGGCACACGAAGGATCCTGCTAACCTTCTTCTTATAAAACAAATTTAATACGTAAACACGATGAAAGTCTTTTGGGTTCAGTTTGTTTTTTAAGGAACTCATTTATATGGTATTATTTTAAGTCTAGAGCGCGACATTAGGCCTATAAAAGAAAAAATGGTCGAATCACCCAACTTTTGAGGGTTGATTCATATTATAATCAATAGAAAATAAGTAATTTACTTTTTTAAGGGTTGGCGAATTTTAACTGTTGAATGCAGGCTGAATTTACCTGCAGAATTTACTCTGTTAGGAATTCTATTTTGACTGAATCTATAAAAGTAATGCTACATACATATGTCAATTGTTCGATTTTAATAAAACTAATAATGGGATATTTTTAATTGTAAAAAGTAAGATGTTTTTCTATTCATTTTCGAACGCTTCTATGGAAGCTTTCTGATAGGTCTGTGTTTATTGTTTTACTTTAAGCTTTTATAAATAATAAATGTATATGATCTTATATTTACAGCAAAGAAAATTAAAAATGCTTAGGAAAGAGTCACAGATAGAAAAGCTAATTATTTGATAAGAGTTAATATCGTTGTATCTGACAAATATTTTATATGGGTACCGATTGGGTAATAGGGTATTATTAGTAATTAAATACAAAGTGCTAAGAAAATGCTACCAAATTTAGTTACAACTTTATTATTTTGTCCCCTATTATCCCCCATTTACAAGAGTCTTTGAAAGTAATGCAATTTGAATTGGGAGTTCCACTGAAGAAAGGAGTTGTCTTTTAAGCTTTTAGGATCGGGTATTTCGACACATCCTTCTGTCACAAGGATTTTGCTTTACATAGCTGCCTTATAGGATATCGTTTCACTTTTAGCAACATACTTCCCAGCTCCGCAAGATTCGTAAGCCGAGGCACGCTATATCACGAACTATAGCTTCGCTTTTAGAATATTATATAATATATAAACATGTTATATCAAATTATAGCGATGTGTGAATTTAAACTAAAACCTTCAAACCTTATTTGACCCTAACATGCACGTGCTTTGGGGTCGCAAGGGTCACTCGCAGTGATTCCCCAAATAATAGGAGTGCCTTTGCATATGAACTTTTCCACGTTAAATTTTTCTTATCTTCTTTTTTCCTATTATTTATTATCTGTAATGATTCCGTTGAGATGTCTTTTAAATTAATTTATGAAACACTGTGAGAGACTAAAAAAGGGACCGTGGAAGGCATGAGCGAGGGTAATTGATGTACAAATTATCATTTTTACTGAAAGAACTCGCAAGGATGTGGAATATTATAATATTATAAAAAAATAATACATGCACTTCAAAGCAAGTATACACAATATAGTAATAGTGAAGGATATAGTAAAGGATCGTAATTTAAAAGCTTCGAAAACAGAAAAAGAAACACATAGCCGCACGAATTACATTTTCAAAGGACCATATTGATAGGTCAAAGTAATGTCACAATAAGTAGCTTAAAGCATCCCAACAATTTTTCAGAGCTAAGGGACACTTTTGGAGCTGACTAAAGAATTATGAGGATTAAATGGCCAAGATTGCTTAAAATGTAATATTTTAAACAACATATTGCTATTGAGATAATGTATCTAAAATTTTGACTAAGTGTGCTTGGACACTCCCTTACCTTAGAAAAGTGTATTTTTTTCTATCATTTTTAATATGAAATATTAACACATACAGTGGATCTCAAAATAAAATAATAAATATATATATATTTAATAATTTCAAATATGGCAACAGAAAGTATTTTCTGCATTATTAAAGATTTTGAAGGATACTCCTATTATTTTGAGTGTCACTGTGTGTGTAATATCTATTATAGAAAAATATCTTCAAATAATATTTATAATAATTATAATAATAATAATAATTATAATAATAAAAAAAATAGTTAATAATAAATAAATAGTAATAAATTAATAATAATAATTTGGTTCTCAAAATAATACAATTCAATTTAATTGAATAATTGAATAACTTTTAAAATAATTCAATAATAATACTTTGAATAAACATAGTATTTTCTGCACTATTGATGATTTTGGAGGACACTCCTGTTGTTTTGAGAACCAATGTGTAATATCTATTATAGAATAATTTCTTATAATTATAATAATAAAAATAATATCTTATTATAACAATAAATACAATAATATCTTAAAATAATAATAATAATAATAATAGCTTATGAAAAATAAAAAATAACTAAATAATAAATAATGATTATAATTTGGTTCTCAAAATAATACAATTCATTTTAATTAAATACTTTAATAAATTCTCCTATATTTATACATAGTATTTTAGAAGATTTGAAGATTGAAGGACACTCCTATTATTTTGAGAACCACTGTATGTAATGTCTATTATAGAATAGAATAAATAGAATATATATATTATAAAATATCTTAAAATAATTATAATAATAATTAATAAAAATTAATAGTACTAAATAAATAATAAATAATAATAATAATTTGGTTCTAAAATTATAAGAATTCAGTTTAATGAAATATTTTCATAATTTCCGGTATGATAACACAGGTGTATGTAATACTGCAGAATACTCTTGAACACGTGCCATTTTACAAGGAACCCGATATGGTGGAGCCACACTTACCGCTCGTGGGGCGTCCGCTGGGACAGCTTCTCCGTGCTGCGCCAGCCCAGGTAAGGCTGCCGATAGGAGTTCCGTAGCACTCCGCTGCTGCTTGCCACTGACATAAAGCTGCTGTTAATAGGTGCGCCGCGAGCGAAGCTGCTGCGCTGAGAGACGCTGGGCGACGTCTGCGTTGAGTTTAGGTGCAAGGTGGACCACCGAGTAGAGCCCGTGCTGGTCTGCGCCGTCCCGTGAACGGCCGCTGAGCCGCTCTGCCCGCCGTGGTGGCTATGCGCTGAGGGACTCAGCAGGAGAGGACTCCGATCAGAGCGATGCGATCCCAGCGAGCTGAGCGACGTAGTCTTGGAGTTGAGCCCCTGCCAGCGGCCGGACTCCTGTGTGCGCTTTCGTGTAAAGTTGCCCGGCCGATAGCCGCCGGCGGCTGTGGAGCCATCTGCTGGTACATGTCCGGAACCCTGATTGTAGTGCCGGAACCAGTCGGGGATGTTGAGGCGCTGCAGCGAGGCCTGGACGCGCAGCTGGTGCTCGCTTAGGGCGGCAGGATTGTGATCATGAAGCTTCTGAAGCTCGTTCTCTGGAGGCTGTATGAAATAAAAAATATATTAGGTATTTTTTAAATGTTTTAGTGTGAGTTTATAAATGTTTTTTAAAATGTTTTACTTGTAAGTACTTTGTATGAAGCTTTTCTTTAATAACACTGGTCGAGCCAAAAAAAAAAAACAAGTAATAAAACTACAGTCGAGTGTACTGGACTGTGAGATTCAGTTTTTTATGTCATGTGGCTTCCGGTTGATCTTCTCCTAAATATAGGCTAACATAAATTGTACTTGTTTAGTATTAAGTTATTCCGCTTTTAAGGTACAAAAGGGTTCTGAGAAATTTTTTTTAATTTTTTACAATTTTAAAATTCCTGAATGATTTTATAAAAATCGGATGACCATATCATTTGATCGGTCAAAAAATTAATAGAAAAATGGAAATCATCACAATTTTATTGTTTTTTAACATATGCGTATAGTTATATTTTAACGATTTATGCCTTTCAGAATCAGACGACTTTATAAAATAGCTGCCAAAGGAGTGATCAGTCCATTTTTATAACTATTTATATATATATATATATAAGTATTTATATATGTATATATAAATTGTATAGTCTGGGATCTTATCAAAAGGACGATGTTAATTCGACTCGATTGGTGTTCAAGAATATATATGTATGTATTCTCCTTCAACCTGTTACACTGTTATGGTACATAATACCATAGGATAGTCGATTGCAGATTTGTTTGCATTGCGAGAATATAACGTTGAATTATTTAAAATGATAAAATTACTAATATGAAATGGTACATATATGTACATTTATTTTGTACATAAGTTTACAAGAAAAGTCAAGACAACGTAGTTCATCTAAATAATATGTGGTTCTATTAAAAATGTCACAAGCCCGTTAATGTGGCATTTCCCATGGATACTAAACTTCGCTAGCTACTCAACGAACGTTTCATTGTTGCTTCCAATTGTGCGTAAAAAGCGGATGGGTAACTACTAGTATTAAAATATGCATATTCAGCCAAAGACCTAATATAAGATTTCAAGAGCATAGGTTCAGTACAGCAAAATCGAAAAAGGTATTCCGAGAAAATCATATTACTTCCAGTAAAAATATTTAAAAAAAGAAGGATTTTTTTTGACCCGGTTAAGGAGGTTCCCCTTTAAGTCAGCAGCTCATACGCAAACAATGCAACCTATTCTCTATTGAGCTCGCCTGGATTTTCGCCTTGAAAGTGGGACACGATGTCGCTTGCAGTCCTTATTTCCCTTTCAACTGTCACTGTTGCTGCTATTGTGGGAGGAATTATTTAATCAGCTGAGAGTTTTTACGTTAATATAATTATATTTTACTTGATTGCAGCGCAGCATATCTTCTAGAAATCCAAATAGCACTCCGAAATGGAACTAAATCTATCTTTTATTTTAGTTTGACGGAGAAAATATGAATCACGAGACTGAACTTTTGAAGGCAAAAAGAAAAAGTATTCACAACTTAATTGGCATATGAACACAAGCACAAGGAGAGGAGAAAGTCAATCAGTTCGCCTATACAGCGGGGAAAGGAAAGGAAAGGAGCAGCCAAAGCAAGCGGAGGAGTCAACTGCATGCCAGGCTAGGCAAGTCACACCCAAATCCATAAAATGCGAATCATTGGTGTGGTATACATACTTGATGAAAATATGTCGGTCTAAAAATGTATTTTAAATTTTTATATTTGACCCAAACAATAGCCTTCCCCCAGCGCGCTCCCAATCCCGGAGCCCTAAAAAGTGGGCTACGACCTTAGGAACACAAATTCAGCGAAAAAGTGGCAAACGCACGCCAAACCCACCACTACAGTGACACATGGCAAAGCACACCCACTGCACAGTACATATTTTATTGTCAAAGGCGGATGAGCATTGCTACAGTCTTTTAAGGCTTCTGCTTCCACTCAAAACTTTGGGCACATCCTAGCTGAAATTAACAAATCAAATTAAGCTCTTACTTGCTCAAGCATGGTACGCGACATGCAACAACCACACCAACACGTAATCGTACACACGCACACACCCGATGGCGGCGCGGTCAGCAAACACTATGCGTAATTTGCCATTCCGGCACACGAGGGATGTATCGCGTTTCGGCTTGTGGTAGATACTAGCCTACCAACGATATGGCCACTGCAAGGCAACCAGGAAGCTGCAGTGTGCTAGGAAGTGAGCACGCTATTAGCTGTTTATGGCAGCTTTTGCGCATGTCAACTAGTGCCGCCAACAAGAGCTTTCCGCCGCAATGAAACACCCTGTGCAACCCGGTATCTACACCCTTAGCCGACGCGGGTAGCGTCGGTGTAAACAAGACTGAAGCAGCAACAGGCTGCCGACAGAGTGTCTGGCGGTCTGGGTGGCAGTTTCAGCTATAGCTCTAGTTTTAGACTAGATGAATGCAGAAGGCATCAGGGGACACCCGTCGAATAGTCTACGTATTAAAAACCATAAATACAATTACCAGTGTTGTGGAAGTGCGGTAAACTCTGTTTTACGTACGGTCACATGGTGTCAACTCTTGTGCTTAACAGCGAATTTGTGCGCCTAACAGCACACTGTTATTATTTCAAGTTTATGTTATTGAAAACAAATGTTCAGTTTGATCGTAACACTTGATCGTAAACACTGAACGACGAGTCTATTAAATGTAAGTAATTACCGGTGAATGTCATATAATATAATATTATAATTATATACATATAATATCATATTATTTTGTTTAAACCACTGTTACTACTATTTTTGAAAGACGACACTGCATACGTTTTGTGAAAAATAACAATGTTAGTCGTTTTTCCAATCATTTTTCTATTACATTTCCGATCATTACTATAAAAACAATATGGTTGAAATTGAAAATTTAATGATGATCGCATACATATCTATGTACGCGATACGTACATATATATATATTAATCTTACACTCGCATTTAAAAAGATCACCTTGTGGTCATACAGATTTTTCGGTTTTACTTCACCAAGGGTGGGTGCGTTATATTTTAATAATTTTGACCAGAAGTTTGCAATACAATGAAGGTAGCATCTCCGATCTCATCACCAGACGAGTGGATCTACCCGTATACGTCTTTCGTTACTATGTATGGTATATACATTTTTGAGTTATCTTTTTCTTTCTATTGCAGGTAGTGTATAGGTCGTGAGAACGGGCCAAAAAGCTGCATAGTAACGATCGGAAAATAAATTGAAAATTGAAATGAAAGCTAATATATAATAATCGTTAATTAATTTTAATGATTATTAATTTTTAATGATTTCAGCATTTCAGGTTTAATTTTATTAATTTTTTTTAATCAACACGGATTTAATCATCTATTCTGAGATAAGTCGATTTTTTTGTGATTTTAGAAGATCGCTTTGAATTTAATAAGGTAAATATATAGGAAAAGGTGTTTGATATTTCTACGATATTGATATAATGTCATCATATTTCAATTTATAAGAGTCAATAGGAATATCAGCAAAAGTTCAGTGTCTCTATTTATAAATGTTTTATACACATTAGCAAGACTTTTTGGATCGACTTCCATCGATACATATACTTCAGCAACCCGAAGATAGCTTCCCTTCTTGTTGTATCTACTCTATACATATATATATATTCTCAGACGATTATAAAAAATTGTATTTAAAGGCTCCTTTAAAAATCAAAAAACATTTCAGTCGTCAAATATAGTTTAATTTAATTAAAAATGTAATTTGTTAGATTCAAACAAAAACTTATGATATCAAACAAAAACACCTCTTAAAAAGTAGGATAGCTACAGTAGAGTGTTATCGACTGTGAGATACCCGGTACTCAAGGCTTTATGGGTGAAATTGGTATGGCTAATTCGCTCTTTTTAATTATGCTTAATATATTTAAAAACTGGACATATGTGGCTACCGGTGTTTCTCACCGAAATAAGTCAAATGTTGGTAGGAAAATGTTGAGCAACACGCATTGAAGCGATCTGGCTGGAGTTACCTAGTGGTATAGATAGAGAGGAACAATTGTGGGTGAAAGAAACCACACTTGATCCTCTCTAGCTATACCACAAGAGTGGATGAAAGGGACGACACTTGTTCCTCTCTATCTATACCACTAGGTAACCCCCATAGCTTTATCTTATTATGCAATGTACAGTCCTTGGTACCGGGTATCTCACAGTCGAGCTTATTCGATTGTAGCATTCTTACTTGTTTCTTTATTCGTTTCGGAAAAAATGCTTGCGAAAATTTAAAAGATGCGCACTTAAAAACCCTTCGCTGTATGGCACCCATTTTTTCATTTTCTGTCGCCGGACCACCTGAATCGCAAACCGAAGGCATTTTTTAATGAATACAATTTACTTTAAGTACTGTCAAGTATATTTTATTTCTTTTCTATTCTATTCTCTTTATTTTTTTTTATTAGCAATACAAAAACCTATTTATCTACAATGGTAATATCAAATAAGGTTATAAAAAAAAGCATCCAAGTGCGAAAAGGTTGGTGAAATGCAAAAAAAATAAATCTGGAACACACTAGTATAAAACAGAGATAAGTTCGCTGAAGAATATTTCTGGGTACGATCACAAAAAGATCTGTTTGTGATCTGACATATAGTCGAGACTAGAATCTGTATATGAAATCAAGCCGAATAGACCTCCAGTTGTCAATAACTAAATATAAGAATGTTGTCATTAAGTTTTGGTAGCGCTAACTCTTAAAGTCTCTTTAATCTGTTGTCTAATACGGACGGACAGTCCGGCTGTCAATGTCAATCCAGAACAATCCTTTACTTTACTTGGCAGCACTGATTCTAGCGGGTAAAATAAAAGGGAAAGTTATTAAGATTATTGCGTTAGTGGAGATATTTCTACCAGGTGTCATGTCGCGGCACCCCAGGCAGCTGGCGCGAAGGCAAGACGCAGGTCGAGTATTTTACGTAGGTAGTGTCGGTAAAGGGATAAACCAATGTCGGATCGACAGGAGTGGTTTTACAACAGGCCAAATGTTAGAGGGTGGATTAGGGAAATCCGTAAATTAAATAACAATTATGGAAATTCCGAATCGACCTTTTATTGCAAGCTTATGAGCTACCTGTGGGGCAGGTCAGTTAAAGGTTAAATGCGCAAATCGACTACCTGGTTCGTATAAAGAGGCGTATGTGACAACGAACAGCATCAGTTGCAAAGCAACACGCCCAGATACAAGTTTGTCTTTGGAGTAAAGTAATTCAACACAATATTCGCACAAAGATGGCCACATACACGTACACTCAGATTCTGAGTCTTAACGACATGTCCCTTTCGAAGATGGGCACCACCTTTACTCTGGACGCATCGAACTTTGGACAATGTGACCTAAACCTGTTCATCGAGAGCTTGGAGACCATCTCCAGACTGGAGAAAGAACGGCATGAACGCAGCCAACGTCGCCGAAAGCAGAAGCTCCAAAAGGAGCGGATGGCCAAATTAGAGGACGACCGCTGCACAAGTCCAACTCCCAGTGCCGACGAAGCCGCAGACGAGCCAGTGATGTACTTCGAGGCCAAGTGCATTCCGTATGCGGTGTCTGACGCTCCAGCTTCCCGCACGGCTTCTGGGATACCAGAGTACTACACCTGCGACGACGAAGCGTACAGTAGTGCCTCTCAGTCACCACGCAGTAGCGTTACTTATTGCAGTTGTGGCGGCATCGGCAACATAGATTCTGACTCTGCCGAGTCTGGGATTTGCGAATACACTTCTCCGCCGCCTCTGCGACCCCGTTCTCAGGTGATCACCCAGTCCAAGCCCCGCTCTACAAGGTCGCGTATCATCGGCATGGTTTTGAAGAGGGAGTATGCGAAGACGCCATTAGTTGACCAGGAGAAAGCCAAACGGTGCGATAGCCTAATCGACGACAACATTAAATCCCGGCGCGGCATCGCCTGTTTCGAAGGGTCTTCGGAGGAGCGCTTTATAGACAGGGCCCTGCGCTACCTGACTTTGTGATTTAAATCGCGACAGAATGCGAAAAATCTGCTTTAATATTCATGTTCCCATACTAGCGTAAGATTATTTGTAAGAAATTTCAACTATTCTGACATCCTCAAATATATGTATATATATATGAGTATTTATTACTAAATAATATCTTTGTATTGATTTGGTTGAGAAAACATTGTGAGAAAATATAAAAAGACATACTTAATAGAATAAACAAAAATTACAATATTTTGGCTTATGTAAATTATAAAGAATAAAATATGTCTACAAATGGAAGAACTAAAAAGTGCGAGGATTGGGAGACTCCTCATTAAAGTTCCTAATCCAAGGTGGCTTCCTTTGGCAGTCGGGCTATTCCACAGGCGACCATTTGCAAGCCTACTCGTGGGACGAAAATAAACAATGACAAACAAACATTAATGGCAACAAATAGGAAAGCAAAGGCGAGCAATATCAACTGCGAGATACTTGGTATCAAAGCACTCTGCGTAAAATTGGACTGGCTAATTTACTTTGCCTAATTATGCTCAAAATTGTGAAAAACTTGACAAATGTTTAGGAATGAAGACAAATGTTGCTACACAACATGTGTTCAACAGCAACACCGAAGAAAGACACATGTTGCTAGGAACATGTTGAGCAACACCCGATCTGGTATCCCTTTCACGCACTCTTGTTCCTCTTTATTCCAATAAAATTTATTAAAGAAAAAAATTTTATGTTTCTTCTTTAAATTATTTTTAATAAATAAAATAAGAATAACAACAGATTTGAAGAGATTTAAAGGATTTTTTTTTTTGTGAAGCTTATAAAATTTTTAAATACAACCTAAGTAATAGAAAAATCGTAGCTGCTTTCAAATTTGTTGCTTGTTTATCACCAATATACTACAAGAACATTTAAAATCGTTGCATCCTAAGAGTGTCAGTTTTGCCCACCCCCACTGTTCCGGAGAAATGCTCCCTCTAAACCAATGGCAGTAAACAAATCGTTTGACCACAAGGAATCTAAAAAAAAAACTTTACCCGATTTTTCGGAAAGATCAAACATTAAAGGGGATACACAGATCAAAACAGCAACAACTCAGAAATAATAAAAATATTGTTAAATTTGGTATAAGGCGACTTTCTTATTTTATGAGTGCTTTTTTATTGATACTAGACTAAGTTCTTTAACTTGCTAAGGGTGTCGGATTAGCCCCACCCAAGGGTTTTCTATCTCACGTTTTGAAAGGTTTTTGAATAAAAGAGCATAGCTTAAAAGAAAGCATTTTAGTTGCCAATTAATTATTAGAAAGTGATTCTCATAGCTTTGCCTTTTTTCCCGTAAAACTAGAGGGTTTACCAAAAAGTGGCAAAACAAAAGTATTTCAGCTCGAAACATAAAAAAACACAAATATCAGTTGCGGTTTAAGCGATCGCATTGCATTATAAAATAAATTATTTTTGTGCTTGTGGATCTGAATCCGCAAGACCAATGGCAAGAGAAAAGTTTTCCAAGCTCTGTTGTTAACAGAGGGAAAATGGAACCAGTGTGCCCTGTTCGGAAGTGAAAACGGAAACGTCTGGGAAATATATTCCGTGTGGCTTTTTGAATGCGAACACTGGAAAGGCCTGGTAGACTGTGATTTCAGACAATGGACAAAAACATAATTATTGCAGCATTAAGAAACTTGGTCAGAAAATAAGAAGGCGTGAGAATAGATTTTGGCGCGTTCTCTTTCCTCGTAACAGAGTCTAAAAAATTAAAAAGATAAAAGAATGCGAAGGGAGAACAAAAATTCTTTTATTTCATTTTAAGTACTGCGACCTATGTACTTCCGAGAGGATCTATTTGGACAAACTACTTTCTGTACTAACAATAAAAGGTTACGGATAATTTTAAAATGGTAATTTTAGGGGCTTCTGTTTAGTGAATTTCAAGTCAAGGTGGTTGTAGGCGTTAAAAAATAAAATTTACAACATAAAAGTCCTCCCCACCAAGGTCTTAACAGGAATTCCAGTTCGCAGGCCCAGAGATCTCCCATTGTACCAAGGTCTGCATTGGGCTGCACTTTAAACAGCTCCTAAAATTTGTTTACTCTTTGACCGAGGAATCATTAAAAGACAAGTAAGAGAGTGTACTCGACTGTAAGATACCCGTTACATACAACATTGTATCATCAAGTTAAAAATAAGTCCGTCTCTCAAATGGCTTTAAGCGCGCACCTTTCCAAGGCTCTCCCAAACGATTCCTCCAGTCGACATTAAATTGAAAAGTTCCGTAGAAATACAAAATTAAACATACACAATTTTCATTTTGGATCGCACCTGTTCAAAAGTACCCAGAGAGAATTAAGAACAAAAATTAACTCAGAATAAAACATGTGTACTCAAATATTTGACAAGTTTATATATTCCCACTTTGATTTAATTTTTACTCAATTTGAGTAAAAATTTTGAATAAAAAAAAACGATTTTGAGTGCTCAATGTTTTCTACTTCTCAAATTTTTAATTTATCGGTGAACTCATTAAACAGTTTTATTTCCAGTGGTCTAAATGACTTTACCTATTTTAAACGGTAAAATTACAATTTTAACAATGATCTTAATTTATTAAAAATTATATTTTCCCTCCGTAATAATATTAATGTAAATTTTATTATTTTAATAGCATTTATACCAGATTGTTTCGTTCCACCATTAGTACAGCAGCCTTGACAACCAAAACGCAAGTTTTTATTGCCGACGGCAAATATTTTATGTCAGATTTCGAGGAGGGGTTAAAAACGAATTTTACAAAATAAATACATACTAGATAGATCTACTGATGATGTGAAATAAATGTCAAAAGATTATTTTCCTTTCTTTTGCAAATTAGATCCGATTTGATGTGGACAAAAGGCATTTACTTTTAATTTCGCAAAAAAAGTGAACCGCAAGAAATTTTCTAAAATAAAATCCGAAACCCGCCTGCAGGTATGTACAAAAAATAAAATCGATACAGCCAAAGGTACATACATATAAGCAGGGGACCATTTCTTTTATTCTTTAAAAAAGTGGTTATAACACATTCGGCGGACAACAATTAAGAGGTCAATAAAGTTGACCACTTCGCATTGGGTTATTGAACCCAACATTCCTTCTGCCGCCACTCTCTTTATCTCTAGTGAATTACGAATTTCTCTTGCGTATTATCAATACCAATTAAAAATTAATTTGAAGCCCACGCAAGCGATCTGCATAAATGGATTTTAGAGTGTAGAGAATTCCTTCTGAGAACGTACATTAAATGGAATTCCGCCAATTACCGAAATTGGTAAACAATTTTAATTAAATTTTATTGAAATTAAATATTTGCAGTATTCACTTGGTAGCGTCCATTGGCAATGCGCCAAGAAAATTTAGTCGTCGCACACTTAACCTTTAAAAAATGTTTGGCATGCGGAATATAAAGAAGAAAAAGTGTTTCTTAGGGCCATTCGGTCAGTGGAAGTTCGTAGCACCTTAACATTTCGCTAATTGAGAAAAATTTAACCCAATTTACATATGTATACATACGTTGCTATTTATTGACTAATATAAGGCTTCTTATGTGAGGGAGGGTCAGTGTATTGCTACATATGTATGTACTTATGTGAATTGTGTATAAGGCTAATTGACCATGTGGCAATTGAGCTAAATTGCCTAATTGCTGACATCACAGCTAACTCGAAAATTCCAAGTGATGCAACCCACACTTCTCTGGGGGGTTTTGATAAAACCGGAAAAGAAAAAATGTATGCAGTAGCCTAGCGCACGGGCTCACCTTAAATAACTTGCTATAATCTTGAAAATAACCTGAATTGGGAAATGGTTAGACTCTTAAGATATTCTATTCTAACACATATTTAGAAACAAAAATAAAGAACAGTTTTTAATCGAGGGTGGCGAAGAAATTTGCGTTTTCCGAAACCCGGAGCACCGATTTCCGTTTTCGAAAAGTAAATATCCGCAGCCCGCCTGAAGATGCTTAAAAAATCAATAATCTGGGTTACTACAGTGCCTTATTTATCGAACTGTAAACGCAAAAAAAAAAAAAAAACAAACCACGACCCTACATTTCCAATATGAAATTACCTGAAACAAGTACGAAAGCTATACTCGAGTGTACGCGACTGTGAGGTACTCGAAACGAAAAGCTTTGCACATATTTACATATTTGGTTTGAACAAACTTGTAATACCCTTCTTCTTCCGTGTGTAGGATTAATGTTAAAAAGAAATACGACAATATCCCCCATTAATATCTAATGTAACATTTGATTTAAATTATCTAAGTCTAAATCCGAGATTCGTTTTAAAGTAAAAGAAACCTTTAAGGTCTTGTAGTTTGGTCTCAAATTGTTTTGTATTCAGTTACGTACATAGCGGTGTTTATATAGCTTAAACTATGAGTCAAAGCTTAAAGGGTGAAAGTTTCACATCAAATCCAAACACAACACGAATTTACGTTTTTGCAACACTCAAATATACATTTGTATTAAGACTTTATTTTTCCTGCCTGTCCGGGTTGTCCCATGCAAGCAATTTTTCTGCAAGTGACAAATTCGCGCCCCTCTTGCTTGCACAAAGTTGAGAGCGTAAAAATCTAAAAATAGAATGCGCTTGGATGGCTAAGTATTCGCAGTCAAGCAACTGCGTATGCGTACAGATCTATAATGCTTGTGAATATGTGTGCACACATACAGGCTGTCGCTGTATGCGCACAAGAGAGCGGCTGGTTCTAGAGCCCTCTCTCTCTGGCTTTTAATCAAAATTTCAAGAGAGTCTGGAGCCAGCTGTAAAACCAACGCGAAAAATGCATAGCAAAAAAGTGGAAAAAAATTAAATTAGGTAATATACGATTGTGGCAAAAAGTAACCTCGGTGGATATCAGCATTTTTAATTATTATTAATCTAATTTAATTGCCAAAAATCTAAAAAAAATTCGAAAACAGTATTACATATATGTATGTATGTACATACGGATGTTTGCAATAATAATAAGATAAAAATTTTTTGGAGAAACATTTTCATATTTTTAACTTTTTATCAAATTAAGCATCAGTAGTATTATAATTTAATTAATAAATAATATTAAAGAAAATAATGTTAAGGATTCAATGAAATATGTATACATTATTATTTACTATTTTTACTACTTTACTGAAAAAAGAGAAACTGAAAAGAGCATTAAGAGTAGCACAGAATAGCACAGCTCCAGCTGTCAATGTGAAGGCCAATATAAGAACAAAAACAATGTCAAATATAGACAAAACTTAAATATTTTTTATTTACATATAAGCGTAAAAAAAAGGTTGCCAACGTTTAAAGTTGGTGCCGGTGCACCTTTCATGGAAAAACGCCCATGTTTACATATGTCCGTTTCATAATTCTCCCGGACCTGTAATGGTCAAGATGACTTGGAATCGAAGTCAGCGACTCCAAAAACTCCACGACTTCAAAAGCTTTTTTCCTAAAAGTTCCTGGGAATGTAATTGACCAGGTCCCGTTGGGGCCTCTCTAGACCTCCCTGTGTAAAGTCGCCCACACAAGATCAGAGCAGAGTCGCCCGCAAAGAGAGAGTAATCTAAAATAAGAATGTATTACTTTGAAATGGTTCGACTCTTCGGTAGCTTATATGGCTTTAGGTCGAGGCAAACACACATTCCCAGCCCAGAATAGGAAATTAAAGGCCAACAGATGGGTACATTAAAATGTGATTTATTAAAAATTCCCAAGTCCGCCAGAGTGAACGGACTATTTGGGGTATATGTGCATATGTACATATCTGAACTGCGGTGGAAAGTCGATGGCAAGAGGAGAAGAGAAGGTGAGGAACAGAAGAGAACGAAAATATAACTGTGCATGTGTTTTTGTTCACCCGTCTCCGTGCCTCGGTGCGAGGGCATAGTTTTTAAAATCGCGTTTCTCCCGTTTCTGCATTCTCCCTTTTTCAGCAGGTGTGCATTATCGACAGCTGACACTGTCGTCTTTTCCCCATGTCGTTTTTTTTATTACTTTGCGGACTTCCCATTGTAATCGATTTCTAAGTTTGCTATCTACTGCCCCACACACGCTCACGAAACTAAACAGCTATGCCGACTGTAGTGTAATTCTAATTACTGAGAGCTCCCTTAATGTTCGATATAATCGACTTAGTGATCGTGGGAAGATCACGTCAAATCTGGCCAAGTTTGCAAAAGTTTTTTTACTAGAAAAAATGTCAATGTTAAGCGAAATGACCAAGATCCATATATATGGAGTCGATATGATAAAATCTACAGGCGAAATGTATACAATCTTTCTATCAGCAGACGCTCCCAGCGTTGGGTGTGAATCATTTATATACGTAAATGTGTATATGTACAGATACGAATGTATCTATAAAACTTGATTATTTCTCCAAAGGCTGCTATCCATATATTACTTGTAAACGCCTTATAAACAAAGAGAAACCAAAATAGATACAAATTGCGAGCTTAAGAGAATTTGCCAGCGGATAATTTCTACTTTGTGGAATAAACACATAAGTTATAAATAGGAAATCTGCTTTCAGCTTAAATTGTTTTTACGCTTATACATTTTTTGTTGATTTTGTATAATGATTTCTGCCTTTATTTATAGACTAAATGTTAATTTCACAAATGCCTTATACAATATTTTTCTGGTGCTACTCAAATTATTAATGTTTTATTAACTTGAAAGGCAGCTAACTTCAGGAAGCCGATGTTTGGATGCCCTTGAAGCTTGCAAATTAACCCAACAGTTCCTAAGCTATAAACATTCCTGGGCGTGTATAAAACATTCAGAGTTTGCCGATTTCACAGATTGTGATCTAAATTGACCGATCACAACATGTATATGATAAAAACGGTCAATTTTGATAAATTATAAAAGTGACTTTTATATCGTATAAACTTGTTATATATTAAAAAAAGAAGTTGTCAATTTTCATATTATATTTATATACATTTTAGATTGATATGGTAGCCCGATTGTTATAAAATTAAAACAGTTAGTTTAAGTTCATATTAAATAAAAAGTTCTAAGCTATTATTTGTTTCTGGAAAGGGTATTTTACAGTTAGTTACACCGAAGTTTTCAACGCAATGATGGAGTCATTTCTGACCTTGTAATGTATTTATAAAGTAAGTATGTTTATTAATCTGTTCATTTCTACGCATCTGGATGAAACTTTTAAGACTTTAAAAAGAATGTACGAAAAGAAAGATATAAGAATAAATTCGGAACGTGCTAAAACTGATTACTATATAATATAGCTTCCACTGGAATGATCGGAAAATTAATATGACTGCACATGTTTATGGGTCAAACTCGAAATGAATTTCGGGGTCTTGAAAGCAGTTTAGTTTTCTCAATGACCAATTCTTATCTAGAGTAGCTGCTCCTGTCACCTGTTCCTTGGTCTTTAACTTCTTAGTATTTAAAAATCTGAACTAAAACAAACTACAAGTAACTATGTACATACATATATGTATGCTTAGAGCTGTGGTCCCTCACAAAGCCATCTTTGTTGTTCGTCTTATGCTTGAATCAACAATGGATCACGTTTTAAGTTATGCATGTTCCAAACTCTGGTTTTTCCAGACGATAACGTAGTGACTAAACTTAATTTTATAAGCATAAGTGTTGTATTTTCCTTAATATTATTTTCCCTTACTCCTTCCTGAATAAAACTCTAGATTCAAATGTTTGGCCAGAGCAAAATAAATGAATTCTATAGCACGGTCTCTTAGAAATTAAATTGCACCACAATGGGTGCCGGGTATCTCACAGTCAGCCACACTCGACTGTAGCTTTTCTACTTGTTTTTGTATTATTTTTTGCACCCCGCTGTCAAAATACTAAAAGCTTCCCTTGCTCTATATGCCAATGCCATTCAACCATTTATTAAATTTTTTTCTCACGTCTCGTACCATCCGGTAACACAGCGCTGACGAAAAGTGTTTCTCGACTATTTGACTCTGCTGAAAAACGCTTCCTATTTTCTTTCCTATTCTCTATCGCAGCTGCTGGATTAATTTAATTAATTAATTTAATTTCAACAAAACAGAAGTAGTTACCCAGTTACCCTAGTTTTTTTTAAGAGTACTCCAAATTGTTACTAAACGAGCTACAGCTCCAGTCGAGTTTGTCGACTGTGAGATACCCGGCACTCAAAGCATTGTGGGTGAAATGAAAATACACATGGAAATGGCACTTTCACTTTGGATAAATTATGCTGACAAATGAAGAAAAATGTTGTTAGCAACATGTTGAGAAAAACCAACAAAGACAGAAGTTGCTAGGAACATGTTGAGCAACATGTTGATGCTGTCAGCATACAAAGAAACTGTTTTTCTGAATATCTCCTATGTTTATCATCCGATATCACTCAAATGCTCGTCCGCACAAATGTATTTATTTCATATCCACTTACTTTAAGCCGAAAATCACGACTATAGCTTACTTATATGTTTTTCATGGTTTCCGATCTTAAAAGAAACTTGATCTGTGTGCAACAGATTAGAATTTGTCCACCAAACTTGGTAGCTCTAGCTCTTATAGCTTCTGAGAACTGTTGTTTCACACGGACGGACAGACGGAAATGGCTAAATCGACTCGGCTGGTGACGCTGATCAGGAATGTACATATATATAATAGATACGGAGATGCCTCCCTCCGCCTGTTACACACATTCTCGGTTGGCACTAAGATATAATACCAATATAAGACAAATTTTTTTTAGAGTAGCTGGCTGACTTATGGTGTCTTTCCTTTCTCTTCAAAAGCCCATCTCACAGATCCATTCCTAATTAGCTGGCAAACCCTCCTGTTTTAAAAATGCATGGGCCAGAACTGGCCTCGTGTTAACGGACGTGTTCCTAATCTAAGAAGATCATTAATCTGGTCATTACGAGATCTTTGTTTTTAACTGTTCATCATTATTTGGATATACATATATTATCCAAAAAGAATAGAATATAAAATACAGAAACTTCGGCGGCGTGGCGAAGTAGGTTTTCTTTCTTTTTTGTTTAGTTATTAAGGAATCTATTATATCGAGTACTAAAAATAATAAAGCGTGAATATTAGATGTACGAACATTCAACTTTAAATATTTAGTATATAAAATAATTTAAGTTTTAATACATACGGCTGACAATGATGTCTTAACTAAAAATCGAAGAACTTCGACAGTGGTGTATACGTACCTGGAATGATAAAGAAAAATCAAAACAAATTAATTATGGAACAATTAGTGGATTACACTTTATTTTAAATGCCAACATAAGTCGAGATCCCTTACACTATGCAAAAAAATCTAAAACTAAGATTTAATAATTATAATTTAAAAACAAAAAATACTCATACAATCAATTAAAAACTTTAATCTCAAGAAAATAGATCTTGAAATAAATGTTGTTTCTAATATAATACCCAGAGTACTCGAAAATAAAATTTTCCAAAATGATTTTCTTTTTTGGTTTTGCGGCTACTGACTATAATAAAGACTGACTTCGAATGAAATCCTTTTCCTATCTTTAGGAAAAGGCGATGAAGTTCTACTGAGGTGCGATACTAGCTTACTACCTTAGTTGTTGTAGGTTAATATAAGAATACAAATAATAAATTTGCAATTCCGCGATAATTTTCTTGTTAAATTTAATATGAGTGAGGTCCATGAAGGTTTGGAATTGAAAGTTTTTTTTCGCCCAATCATAAAATGAATGCATAATTTGAAATAAACGCACAACAGCCAACTATTTTTTGGGCGCACAAAGTCAAAACGCTATATATATGTATGTACATAAATTGTGCACAGGTGAAGCAAGTTTGGGTTTAACCTAAATAAGTTTACTCGTACTTTAATACAGTACATTTAATACAAATTTAATGCAATAAATTAAAAAACCAATAGGTCTAAGAAAAAATATCAGAAAAATATTCCGATACAAAAAAATATATTTTCAAAACTGTATAAAAACAGTATACTTTTTCTCATTAGAGGCCGAGATCACATGAAACCTCTAATTAATGAAAACGTTAATGCAATGTCAAAGTCGCATTAGCATCATCCATTAGACCCGGGTTTCTATTTGTCGGTATCTTCGTCATCAAAGTGTACTCGATAACAATGGATGCAAAAGGGTTTCTAGTAAACTGGGTCCGCGTTTGCAAACAGCTGTTGGACCATACAGAAAAATCAGTAAAATAGTATTCAAAAAAGTTTTATTGTTAAATAAAATCACAGAGGCGATATTCCGAACCCAAGGAGTATGTATAAGAGATGTCAAAACCTTGAGACGAGAGAATTGGACAATGGAGCTAGGAGAACAACTACTAACTGAATACGTTGTGTGGTACTGAAATAGCTATTCGGAAAATACTTCAGACACATTTTTCCAATAATAACGACCCGGGTGTAAGAAATATATCACGTCTGTATTTTCTTATTAGGATGTCTATTTTACTCTTCATTTCCGTAGAACATGGACCATGACATGACATTTCGTCTGTAATCTCATTAAAAATATGAATAATGAAGTGCTTCGAGGTACAGCTGTCCATTCTACTTAATTTTTTCCGCTTTTGATTTAACAAAAGCAAAATAACATAAAACTTTTACACGCTAAGTACTACTAAAAAATACCTATTACTATTCGGTATTTTTAACATATTTATATTTTTGAATTTTTTGTTGTAGATCACAGAAGGCAGCAATGTACAAAGTTCACTACTGAAATTATAAACTTGGGGAGATCTTAATATTTTCACTGTATGAATAAAACGACACATTATTTTAACAAATTCTTTAAAGTATGCTACATAAAAGAGGGTAATTTTTAATATATAAAGCATTATAAATAGTAAATGAATGCTGACTAGAAAAAACTCACTGTACTTATACTCTACTGATGGTTTCGCATGAGCTCTAGCTGTATGTGATCAGCCGCAAATAGCCAAAAGATGATGCGCTATTAATCGCAGTCTAAAAAGGAGTGACCCACAAAAGGCGGCAGCTATGTAAGAAACCTTCAAGCAATTACACAGTCGCAAGCCAAGTATACCCCTTTTGGCCAGGCAGACGATCGAATATGAAATCACCATCGGGTTTAGACAATAGAAATGTCTGAGCAGTATTTTAATTATTTTCGAATTGCTCAGAGTCTTTGCGATGTTGTTGCCGTATACCGGATACCGGATACATAATAGGAACGAATGGGGTCAAAAAAAAAAGGTATAAAAAAAAGGTGTAAAAGTCTAAATACAAATTTATAATCCAATATTTATATACAATGTACATACATACATATATAGGGATTTTTTTAAATATATTTATTTAAAGTAATTTTAAAGGGCTGTGGATAATGTCATCTTCGGTGCATGGTTCCATATGATCAGTTGAAACTGTTCATAAAAGAAAAACAATTTAAGTTAAAAATTGTTTCCGGCTATACCAAAAAAGAAAAGATCTGTCCGGAAAAGAAGGAAATTGCAACACTGGCTCTGACAGACATCTTTAAAATATATATACATATGTGTACATACATTTGTTCGTAAGTATTAGAAAGCAGTTATTTCATGACACAATTTATGTTTATTAATGTATGTATCCATTTTAGCGCTCATTTGTTTACTCGTTTAAGATACATACTATACATACATACATATGTAAATAAATTAGTAGGGAGTGGCGAAGCAAAGAGAAGAGAAATTTGTTAGTACATTGACAAAGAGAACGATGGGCCAGAGTATTCGGGTGAGCCGAGACCCATAGAGACGCGTCGTAAATGAGCCGATCACGGGAAGTCTCTTTTTGGATTGCAAGAGAAACCTCTATCTGTGTGTTTTATTTCTGACTTGTTCTTTAATATTCCTTCCCCTTCACCGTTGAAAAAAAGCAATACATATGGATATGTACATATGTAAATCAGAGAAAAATACAAAGTTTTCTTGATATTTCTATACTCCACATTTTTTTACTCATTTCCAATCACCCAACAAACAACAAAAGCGTTCAGCTCACGAAAGCATTATTTGTGTACCCCACTTCGGACCGAACTTTAGTGTTCATGTTAGATCACTCACCTAAACACAGCGTTGAGTCAACACTTTTTTTGTTAGGTGATTGGATTATTTGCTATAAGTAAATCAAGAAAAAATTCAATTTTGCAGTTTTCTGATATATTCTTTGCTTTAAAATTACGTTTTGTTATGCCATTTAAACCATTTTTATTAAACGTTGTCACAATGAGCACCGAGAGTGTCAGCACGGCGACTACTATCTTAACTATTTTATTAAGATTCAGAAATTATGTTAAGGCAATTGATAAACATTTTTAATCATTACGTCTTCGTCTTTTATATGTTTTGAGCGTGAGAAATTGAGCTTATTTAGCTAATTCCCGGCTAAACTGTTTTTTCAAAAATCCAAGTAAGCACAACTTTTTCAGTTTAATCCTTCCTTTCAATAAGTTTATTTTGTATGTACATACATATGCATAGTAAACATCTAGCGTACATTCTGTGCATATTTTCTCAAAATAAAAATATTTTCCTGCCGCAGATCAAGAAGCATTAGGCAGTGGCGACTGCAGCACTTGTTTTCATTCATCCTTATTGCAAAAATTTGCATAATTACAAAAGCAATAAGAAATTAAAGGGTTAGGGAATGCAGTTACGAAATAGCTTTAATAGTCGATATTTTTTTATTATTTGTGTAAAGCTCCGGGGCGAATGCAAATGTTTCGGTCTTTAAAAATTAAAAAAAATTTTACCATACTCGAGAATGTATACATGTTGCAGTGGAATCGCACTATTTAAAAGAAAGCTACAGTTAAGTGTCATCGACTGATAAATACCCGGTACACAACGCATCGAGCTAAAAGTCAAATCTTTTTTCAGTGGCATGCCCAGCCCAACACCAAGGCTCATCAAAACTATTACTTCGATCGATCTTTGAAAAAAAACGGAATTGAACAAAAACATTAATAACTTTCATTTAAATACTTTTTGTTACTCGACTAACCATCTGCGGCGAATCTGCGATCTGTAATAACTCCCATGTTTGTCATACGATTTCACTGAAATGTTTAGAGCACTTCCGCATAAATGTTATTATTTCCTACCTATTTACATTCCTGTCTAAGAATATATATTTTCTATGGGGTCAGAGACTGCTCATTCTGCCTGCTACATTCATTTTCGGTTTGTTAAAAAGCTTTCAAAGTTTGAGAGCTGGAAATAGAAGTCATCACAGAGCAACATGGAGCAGGGACAGAAGAGAAGGGTGACTGGAAGGGTGGGGTATGTCATGCAGGGCATTCACACAAATTACAAATTTAAGGTCAAGTGGTCATTGTTGGTGCAGCATTGCCGCTGTGAGGGTAATTTGTGGAAGCCATAAGCCGGCCCAGTCACCACCAGTGGACGAGGAGGTGGAAAATGAGCAAGGCGATAAAAGAAATGCGAAGAGGATACACTAAAAACAAAAATCGTTCTGAAATAATAATAATTGTCCATATGTCCAAGCAGGTCAGATCCCTGAATTCATATTATTTGATAAAAATTTTGCAGCCGAAAATACGTTGTATGTATGTACAAACATATGTGCATATGCACATATGAAACACACCATATCGTACAAGTTCAACCTGCGAAGCAACTTAATTTTTAAATAACTCCCACGTTTCTCATTAAACAGTATCAAGATTTTAGGAACATGTACGCACAAGGCTATTTATTTGTATATATGTATATACTTTCTACAGAATTTTATTATATAGTTCTAAAACCATTTTTATACTCGGTACCCGTAGGGTATATATGTATATATATATATACATATATATAAACGCAGAAATAAAAATAAGTTTAAGATGGTCTGATCGTAAACTATAAAAACTAGCTATATACAGACGAAAAGGTATTATATTCAGGTGAAATAGGGGTAAAGGTGTTAAAGAAAATGTATGAAAAAGTTTTGATTATTGTTTTTCCCCTCTCATGACACATGTCTAACAACACCTCAATCATTCTAATCTAACAGTCCATTCAAAACATATTCAGTAACCAAAATTTAGGCGGCCTATTCAAAGGAAAAACTTTTTCTTGTTTGTCTATTTGTACATAAAGCTATACATAAAGCTTTGTTCCTGCTACATAAACGTTATGTATTTATATATAAATATATAAAAAATATGGAGATATATAATAAAATAAATAAATATATATATATATATATATTTATATATATGTTATTCTGGAAGAAGTGGAATTAATATTGAAAGAGCGTAACACCGGACACAAGTAAATATGAAATTAAAGCTCTCAGAAAACAGGAAAAACGCCCCATACCAAGTTTCCTACTATTTATTACAACAATAATTGTGTGATTATTTTGGGGTTTAAGTACAATTTGTGTCGAAAAAGCTTACAAGTACCTAGGAGATAAACTATGCCGATAGCACTCAAAAAGATAAAGCGAAGCTAAGAAAAATAAAGCTTTTTTCTTTTGTTCTAAAAATTTCTGATAACGTTACAAAGCCTTGGGATTCGGTTAGGATCATAGATCACAGATGCCAATTTTAAGACACATTCATTGTGCACAGCTTGCCTAATTTGATTAACCTATTTCACGCTCAATCCATTCAAGGGAATTAATAGAAAAAAGTCCACAACATCCAAAACTATTACATTGCCCGATGCGTTTTCATTTGAGTGCATTCAGCTTACATTAGTGGTGAAGAAATATAAAGGAAATCGGAAAGCTACCATACAAGTTGAAATGATGCGGAGAATAAGTAAGAAAACACACACACAATCAGCTGTGACAGGGAACTCAACTTAAGAAGAGACGAAAATGTACAACAAAATTAAAAAGTTATGAATATAAATTGATAAAACTTCCAAAATCCTTTCAGTGAATAAGTTAAAATTTCAAGTTAAACTAAGTCTCAAAAAATTTTTTTTACCTTATCATGACGGAAGAATTGTGTGTTCTCGATTTGGTACTTCAATTATCTTAAACTACTCAGTTAAACTGGGAAAGTGTGGTCTTAAATTGATGGTACATTATCCCTTTATAAAACGAATATTTTTAGGTTAATTATTTCCTTCAAATTTGCGAAGTTTATCATTTCCTTACATGTCCACCGAGGCTACTTTTGCACAAAGCGTTAAGCTAACAGAATTACATAAAATAAATCAAACCAACCTTATACGTTAATTTTATAGTCAGAAAGCATACGAACGTGTGTTCGCGATGATGGGATTATCCCATATTACTTAATTTATTTGTACATTAACAGTTTTTTTAGTATACTGTCAACTGTTTTTAGTGTACTGTAAAAATTCATTGGCAAAAAAAAAACCAACTAACTAGACCCAGACTTAAACAAGTCTCGAGTCTCGACTACCCTCGGTAACCCTAAAGTACCGGGTAAAAAAAAAGCTATGAGATAACCACAGCCAGTTGAAAGTAGCAAAAGATTTTCTATTCGCTTTTAATTAAGTAAAATTATTTTAAATTATCAAAGGAGAGATACAAAATTTATATCAACTAAATAGCATTTACCATTTCGACAATAAAAAAAATTAAAAATAGTAGTGCAGTGTTTTTAAATATCAAATGGGAGACCAGATTTGAGATCAGCTAGCATTAACTATTTTTGACAATAAAAATAAATTCAGAATATTAGTAAATTTAAATGTATTTGTAGCTGATAAGGGAACGACCCCAAAGCGCTAGAGTTAAGGGTAGAAACTAGGTTACCAGGCAAAAACCATAAAAAATCTGAATGAGCCACCTATTCCTCACACGCTGCATCCTAGAAGGATGTGCTGGCACTCACCAATATATTCTTCTGATTCTCCTTGTCCAGCAGGAACTCCATGCTCTTGTGCGGCCTGCGAATAGATGCGATTTGCACACCGCCGCCTCCTGACGCTGTTTTGACTCCATCCTCTCCATCTAGATCCAGATCGTCCGGGTTGTAGGCCGCACTGGTCACTTTCAGCCGCTTCACGATGTAGCGCTTGTGTGGCTGGCCAAGCGGGTTGCAAGTGATGTCCATTAGGGAGCGTGTCTTGCCAGAGATAACCGTCTCGTGGGTATCCAGATTTGTCTCGATTAGACCCATTACTCCGTCATCGTTCACGGGCGACACTGCCACTGGCACGGCTGTCACCATGGTGGGCCTAACTCCGCCCAGCTGGTTAAACATCTGTGTCTTTTGGGCGACACTCGCCCGAGACGGAGACTCGGTGTCCCGCATCCTGGTCGCGTCAATGCCCGCTATCAACTGGCCGGCGAACTGCTGGTATTCCTCCCTTTCGGCGCTTAGCAGCGCATCGCTGGCATGGGCAGCACTGCCACTGGCATTGGTGGCTTCATGAGGCGCATGCGCCAGGCTGCTGTTGTTACTGCTGTTACTGCGGGTCTGCTTTGGCAGTGGTGGCTTGCCGGTGACCACCTTTTGCAGGGTGGACGTCTTGGCCAGCTGTTCCGGCTGTATGGTGGTCTTGCTCTCTTCCAGTTGGGTGGACTGCAATGTTCGCGGTGGCTTCAGAGGGATGTGTATGAAGTCTGGTGGCCTCCCACCGCTTTCCCTCGAGGATTTTGTGGACACAGGAGCAGAAGCAGCCTTGATCACCGTTGGCTGCCTCAGCTGCTCCTTTGGATCCGGCTTCTCTAGCTTCTGTTGCTTCTTCTTGCGACGCAGCGAGAAGCGCAGGCCGTGGGCAAATCTGGAGAGAAAACTCTTGGAGTTGGGATGTTTGTCATCCGTCTTGGCGGTGGCCATGGTCATGACCTGTGGCTTGGGATCATCCGGTGTCGTCATCTCGCGGATCTGTTGATCCGGATCCGGTTCGTAGCGCTGCAGCAGCTGCTGGGAGGCGTACAGGATGTGGTGTGCGCGATTGGTGGGCGGCTCGCTGAGAATAGGCAGATGGAGGCTCAAAGGTCGAGCGGGGGTGCCGAAAGGTGCGGCTTCAGCGATCGCCGGTCGGCTGGAACAAGCTGCTGGCGACTGGAATACCAACGTTGATGAGTTCGCGACGTCGACTAAGCGATCGACTTCGTTTAGTTCCGGAGCGGCGCTGCTTACGGCCGGTTCGGATTCCGATACGTTCTCGGTTTCAGCTTCGGCTTTCGTGTGGCTTTCGGGTGCGGCGTTGATGACTGCTATGTTTTCGTTGTTCTCATCGCTCTCTTCGGCTGCGATCACAGGCTCTCTGAGCGCTCCTCTCGACGCTTCTCTTGGTGCCTCTCTTTGCTGACGCATCTGCTCTTCGGTGTACCGCGCTGCGACATTCTCGTTCTCTTTGGTGTTGTGCAAAACAGTGGCGTCAGCATTGTCCAGCAGCTCGTCGTCGCTGGAAACTGACTGCTCCCCGTCGCCGGAGAGGCCACCATCTGGCGGCTCCTCAGACGACTGCTCCTGCCAGCAGTACTTGCTTACTACGGGGCAAAAGCTCACCTCCTTGCTGAAAGAATTCCGTGAGCCGGCAGGCAGCAAAATACCCAATGGCTTCGGCTCAGTGGAAGCCTGGGGCAGTTGGTGCATCGAGGTGTGGGCACTGCTCACATATATGTCGTCCTCCGGCTCCTGCCGCGGGTCATCGTAAGCGGAAAGATTGGGCGTGCTGCTGACCAGGCTGCGCTGTTTGGCGGCCGCTGCCTGAGATTGGAGGAAGCGCCGTTTGGGAGGAGCTCTCTGAGCGGATGAGGACCTCGGGGGAGGCGGAGGCTTGGCCGGGACATTAAAGTTGCACTGCTCCAAGCTCTGGGCGTAGGTGGTACGCAGATTAGTGGGGTCCTGGTCGAAGGTCTTTTTGCCGAAGCTGCTGAAAGTTAGCTGTGGCTGGGCCTCCGGATATGGATTCAGCTGGGATTGGGCATCTTCACGCTTCTGGAGCGACGGTGGATTTCGGATTGTCAGCTGAATATGCTGGCCTTGTTCTGCTTCCTCGGAGACGGTTTCTGAATCCACCTGGTCATGGGGCTGCTTCTCCTCCGATTCTACGGGCTTATCGTTAAGAATTGAAACGTTCTTGTCATAGATTTTGCTGATCTCATCCAGCAAAAAGTTTCCTTTGCAAATAATTTGCTCGTAGTCCCCGCCAGAGATGCTTCTGCCGCGGTCGGACATTTTGGTTTCAGCTGCCTGGTTTCTCTTTTGATTCCTTTGGAGCTCATTGGACTTTGGCCGCTGACTAGTGTAGTCCAGAAGTGTGAGGTTGTGGTAGCTGGCGTTTAGATATCCCGCGCTGGCCACGCCCACCCCAGTTCTGTCTGTAAACGATTCCGCGATTCTTCGATCGCTCCAGCTGCAGCTGCGCCGCGCTCTCGGCAGGCTGTGGCTGTCGAGGAAGAAGTCGTCACGCCTCTCCTCCACCTCCAAATCCAGCCCGTCACTAGAGCTGCTACCACTGCTTTGGCAGTTCCGCTGGCTGCAGCGGCGACTGAGACGGGGTCGTCGCCGACGGCCCAGCTGCTGCAGCTCGCTGGGCAGCGAATGGGCGGTGGCACCCAGAAGCGGCGAACAGTGGCCCGAGGATGAGCTGCTGCTGCGACTCCCGCTGCTGACTTGGTTTGTGGTGTCGCTAGTGGTGGCCAGCACGTAGCCGTAGGTGTGTGACTCCGTATCAACAATGGCTTTGCTGGGCGACGACGAACCTCGCGGCTCGCGTATATCGGGCAAACTATTGCGCAGCCAAGTAAACGATGCGGTGGATGACGAAGAAGACGCTACCGATCCACTCGGAGATGGCAGCGGCAAAGGCGATGGTGCCACCGATTCCGACTGAGAGTCGGTTCTCTCCGAGGAGCTAATAATAGACGACGGCGACGACGGAGAGCAGGCCATAGCAGCCGCGTTCGATGTCTGCTCTATTTTTGGCTGACACAAATCATGTCCGCCATTGGAGTTTCGGGAATGATTCGAGATCTCCTCCAGTAGCAGTAGCTCCTCCTCCCTCTCCTCGCAAAGCATGTCAAAATTCTTGGATATTGATTTAGACTTTTCACTGCGATGCTGCGATCTAGGCTCGCAGTAGCCAGAATCCTCTGACAGATTCTCTGCTGAGTTGAGCGGCACTCGTCGGGAGGCGTTTTCGTCCACGTCCCTCCTGTCAGCTTGCTCATTCCCCCCGCTGCCCTGGCACGAGATCAGCAGACTGTGGCCACTACTGTCACTGGAGGAGAAGGTAGAGCTGGAGCTGGAGCTAGAGCTGGAGCTAGAGGTGGAGCTGGAGCAGGAGTCCGTGTCGGACTTAATTTCTGCCTGGTGTAGGCTCTTGGAGAATAGCTGCCGCTGCTGTTGGTCCTCAAGATCCAATTTGTTTAATTCATAGTACGTCTGGTGCAGGCGTCCGTCAGTCGACTCGTAGCGCTTCATTAAAGACAACGACGAGGCGGAGCCTCGCCTGCTCTCTGGATTACTGTCACTGGTACCGGTACAAGTACTGGCGCCCGGCTCAAAGCTGAGAAGCGAGGGGGAGCTGTTGCCCAGGCTATTGAGGCTGAGGTGCTGCTCCTGCAACGTAAGCTGGCGCTCGAGGGACTCGAACTGCACCAAGGATGAGCTGCGCGACAGCGAGTGGTATGAGTCGTTGTCCGAGTAGTATTCATCAAAAGTTCCGCCACCGCGCCGACTGCCTGTGCTGCTCCTCTGGCCTTGGCTTCCGTAGCTGTCCCGCACGCAGGCCTCCACGGCCAGGAAACGCTCCAGGCTGTTGTGCGCTTCTGTCTCAATGCGAGGAGTACGTCGCATTTGGACAATATCCTCTAGGCCCTGTAATTGATCCATTTCCTGGCAACGGCGCGGACGTTTTGGAGGACAGGCTAAGTCCCGTTCGGACATGGCATCGATATCTGTAATCGTAAATGTATATAGTTCGAAATCCGAAAATAATGCTGTACCTTCAGCTCACCCTTTGTTACTTCGTTGCATATGACAGAGCCCGTGGAGCTCCAAAATATGGTACTCTTATCCTGGTAGCCATTCCAATTGCTCTGGGCATGCTCTTCGTCCTCGCTGGTCTCCTCCATGATGGGCTCCAGCATTTGCCGCGAGCTGGACAAGAAGACAGCATCTGCAAGGGATTGAGAAAAGATCCTGAATCAGTTCTGAATTCCAGCTCGCTCCCCTGAGATATATTGAACCTTGTCTAAAATCCAAAGACTGTACCCATAAGGTACAAAGGCAAGCAGAAAGAGACATTTCCTATTTCATAAGATATATACGGGGGTGCTGCAGAAGTCGCTTTAGCTCAAATTTTATTCAAATTTTTATCTTTATATTATTTATTATAAATTTTGTTGAAAATGAAAAAAATGAAATTATCTCAGCATATTTCGCAACATTTTTTTTAGCACAATAATTGTTTATGATCCATATAAAACCATATTTTTTAAATAATTAACGTTATTCACTAGATATATTATTATTATTGTCGCTTTTTTATTTGTTGTCGCTCTACATTTGAAAAGCAAAAATATCTCTTTACGAGGAGACATAAAAGTGACGCCTTCAAATTCAAAAATTTCTGTTATCTAATTTTGTGACGATTAAAAATAAAAAAAATACAAATATTTTAACTAGTTTCTAATTCCAGACATAAGTTTAAAATTAAAATATTTTGCAGCTTATTGCCGAAAACATTTCTCGTTAAATTATTTGTAATGTTCTTAAGAATTCCTAACATTTTCTATTAAGTGTGTTCATATTGCTTAATTATTTCCCAATAACTATTAGTTCCTCATAGATCTGGGCTTATGAAAATATATGTTTTTAAGTCATTAATTTTCTAACTTCTTAAAAATAAAACTATATTCATGTTTAATTTTTATAGTCATTACCAAAATAAATGTTATATTAATAATAATTAATAAATAAAAATTAAATTGTTTCTAGCTCTTTTCCCGCAAAACTAGCTGGTTTTCCCAAAAGTGATAGATCCATAATATTCCACCTTGACCTGTTTAATAAATAAAAGTGGTTCAAGGACACTAAAATTTCATACAGATCGACAGACAAACAAAAAGACAAACGATTTAATTTCGAAAGGCCGTTCAAATCTTGATTATTTAATATCTTTTGAACGGAGTATCGGAATGATTGAGGTGTCGTTCGACACGTATTTAAAGATATAATACAATATCATTAAACAGCAGCATAATTCCACCGAACAGAACAGCTTCAATTTCCAAAATTTTAATTTTCATATTGTTACTCATATTTTTTCTTTTCAAAAATCTTACTATGCTGAGCTTTACAATACCTATTGATTAATATATAAATGGTAAAAATTTTCAATTCTACGGCTTAATATAGTAGTCTCCTTTAGAACCACACTTTCGGTGCTCATCGTCACTACGTGGACTGCAGACCAGAATGATATTTCGATGAGTTTTGCTGCATCCTATAGAGGTCTTCGTGCAAAAACTTAGCTCATTAGAACAGCTGTTTAGCTAACGAAATTTTTTATCCTTGCAGTTTGCAATTCAATCCAATCGTTACTATGACAGCTATAAGAATGAAAACAAGAAAGAAAGCTACTGTCGATTGTGACCGACTGTGAGATACGCGGTACCTAAAGCAATGTAAGTGGAATTAAAAGGCACATGGGCATGTCTATTTCACTTTGTCAAATTAAGCTAAAATTTATGAAAAACTTAAAACAAACAGACTAATGTTGCTAGGAACATGTTGTGCACACCCATTGGTGCTATTAATACAAATGTAGCTGTTGAAGAAGTTCAGCATACACGGAAACCTTATTTTGATAACTCCCATGTATATCATCCGATTTCATTCAAAACTAGAACACGTCTGCATAAATGTATTTATTTCATATCTATTTACTTCAATCAGAATAATACAAAAATGTTAAGTTATTCGTTTTTCATGGTTTCTTGGGAGTGACCAAATTTTAAAACAAACTAGATCTGCGTGCAACAGATATGAAAATTATTTTTTGAGATGTGTTGTTTCACACGAACTAACATACGGACATGACTAAATCGACTCGACTGGTGGAAGAATATATAGCTTTATGGGGTCAGAGAAGCCGCCTTCTGTCGTTTGGCACTAAGTTATACTATCCATGTACCTTATGGGTACCGGGTATAATTTAAGACACATTACTTTATATAGAATATAGGTCTTAAAGAATTCCCTAAATAGTCACATAAACTTACCGATCGTTTCTATGGCAGTTATATGATAGTCATCCGATTTTAATGAAATTTAAAAATAATTAATAATTAATTATCAAAGCATTATAAATAACCTTATAGGTTGCTATATGTTGACAAATTAATGCAGATTTTCCTATAATTTTCAATCATTTTCCGATTGTTCTAATTATATGGTGTCCGATTTGTATAAAATTAAAACCGTAATTCTGAATTCATTACCATATCTTAGAGTAAATGAAAATCGGTTGTAAAACGAAAAGATATAACTTTTTTTCATTAATTACCCGTTGGGAGCTATATGACATAATTGTACGATTTTTGTAAAATTAAAACCGTAATTTTAAAATTATAAAAATGGGCATATTTAAAAATAAATGCAAATCTGAAGATATATAAAAAAGTTGTATATTTTGATATTAATTCCCGATTGTTCCTATGGTAGCTATATATATTAAATAACCGTCCAATATAACCTGTTCCGACATATATACTACATATTTTATTCAGATAGCTCTAAAATTGAGCGACTAGTCTGCACAGAAATGAACAGATGGACAAGACTAAATCGACTTGGCTGATGCTAATCAAGAATAAATACACTTTATAGGGTCGGAAATGACTCAAGTACTGCGTTGCAAACTTCAGACTACAAATATAATACAATGAAAGGTTGTAGAAATTTTGAAGCATATATTTAGGAAAGGTGGGGAACAAAACCTTCTAGTCCCCCCGTCCTAGTACCGCGCACTCACTCACCTTGCTGTTCAAATGTACTCAAACTGTTCCAACATGTGGCTGTGTTAGCCAGGCGTCCCGCCAGATCCAGATGCTCCATTCCAGAATTTGGAAAATTTGTTCTTAATCTCAATCAGTTGTGGTTATCTTAAAGTTGAAGTGTTTCTATCTGTACATATATCGTTGTTGTAATCCTTAGTCCCAAATATCACAATCATTCGTCTCTTTTAGCATTATCTTTATCGTTTAGCTTTCATAAATGCATTTATAACATATCGCAACTTTCCAAGGACATCATACGATATCTTTTTTCTTTTTAGTTAAATTTCGGAGCCTTATATTTAGATATCAGATTTCTGTTGTGGCGAAAACAAAATAATAATACAATGAGAAATTAGTAGTGTAATATAAATATATCTTTATAAATATATTATGTATTATTATATTATTAAAAATTAGAAATAGATCAGTAAATCGAAAATATATAATAGTTGAATGAAAAATCCCATCGTAGCTCTGATATGAGTTTAAAACAGATATTGGAGCTAATAGAATTTTGTTCAGGCCTTGAGCAAAAGCCGGTTTGCTGATACTGATATAAAACAGTTTACTGCCAGATTAATCGCAACTGTAGAATTCAGTATCAAAAGAATAAAGCCAGTCTGGAGCTTTGGACGCCCCAATGCAAGAGTAAACATAGGAACCCAATATTCGCGCTAACGTCACTGGGGCAATCTGATCGATTCGGCGTGTGTTTATTTCTCCATTTGTTCTATGTAAACTCGAGATATTTATAAACGGAATTAAAATACACATATTGCACAACCGAGAGCACAACACAGGGAATTTTCATAGAAGTCGGTCGATTATTTAATGCTTAAAAGGCTAAACTATTCAATTGAAATGTAAACAGTGGGCCATTCTTGCGTATATACTTATTACTTGAGTTGTGATTTTATATATACTTAAAAAAAATTAAATGAAAAACAATTATAAACTTAAAAGCCAAAAACTAAAGCGCTTTTCAGCAGCTTGTGGTACCCAAATGGCCTTGAGAACGCATCTCTCCAAGGCTCTTTCTCCGAAAACAATTTTGTCGAATTAATAAAAGATCTAGCTTTTCTTTACTAGAATCCAAGATCCAAGAATACTAGATGCATTTATATTTTCTAGTGTCTTTCATGTTTATCATTTAAGTGTACTCCACACTAAGAGACTTGTTTTAGTAGAATGACAAACAACTAAATTGTCACGGTTATTGATATTAATCAAGAATCACTGTTTTTGCAAAAATTTTACAAAGATTATACACAGGCAATAAAATCTGGATAAAGTTGTCAAATTTAATTCGAACAGTATTGGGCCAATATAGAATTTTCTTAATCTTAGTATTAACATACTTATTGAAATCGGGAAATATTTTTTGTGAAATTGAGACTTGCTTTTGGGAAAAAATTAAGAACTTGAAAAATGTCAAGTCCACATTATAATGGAATAAAGCTTAAGAAAATTTTGATCAGAAAAGAGAACAAAAAATGCTTTTAAATCATATTCATAGCCTTTTATTATAAAAAATAGCTGCAACAGTGCTCTTTTTATTAGTAATAATTAACTAGTTTGTTTATCGTAGGGCGTATAGTGTTCAGCGTCTAAAGCACGAAATACTTCTGGGCATCCGCTTTGGTAATTTTTTTTGATATTTTGTATTCTCTTTCTTGCAGATCTGTGAAATAGGAAAAAAATGGTATTAGCAAAAATATGTATTATTAAGAACAAAAATAATAAACTTATTTTGTGGACTTTTTTTTAAATCATCCCATATTACTCTGTTGCCATGGTAGAGGAGTTGAAAGTCGATTTAAATTTGAAAATATATATATTTTAAAAAGCAATTTAAAGAAAAAGACAAAGCGGAAGAAGGAAAATAGACGAATATACAATGGCTTAAATGTCTAATGCTGCTATACTATCGAAAATATCAAACAAATTGTTATGCTGTATTTTTAATCTGAATTAATAAGAAGTTACAGGTTACAGGGGAAAAACCAAAATGACACCGCGATCAATCTCTTTAAAAAAGGTATTCCCAGTATCGAATAGTCCGAAAAATAAATAAAAATCAAAAAATATCGGCTCCAAAGTTAGCTGTAGTGTAGAGCTGATACAGGGGTCAGTATGGCGGCCTCTGGAATGGGCAACCTAATTTTTATAGCCGGTACCCTTAGGGTACAAGGGTATTACAACAGGTAGAAGGAGGCATCTCCAACCCTATAAAGTATATAGGGTATTGGTTTAAATTAAATTGATTTTAGCAAATTTGAGTAAAATCGGGTGATAGACTTGGGAGTTATTAAACAATAAAGTTTCTCTATACGCCAAGGTCACTGGACATTTTTATAAATACATATGTATTTAGGGAAAGAGCACTGTATATTACATATACAGTAAATATCTAAGTTTTTTTTTGTATACTTACCGCTTAAATAATTTTACACTTTTTCCAATTAATAGGTTTTGCAACCAATCTGGTGGCTCAATATAATTTGACTTTTTTTCACTTTGCACTTCTTTTTTAATTTTTCATTTTGATCTGTTGTTGGAAGCAGCTTGCTCGATTTTAAAAATACCACTTACTTCAAATTAGCAAAATGCGCCAAACACAGAGAACAAATGAGAGATCTCGTGGGGGACCATACGAAGAAATAATACCTAGAATAAGGACTAACTTAATCATTTATTCCTGAATTCATAACTGAATATCTTATATTGACGAACAGGTTTAAAGTCAATATGTTCTTACTTTTGACAGGATTTCTTCTCTGTTTGAGTACATATTTTGATAACAAAAAAAAAATCTGATAGAGGGTTTGGAACCGTTCTAAATTCGAAAATTAGCATTCTTAGTTTTAAGGCACAAATCACTTTATTTGTAAGAATATTTGTTCTCAATTTCAATACTGTGCTTGTTTTTGTTAATTTTGAACTGTTGTGTACTCAAAGTGAGGAAAAAGTAAAGCATCTAAGAATTCTAGGGAAATCCATATTCCAAATGGGAAGAGTATATTTTTGAGAACGCAAAATCTCAATTTAGAATGCCATTCTCTCTGTTTATGTAACACTTAAAGAAGTCCAGCTTTTGATTTCGCGGGTTTTTTAAGTTTAACAAAATTAAACATTCATTAAGAAGCAATTCTAAAGCAGCGTGCCGAATGCGAAATTAAATAATTTGTAATTTTTTTTTGTTGAATGTATCATTTACTTGTCACAAAATTTTTGGTGTTGAAAGTGTAAAGCAAGTGAAAACAAGTCACTTTTATCTTACTTCGTTTAAAAGTAAATTTGTCCGAATTTTATAAAACTAAACAACTTATTCCGAATACATATATCTCAATGTATATAACATCATAAGGCACCGAGCTTACAAAACATGAAACACATATATAACACGCTATAGAATATAAATTAGGTAAACAAAAGATAAGATAATCGAACACACTCGACAATAGCTTTCTTAGATGTTTTTTAATTCCTTTGCAGGGTATTGTAATTTTATTTAGAAGTTTGCAACGCAGTGAAGCATTCATTATCGACCCTATAAAGTATATATATCCTCTAAGCACTAACAGCCGAATCAATCTAGCCATTGTCTGGTTCTACCCAAACTAGTCCATCAGCTATAAAGCTATCTGAATGAAACTTTGCAGATAGTCTTCCATTTATTGCTGATAATATATGTATCGTAGGAGGCCAGATCGGACCATTAAATCTTATAGCTGTCATAGAAAGGATCGAAATATTTTTACTAGGATCATTTTAACTTTGCTGTTTTCCGAGATATACCCATTTTTGTGGTATCAGACTATATTATGTAGTTTCATAGAATCGATCGGAAAGTTAAAGGGAAAATAGTATGATAATTGACAAAACTTTGTTGTCTTTAGAAATAGACACACATAACTCAGATACAGGAATTTTATAAAATTTATAAATACTACTTAATTTTATCAAATTTGAATGACTATAAAATATAACTGCAGTAGGAGCGATCGGTAATTTTACATGACCATCTACGAGAAACTTTTTTGAGATCGAGACGAAAGTGTGATGCGATCTAGAAGTCGAGGAGAAATTACGTTCAATTTTTAGCTTATAGAGGACGGAACTGGAGGTAAGACAGACAACATGAGAAAGAGGGAGAAAAATTGAGCAACCTCGTTCTCTTTGTGCTCCGAAAAGTTATTTTAAGATTTGGTCACTGCCACATGTCTTAATTTATGTATGTTTTCGAGTTCTCCGCATTTCTTCTTTGATTTGCCTGAGCTGAGCTTTGGGTGGAGTGCAGGACTAATGCGTTGTCGGTTCCGCTTTCAAGTCCGTGTCGTAACAATTGTGTTTTAGAAATGTGAGTATGCTTAATATTATTTATATAATGTGGTTTTTGGCGAGCTATTAGGCCAAGGAGGGGGTAAACCATGAATAAAACAGAAGGGATGTTGGGATGAAATTTTTTTTTAGCATAATTGTTTTTTTTTTTATCAAGTAATTTTGTAAACAATTTTTTTTAAGTATACTGAAACTGCTTTCAGAACTAATTTAAGCTGTCCTTTAATATTAAAAGCAATCTTTAAGATTCTAGCAGGTGCAAAATTATGCAAAAAGACATGGCTAAAATAAAAATGTCTCGAATCCCTGAGCAGTCGCAATTCGTCGAATCTTATCTATGCGCATAAACAAATGTTTACTTTTATTATGAACCACACCCTTTTTAAACCAACAATGAGCTGATACCGTTTCCACCTGTTTCACTTTAGAAACGGCTTGTTATTTTGTGTATTTTGGGAAACCCCTCCAGAAGATGGAAAAAATCTAAATTTTGAATGGTGTATATAAAGAATTTAAGAGGCTGTAGAACATCCAGGAAAATTTTAACGCCTGAAGAAGAGGACAAGCCATTGCAAACTTTGTTGATGATCCCTACCTCATTAAGCGATAAATACAAGGACGAAATGGCCGATGATATTATGCAGGATGAATTCGTTTTTGAAATTTAATTCGAGTGCAGTCTGCTGTCGACATTCGCAATGCCAGCGGCAAATCATTTAATGCTCGGTTAACTCAATAGGAAATTGTAATGTGAAGTCAGACTATAATCAAGACTATGAAGAGGCTGAGCCAGAAAAATATTGTACATTCTTAGATAAGATTTTAAAATGTTGTTGAATTGAAAAAAAAATGTATAAAGATAACTAGAAAGGAAGCTAGCTTCGGGAAGCCGAAGATTGCATACCCTTCCAGTTTACAATTTGGTATATACCTATAATTGTTTTAAGACATAGACAACCGATTTCGATTAAGTGAAAAGAAACATTACGTATACTATGTTAAACATTGATATTTGTAATTTGACCTAAACCAAGCAACACAACTATAAATAACTATTCTCAAGTTATGTGCGTATATGTTAAAAAAACAACGAAAATATTTAGATATTCCTATTAGATTTCTATTATCTATCGGATTGTTTCAGTGGCATATATATGATATAGTTGTAGTTATAAAGTAGTTAGAAGTTGTAAAACTTAAGCCGTTGTTCGGAAATAATGGAAAATACCATATGTCTGAATAAATGCAAGTCTGTTGAAAAACAACAAAGTTGAAATGATTTTTTAATAATTTCTCGATCGTTCATTATCGCTATAGTCGTACGATCTGCCCATTCCGACTTATATATTTCCTACAGTAGAAAGAATACTATCTGCAGATTTTCATTCAGATAACCCTAACACTGAAAAACTTGTTTGCGTAGAAACGGAGAGATAGACATGGCTAGATCAACTCGGCTGTTGATGGTACTAATAAGAATGTATACAGGTACCTTATATGCATTCATGCAGCCATGATGGAAGGTCAAATGGCAGTCAAACCGGTTTGACTTAAAAAAAAAAATAAAAGTTAATTTTTTTTTTGTTTTAATTCAGTATGCTCACAAAGTTATCCGATTTTTGCCATTCCGTTTTGAGCATTGTTATGCCATGACCACACATTATTATGAATTTCTCTCTGTAACACTGTTCCTATTTACCAGATCACTTATTTCTTAAAGTGTTTTTTTTTTTATGTTTTTGTGGGCGTGGCCAAATTTTTAAACAAACTAGATTTTAGTGATCAAAATAAGAATGTCACAGAATGTATTAGCTCTTATAGTCTTTGAGATCTGTTGATGGCTAAATCGACTCGGGTGGTCATGCTGATCAAGAATATATATGTACATATATATTTTATGGGGTCAAAGACTTCTCCTTCAACCTGTTACATAGATATATGTAATGTAAACATTCTCGGCTGCCACTGTGTTATAATTACCTTGTACCCTACAGGTACCGGGTCTAAAAATGGGTTGGGTTGATATGGAGAGAAATACAGAAAATTATATTTTATAAGGCAAGGTTATCGAGCGCCCTGATAAGCGCTCTCTTAACACACACATATGTACATCTATTACGCACGTCGTCGAATGCCGATTTCCGCAAACTACATATGTACACAGGTACATAGTATATGCCATTCCGTTGTCAATTTGTACTAATTTCGTTAGTTCCTTTTGCTTACAAACGAAACGCAAGCCCGACTAGTGAACGGTAACCGAGACCCCTAGGAAAGCGGTCGGTCATGTTCCAACAGAAAAGGCGAAGAAACAGCGGTATGACTACGGCGACCGTAGCGTCTGAGGTGCGCCTGAATACTAGCCACAATCAGCCGCTCGCCAACGCCTGAAACGCTGTCGTAACGTGTTTTTGATTTCATACTGCGCTTCAGAGGGCATACAAATTTTGATCAGAAATGTACAATTTTAAATGAAACATGGGCACACATTAATTGTTTTACATATAATATATTATATTATTATATTTATTATTACACATATATATATAATATATATCATATAATAACATATATTAATTATATATACACATATATATATATATATAACAATTAATGTGTGTACATGTTTTATATAAAATTGTACAATTCTGATCAAAATGTATATGCCTATAAAATCAATATGTGTATGTATATATTAAAATAACGCTCATCGGAACAAGGAATTACGGGAATAGTTCGATCTGCACACGGGTCGCAAACAGGATTTGTAAACCAAGCCATTATAATCCTTACCATCATCAGACCTCATAGACTTACGTTCAGGATCTTAAATAAATACCTTATATTTTTAAGTATTAGGTTTCGCGCACTTCTATGAATGTACCCGAAACAATAATGGGTACCAGATATATATATGTACATATGTATAAGTAAAAGCCCCATATCAGTGTTGCTTATTTATCAACCGAATCGTATCAGAATCACAGGGTTTTTATACCCGGTGCATGGGTAACTTAGTGTAAAACAAAAATGTATGTAACAGACAGAATGAGGTATCTCCAACCCTATAAAGTATATATATTCTTGATCAGCGTCACCATCCAAGTCGATTTAGCCATGCCCAGATCAACAAATCTCAGAGCCGAAGTGTAAGAGTTATCTGTTGCACTCAGATTAAGTGTGTTTCAAAATTTGAAACGCCCATGAAAAACGCATAACTAAGCTATGCCCGTGATATTTGATTTAATGTGAAAAGAAATTAAATAAATACATTTGTGCGGACGTGCTCTAAGAATTTCAGTGAAATCGGAGGAAAAACATGGTGTTAGTAAAGAAAACAGTTGTTGTATACGCTGAGCTGCTGCAATATCTACATTTGTGTTGGCAGCTCCAATCGGTGTTGGTCAACATGTTCCTAGCAACATTTCGCTTTTTCTGGTGTAGCTCCAAACAACAGTTGACTTCATAAGCATAATTAGACAAAGTGAATTGGACATGTCCAAGGGTCTCTTAATTTCACCCACAATGCTTTAGGTCCCGGATATCTCACAGTCGATAACACTTCACTGTAGCTATTCTCCTTTTTTTATAAATACATATGTAAGTCCTATGTGTTCCATAGATTCACTTGGCAAAGACGTTGTTTTTTTTAATTTAAAATGTTCTAAAGATACCAAACTATATAAACAATTTTATCTGGCAGCCATAGATAATTATAAAATCACCATTGAAAACTAAATTGAAGGAACGAAAGATAACAATTAAAACGATTAATCTGATCGACTCTATAAGTAAACAAGTAGAAAAGCTATAGTCGAGTGTGACCGACTGTTAGATACCCGGCATCCAAAGCATTGTGGGCGAAATTAAAATATACATGGACATTGGCAAAAGAAGTAAACTGTTGCTAGGAACATGTTGGGCAACACCTAAAAAATCAGATGTTGCTAGGAAAATGTTAAGCAACATGTTGGGTCTGCCAATTCAAATGTAGATGTTGCAGAAACAGAAAATATAACGTAGACAAATTTAATTTCGGATACCTCCGTTCGAAACCACTGTTTGATAGTCGACTAACCATTTGCACCGTATAGAGACTTTAATGTGTAATAAGTCCTATGTTTATTATCCGATTTTATTCAAATTTTCTGAGAACTTCCGAACAGATGTTTAACTTTGCATCAAAGCAACATGCACTCATTGCTGCATGGCAAACTTCAGACTAATACTATATACCACTCAAGCGTAAAAAAAGGCGATTTATAAAACTGAGAGATTAGTTCGCTTAGAACAGACGAACTCTGGCACACATGGACGCACAGGCTGACTTGAATAAATCGTCTTGTCTAGTGATGCTGATCAAGAATATAACTACCTTATGGGGTCGCAGATGACACTTACATACGTATTCGGTTTGAACAAACTTTTAAGACCCTTGTACCCTATGAGTACCTAGTGTAAGCATCAAAGTTATAAAGAAATATAACAAGTTTAGGTACACATTCGAGCTTTGTTTTAAAATAAAAGAAACCTCCCACGGTCTTATAGTTGGCTCTTAACATTTTTTCTATTTAGTTACGTAGCTGTGTTTGTATAGCTTAAACAATGAGTCAAAGCTTTAAGTGTAAAAAAACTTGGGCGTTGCACACCAAATCGAAATAAAAGTCGCACTTTCGCTACGTTTTTGCAAGCTCAAATATACATAGTAAGACTTTCTTTTTCTGCTCTATCTGGGGTGTTTAATTGGGAAAATTTTTTTTTGTAACTCACTCTAGATTTTCAATTACCAAATTATTTTACTATTGAAAACAAATTTTAGATTTTATATTTTCTATGCTCATGAATTGCGTCTTTTTTGTTTTTCCTTATATTTTATATACGCGTAGTTATAGTTACAATTTTCTGTTTTTATAATATTAATTTATATGTAAAAATGTGAATGTATTCCATTGAACACCCAATACAAATCGTCATAAAAACAATTTATGCATTCTACTACAATTTTCTTAAAAGTAAACTAAATACACCGTTCAATAAATGAACCATCTTGCTTTTCTTAAAATATATGTAACTTGAAGACCAACTAACGCCATGAGCTATGGAACAGAAAATTAACCATACAAAAATGTAATTATGCATGCCCCATATCTTGGCAATAAACACTAACGCGGCAAACAGAAAACTAAACTCTAACGAGTAATTCGTTTGAGTTTTGAAGTAGGTTCGTATAAAAATAATACCTGAAATATAAAATTAAAACTATAGAGCAGTGGTTCCCACAAGCCAATTTCTCTGCCAAACCTCTTACGGCACTCGCACTGTATGCACACAATGTTTACATTTCACCAGTGTGAAAATTGCAATTTTGTGGCTCAACCTAGCCTTGTTTAGCGTTAAATAGATATTTTTAATACATTTGCCGGGTATAATAAAATTAGTCAGAAGATATACAGAATTTATATTATATATATATATATATATATATATATATCTATAGTATATATATATTAAATATACCTATACAGTATATATATTCTTAATCTCCATCAACAGCACAACGTAATCCTAACATCATCTATTTATTTTGGGTGTTGCTCAACAAGATCCTAGCATCATTTTACTTCATTTGGCTATGATTTCTTACATGTTTTTATATTACATTTTCGATTGCTGCTCTGGCAGCTATATGAATTTTATAATATTAAAACAGTAATTTTAAAATCTATTAAACTTAATAATAAATATACGTCTGTGAAATTTTTTTTATAATATTTTTTTGATCGTTCCTATAGAAAATGTATTAAGCTGCTATAGAAAAGAAACAATATAGATACGTTATAGAGCGTTGCAAACATCTGACTAAAATTATAATACAATGCTAGGATACAAAAAGGCACCTCCAAGGAGCATTTTCGGATTGATACGAAACACGAGGAACAGACTCGAAAAAGCGCCTCCAATGAGTGTTCAGGCTAGGTTAGGATACAATGCCACTGACGATTTGATGTTACCGTGACCACCTCGACTGTGAGATACCCGGTACCCAAAGCTTTGGGCATCAACTTAAAAGACAAGTCCGTTCTTCAGTGGCACTCTCAAACCAAATGGCTTTAAGCGAGCATCTGTTCAAGACTGAAGTTATTATTCCAAACAACTTTAAAAGGAAACGTTTTAAAAATAACATAGAAATAAAAATCGGACGCGAGCATGGCTAAAACTAAGTTTTTTATGCCTGGTACCCAAAGGGTATAAGGGTCTAAGTGCACGCGATTGCGTTTTGGCAATATACATAGATCTGTCTTTCACTTTTTAAACAATGCTATTTCAATAATAAAGTGCAAGTATAATGACCAAAATATTTTTTTTTGTTTTGTACTATTTTATGTAGTTTTTCTTCTTTTATTAATTTTTTTGTAACAAAAAATAATACAAATAGGAAAAAAACAAGAAAAAATAGTAGGAGAAAGAAGTGTAATAAAAAGACGTAAGAAAAGTGGTGCCTGCGGCTGGACTCGAATCCTAAGCCCAGTCGGCTGCTGGCAGCTTCGCAGCATGCAATCATAGCCTCTTAGACCCTATATTAAAATTTTAGCTTTATTGGCAAATTCCTCCCAATGTATATCCAATTTTACGTAAATTTTCAGAAAGCGTCCGCACATCTTTAATATTAAATCAATTTATTTTAAACCCAAAATCACAACTACAGCTTATTTAACGTTTTTTATGATTATCGTGGGCGGAAATGGGCGTGGCCAAGTTCTGAAACAAGCTTGATCTGCAAGCAAAAGCTAAGAATGTTGTCGCCAAATTGTAGCTCCCTCAAATAGTAGCTCTAGCTCTTATAGTTTCTGAGATCTGATGTATCACACAGACGGACATGGCTAAATCGGCTCGGCTGGTGACGCTATATATATAAATCTATACTTCATGAGGTCGGAGATGCCTCCTTCTAAATGTCACATATATTTTTGGTTCGCATTAAATTAGAATACCCTTGTACTCTCTGTTATAAAAACTAAATCGTCCCCTTTACGGTTAGAGAAATTTTACAAAATACTGTCGAAAATAGGGAAACATTAAATGGTATACTTGTCTTTGTTTTACTTTTGTAATCGAATTTATTATCTTTGTGTATACTCGATTTCTTTCTTATTCAATTAACTCCAAGAAGAAAATTAGAACGGCTTTTCGCGAACTAACTAAGCTTACATTGACTTAATGAGAAAAAATGGCAATTTTGATAAGTCCGAAGCTCGAGAAGCTCGAAAATATTTTAATTAAACCACCCGAACTTAGCCATAAATTTCATACTGAAATTTGTAAGCGAGCGAACGCCAAATTCTTTCAAATCTCAAAGAAACGTTACACAACAATTTTATGTTTTTTTTTTAGGGGAATATGACGCCAAACCGATTCTTAAAAAACATAAAAATAAAAAAGGCGCTACAATATAATTTATTTTTATAATATTAACAATCGCCGCCCATTATGAAATATAGTGTATGGTCTAGAGGTTCACGTTTGAGCAAAATCGGCATGTGTTGAAATCCTGCAATATAACAAGTTTTTTTTAATTAAAAATTTTATTTGCTGGTTTTGGTTTTCTCCTTTCTGTTTAATTTAAAAATTTCGTTTCAGTTCCGAATTTGACGCAAAAAAAAATTTAACAATGAGATTTTTTTTATTTTTCGCCATTTTAGTTCACAAGGTCGATGAATGACAATCGCCTTTCATTATATAATGTATGTCGCAAAGGCCTGATTTACTTATGCAGGATCGGCCAGTGCTCAATACCATTAAAGTCCAAGATATTTCTTCTGAATAAAAAAAGTAATATAAGAGTGGCTAATTTGCAGCATGCATTGACAGCTTTGTAAACCTTATTTTAAAACTTTCAGGATTTTTTTTTATCTATTTACTTTAAACAGATTTTAGAGATTTCGAGGGCGGAAGTGAGCATGGTAAAATTTTGAAATAAACCTGATCTGTGTGCAACAGAAAATAATGTTGTCACCAAATTTTGTAGCTCTAGATCTTAAGTCTCTGAGAACTGTTGTTTAATACATGGAAATGGCTAAATCGATACGGCTGAGATGCCTCATCTAACTGTTGTAAAAAACTTAGTTTTTGACATGCCCACGCATGGTAAACATTTTTAAAAAGTTTTTAAGATTACTAGATTTTGTTAGATATTTAGATTACAAGTATTTATTAGTTTTTATAGATTAATGGTCCGAATTGATTTCCGGGGTTTAAATGTAAATATAAATTCAAAATGACTGTTCTATCAGCTGTAACTTTCATTGTTCAATCAGCATAATTTATGTAAAAGGTACTTATAAATGAAATTCAATTTATTCGTTTTATTTTGTTTTTTTTTTTTTAGCTAAATTCTTTTATTTTCCTGCGTCTAAGACTCTAAATTTGTATAACACAATGAAAGGCAAAGACAAAAAAGAATCTACAAAAGAAATCTAAAAGCCGCAAAATCTCAACAGATAATTAAAATAATGGTAAACTTGGTGAAAGGGCTTCCTTATTGTGAATGTGTGATCAGTTTTTTATAATTGTTCTGCCACTTGAACCGTCAGCGAAATACAGAGGGGCGATTTGGCCCCACCCTCCCCTATTTAATTTCTGATATATTCAGATTAAAATGGAGAATGGGGTGTCATTATTTTAGTTCGATAAATACGTATTAAGTATAAATAACTTCGGAGCATTTTAAGAAACCGTTCGGACTCCTCCTTGGATCATTATTGAAAGGAATCCAATGATTTTAGGAAACCTTTTCAAAAATTGTATTAGTGGAGTCCGCTGGGGTCTTTGCAGCTTATTTGGAGGATCAAATTTTGACTCAGAATCACTCGATTTAGGAGGCCTAATCTTTTTTATATATATACTGTAATATATACTGTATATATATGTATATATATACTGTAAAGGCCACTTTATCCTGCCGATATGTTCTTTTGGGACACCTTTCGATTGAAATCAATCACTTAGAATCGAGATCAAGATCAAGTCAGAACGTTGAAGTTAAAAAAAAATGGAGCTTTTGTTTAAATTAGGACTGTAGATTAGGTTCGATTTGGACGTGATGAAAGAATAAGTGTAATAATAAGTATTGTTTGCGGTCCTATTTTAAGAAGAAAAATAAGTCTAGTATGCGTTGACGACTATTAGTGTTTGCGAAATTATACTACTTTTTTAGGGTCCTGCAAGACCTGAACCTTACAACAAATCAAATAATTTTTATAACACTTCGCGTTAAACTCGGTGAAATTAGACCTAGACGTTAAATTGCAAGAAAAGTTAATTTGAAAGCCGAGATATTTAAATTTGGAATAAAGTCAAAACATTATATTTTTGACCGAACTCTCTACTAAAGAAAGGAGGATTATTCGAGATTGACGGATAGAGTGCTGGAACACATTTGGTACCACCCAACATATTTATATAGATCGGACAAATTAAAGTCAGATACAAAATTATTCACCCTTTTGAAGTTAACTTTGCGTATCAATGGACTTTCTATATCAGGTTTATATAGCAGTCCCAATATCGATAGTCGATGATCTTAGTATCTTGGGGTTGCGCCACCCTCGCCAAACTTAATCTTGTCAGATCAGACAAATCAGAGATCAAGTCGGTAAGGTTGGGGAATGTAGGAATATGAATTAAAAGTTTTACTACCACTAACAAATCGAAATTCAACATCATTGTATTCCTCGAAAGATAATAATTCCAACGGAAGGTTGGAGTCAATCGCTATAAGGACAGACTGTTATTTTTAATTATTTCTAGCTTCCGAAATATTTAATAAAGGGATTAATTTGGCTAATATTGACCTTTAACGGCCATTTATTGAATTAAAAACTAAAAGTAAAAATAAGAAGAGGATGAACTAAGTCTGTCATATCTCTGGATATACTCTTTACCCAAAGTATTGTGGGTGAAATTAAAAGGCACATGGACATGGCTAATTTAATTTGTCTAATTATGCTCAAATTTATGCAATTAATGCATGCAATTAATTATGCAATGTTGACACATTTAGACAAATGCTGCTAGAAAGCATCCCATCAACTTAATGTTTAATATCTCCCTTCATCGTTTAATAACTCCCATGTTTGATTTATATCTATTTACTCGACAATCACAATAGCTTGGTTATAAGTTTTTCATGGATTTCTAGGACGGATGTGGGCGTAGCAAAATTTTAAAACAATCTTGATCTGCGGGCAAAAGATAAGAGTGTTGTCCCAAAATTTGGTTGCTCTAGCTCTTATAGTCTCAAATCTGTTGTCTCACACGAACGGACAGCCGGACATGTCTAAATCGACTCGGCTGGTGACGCTGATCAATAGTAACTTTATAGGGTTGGAGATTCTCCTTCTGCTTGTTACATGCATTCTCGTTTGGCATTAAGTTATAATACCCTTGACCCGTAGGGTATAACAAGTAAGAAAGCTACAGTCGAGTAAGCTCGACTGTGAGATAACCGGTACCGGCTTTGTGCGTTATATAAAATGAATAAGAATTTAATTTAATGAAATTAATCCAAAATTTTTCTATTCTGAAAAAAATGTTTATTATGAAAATGAAGAACTATTTATTACAATTGCAGCGAAAGATAAAGCTATGGGCGTTGCCCAGTGGACCGCGTCCATGCTGCACTCTGCTTACGCTGAATCGAGAGTTCAGTGCCCGCAACTCCGAAATGAAAATTTTTTTTTTAATCTATATTTTTCTACTTTCTTGTATACATTAATTAATTTATTATACTTGTTTACTTAATTCGTAATAGTCACATTGAGGTGAGCTAATCAGATTTGCTGATGCTGTGCATTGACTACAAATTGAAATATATTTGTTAAATTTATAATTTAATTACAATTATAATTATGTATTAAATATAAAATTAAGAACAAAAAAATACTTCGTCTGCGTGCGACTGATAAGACGTTGTCCCACGTTGTTTGGTAGGTCTAGTTCTTATAGTCTCTGAGATCTCTTGTTTCACACGGACGGACAGACGAACAGACGGACAGACGGACATGGCTAAATCGACTCGACTGACGCTGATCAAGAATATATATACTTTGTAGGAGAAATCTCCTTCTGCCTGTTACAGACATTCTCGGTTGGCATTTAAGTAATACTCTTATAGGCTATGGGTGCCGGGTATAAAAATGGATAAACTAGAAAATTATAAATAAATGTAAAACCGTAATTCTGAAGTCATAAAAATATACCTATTTCGTAGTAGATAAACAATTTTTTGAATAATTTTCCGATCGTTCCTATGACAGCTATATGATATGGACGATAGACTCGACTGTTGATGCTGATCATGAATATGTACACTTTATAGGGTCGGAAATCCCTCTTACACTGCGTTGCAAACTTCTAACTAAAATTCGAATTTCCTCTTCAAGGGTAATAATAATATTATTTTTCCGCAAATAAAATTGAAAATTTAGTTAAGGGACCACTGTGCGACATATTGATGCGGTTGCAGTAATTTTGGTTTAGTTCAACTTCAGTTTTTTTTTAACGTTCACGCTACGGAGCGTCTGGGAGTCTGTTGTTGGTGGTGCTACGGCCGAAATTGTGATTTGCAACATGCAACAAATCCGAGCCAAAAACAATGGAAGCACCATGCAATCAAAATTTTTAACATATTGAGAAACAAAGCGTTAGGAAAAAAAGCAATTCGCCAACTGAAAAACAGCATATTTAATGAGGAAATTAAAATTGTAAATTGTAAAAGGGAGGTCCTATATAACAGATTACCACTAAAACTTATATATGTAATTAACTGCATTCGCATATACTTTATATTGCACAAACTACTAATTTAAAATAACAAAACATGTATATACGTATATCTAGAGTCTAGTTGCATTTTTTCGGCACTCAGCTCTTTATGTTTACATTAATGACACCGAACCTAGAACAAGACGGATCAAAGAAGTTTATAATTAGTTATTATTCTAAAATAATTATAACTAAATTCAAAACAAAAATAGTTATACATTGCCGTAACACAGATCATCAACCATAACTTCACATCACTTTTTTTCACACATTTGTGTACTCAATACTTACATATTTAGCGTCGCAGACTAAGACGTATGAGTATTCCAATTGTAAGCCGCAAATCATCAACATACAAGCGTTAGCAATATGTATGAAGATAGGTAAAAGTTCAGCGTGGGAGTGTAGGGGAAATTTCTCCAGAAAGTTTTTTTTGTGCTATTTTATAACTATTCTCAAGGCAACTTTTCTATTTTTTCTTCCGATCGTGTTTCCTTTGTATACATATATAAGAAAATGAAAAAACTGCTTATGCCCAGGTAAGCACTTTTCCTACTCTGCCCGTTGCGTTTGTAATTGTAGTGGTTAGTGTTGATGGTTTCGCTGACACTCAGAGTGATATTTGTAGTAAGTGTGTACATGTGTAGCAAAAGATGAACGTAGACCGAACGCGGATTATGCCAGAGAGAGGCAAGAAAGCTTGCCAGTATACATACAAGTAGACGAAACAGTTAACATTAACAAGCCAAGCGATTAGCCAAGAGCGCGCGATCTCCGCTGGTAAACTGGCAATGGCAACGATCGAAGAGCGACTGAGCGGGCCGCACCGGAGCTGCAAACGTGTCTTGAACGCGTTTGAGAGAACGCCGTGCAAGGGAAATGCCACGAAGAGAGCAAGCAAGTAAAAGCTAAGAACGAGGTGAACAAAGAAACTGGTTAAGCTGCTTGCAGATCCCACACTGCGATCTTCGGGAAGCTACTGGCTGAAGCCCCAAAGAAGCGGGCACACGATGCACTGGAGCCATGAATGAAAGCAAGGAAAGCTTTCTGGAGGCCATTGCAGACCTCAGCCCGTGCTGATGCTATGCCAACGCTTCCGCCGTGATGCACTCGGCCGTAGGCATATGTACATATGTACATAGTTCTGAGTTCCTTCTGCTCTTGGCCGCATTACTGGCTCTGCCGTCGATGCGCGCCGCAAGCGATTGCTGGTTATAAACCGCTTCTTGTGGCTGAGTTATGAAGATGTACATGTATGTACATATGTATGTATGTATGGCTGATTGCTGCGCCTGATCCGGGAAATTTCTTAAATTGGAAATGAATTCAGTGAAATAGAATACGAAGCTGAAAATATTTGAAAAAATGTATTTGTTCTTAGTCGCACAACATTTTAACAAAGAGAAACGAATTAATTTAAATGTCTACATGCCCACTGTGTATTAACAGTAGATAAAAAAATAGAAAGGAAGCTAACTTCGGGAAGCATTCGGACCAACCCCAGCTAAATAAATAACTATCAGGTGGGCTCCGGTTTCCACTTTGAAGAACGGGCAAGTTTTTCTCTGCGAAATGAAAAGTAAATGTCTTTTTCTACATAAAATCGTATCTAATTTGGAAAAGACACAAATATTTGACCAGATCTACTGATAATATTTATTTTGTAAAAGATTCTTTTCTCGCCTAAATAAAATATTTGCCGCCAACTTGCGTTTTGGTTGCCAAGGTTGCCGTATTATAATAAAGTGAACATTATTAATAATAAGGAGGGTAAAATAAGGTATCAATAAATAATTATAAAAAATTAATTTCAATGTTTAAATTGTAATTTTACCATTTAAACAGGTATGAAAGTCATTGAGACCACTGGAATTAAAACTGTTTAAAGAGTGGCAGCCCTTTTGCATAGATAAATTAACTATTTCTGCATTTATTTGACTTTAAAACGAACCATTAGAAAAATTTACGACATTTAAACACTCGGTTTACTTCTGAAAACAACCAAGTCAGCTCGTTAAGTAGTAAAAGTTAATATATAAGTAAATATTCCGACAACAAAAAGATGATAAAAAGTTTGCTAAACACGGGGCACGGAAAAACGGAACCGCAAGATTTTGGGCAAATATTAACTGGAAACCGGAGTCCGCCTGAAAATATCACTTTGAAATCGATGGAAATGCCGGTTCTTGTTTTCTTGCAAATATATTCTGATTTTCGATTACCGGTTATTTTACTATTAATTGTTCGATTGGTTCTATTGCTATTATATAGTTGTCCAAAATTTATAAAATTAAATAATAAGTAAATAAGCTCAAATTTATGAAAAACTTAAATTTAATAGGACGGAAGACTGAAGGATATGTTGACAAATGAAGAAAAATGTTGCTAGGATCATGATGAGCAACACCCAACAAAGACAGATGATGCTAGGAACATGTTGATAAACACCCAAAAAAGACAGATGTTGCTAGTAACACGTTGCTCTTATAGTCTCTGAGACCTGTTGTTTCACCCTGATAGGTAGTTTGTCTAATATACAGAAATAATGTTATTTCACCTATATTTTGAAAAAAAGAGCCAGCGGTGAACAGTTGAATCCCGCACAAAAGGGTTGCCACCTTTTAAACCGTTTCAATTCCGACGGTATTAATAACTTTTTATTGCAGTTTCAGCATTAATGTTATTAAATTAAACAAATGTATTTCTAAAGTTGCCGTCCTTTAACAATATTTATGCCTTCCCTTTCGCTTTATATGTATTTGAAACTGCTTTTTAAGTTCCATCAATAGTAAGAAAGCTTTGCAAATAGCTTATATCAATAAATTTATCGGTATCTTACAAAATTGCCATTTGTTTTTGCCGACGCCAAATTTTTTAATTCGAATTCGCCGTGGGATCAGAAAAGAATTTTAAAAAATATATATACATACTATTTTGATCTAATGATGGAGTTAAATAAACGTGAATAGAGCAATGAGTAAACTATTTTATTAAGGCTTTTACTTTTAATTTCGGAAAGAACAATTTGCCCGATTTTCAATTCGATTTCAATTTTTGAAAAGTAAAGTACTAAATTTAAGACATATTTGTTGTTATCGTTTTCATAAAATTATGAACGATTCGTTCTTAAGTTAAGTATAAAATGTTCACGAAATAAAACCGTTCGTGCGAATCAACCAAAAAAATATTTTATGAAGGAAGCGTGCATAATTAGCAAACTGCCGGGGTCGAGCGTAAATGACTAATTTTCTGCGTTGCAAACGTCTGATCTCCCAAGACTTCAAATCGAATATTCCGATCGGCTTTATAAATAAAACTTCTAAAAACAACGTAAGTTTTACTGCAAAATTCTTTTATTATTGTGCAATTTCTGATAACATTTGAGGGCGGTTTTACTTCTGCCATATAACACCTCCATAATCACAAATGTAAGTCAATTTAGAATATATCCTTATTTATTATACAGTTTACGACATGTGAAGGGGAAACATCAAGTCAATGAAGCAATTTTTATAACTAAATTATATAAATTTAGCATAATATTTATAAAATAAGAAAAAAAGTTTTATTTTTTCTCGCCGAAGCTCTCAATTGCCAAAAATAGTGTTACAAATATTAATTTTGTTCTTTAGGCTGAGCTTGTTGGCAGCATTGGTCAGCCATAACAGACGACCTCATCTTGGCACGATCACGGGTCAGGTGAGACGTCAAGATCAATCGCCTCTCCAGTATGACGTCTAGGTCGAGGGACGTCTGTGGAATGAGGGAGTCATGCAGGAATACTCATGAATGTCGCGATCCCAGGGTTAATGGCAATGTTCTTCAGAAGGTGGTGTAGATCGTCGGTAAAATCATACACGCAGTTCGCTCTTGCAATGCACATCATGATTTATGTGGAGGATCTCCGAGGTATTTTCGGGAAGCTTCTCTGTGGGATCCCTGATCCGATGAGTCTTGTGCTGGGAATTCTGAACCACCTGGGAAAATCTGTCCTGCGCGGCAAGACGGAAGTTGTGCCCTCTCCCACCTTTGAGAAGAGAATCTCAGCAGCATCGTCAAGGTCCCCTGCAGTGGATTTTCATGTGCAAATGCAAGGAACCCTCCAGATGCTACTGAATATCCTGACATTCCTCCAAGAGACATATGTGTTCAGTTGATTGGAGCAGGGCTGTTCGGAATATCAATACCGTACAATGAATGGAGGGTGGTTCGAACTGAAATCAAATGACTCTCGGATGGAATCCTGGATTGCAAAGTTCACCCAGGAAGGCGCGTTGAGTTCAAAAAACCAAGACGATCCAAATGGGATACATTTATAAAGATCCTGGTAGTTATCATTCCCGTAGTGTCTCAGGTCGGACCCAATACTCGAGATATTCTTGAGACCTTAGTAAACAAATTCCCTGAAACCTCCAACATATCTTTCAGGACAGCGGGTTCTAAATATAGATCAAGGTAAAAAGGAGCCCATTGGTGGAACGAAGAGCTTTCAATCCTAAAGAGTAAGATCCGGAAGCGGTGATGCAAACTGGCAGCTATACAAAACAAATCTAGCCTCCTACAAAATGGCCATTGGCAAAACGTGAAGCATTAGCAAACTTTCTTCCCAAATATAGGAAAAAAAATTTAAATCACCAGGAACAGACAAGATATCACCTGCTTTTATCCACCAGACAGGGCAATGGCTTAAAGCCACCTGGTCTTTGTCTTAGAACCAACATTGAGCAAATAACTTAAATAAAATCACGACTATATATTAGATATACTGTAGTATTACTCTTATAGTCTCTAACACCTAAGATAATTGTTGCATACGGTTAGTCAGACAGACAGGCGGACATGGATAAATCGACTCGACCGGTGATGATCAAGAAATTATGGGGTTGACGGTACCTCCTTCTGCCTGTTACATACATTCTTGGTTGGCACTAAGTTAAAATACCCTTGTACCCTATAGGTAAAGAGGTATAAAAAGCAATACAAGCGGATAATCAATCATGATTGATTATTATCATGATATTATTATTGATTGCTCCTGACTTCTTTAGATCCCAAACAAGATCTCAATGGACCAATCCAGATCTAAGTGTGTCAGGCATCGGCCTGACAGCCGTATAACCTAACCTTCCCTAAGTAGGTTTTATGGGCGAACTTAGTCAAATCGGGGCACGGTGATTTGGAATTGTGAAATTGACATCTGTAGCAGCTCCGTTTAACTGAAAATACTACATGAAATCGCAACTGTGCCTCATCAGCGACTTTTTTCTATATCTTTCTAGAACATGCCTTTCTTATAGAATTTTTTGCCGCTTAGGTTGTTTCGCCTCAATTTTAACAAAGCCAGGCTTGACATACTCTGCTTATCAATGTGTGATTTGGCCAAACTACTACCAAACCCAGATGTTTTTTTTTCTTAATTAAATTAATTGCAGCCAAATCAATAAGCTTTTTCATGTCTCTTCCAATTCAATTATCAGAACTGTATCTATATTTGCGTAAATAAATGTTTTAGGTGGGGTATATATTTTTTAAATGTGTGAGGGAACTATAAGAAAGACCAAGAGCCCAATGTTAGAGAAATACATATTTTATAAAATTCCGTTATATTTTTTCAAAATACTTAAAATGTTCCATTCAAAGTTCTATTATTTTTTTCTCTCATTTGCGTACCACCCAGTAAAATAGCGCTAACGAAAAAGCATTCATCGTCGATCTGAATAATTAACTATAACCAAAAAAATGTACTTATCAGGATCGTGCATTTGTAACGCCCTACTCGATCCTTAAGTGTGAATTTGGGATCATAGGTAGGATCATCATAGGATCATAAAGGTTGATGCGCATGCCCTCAGTGAGTGTTGGTAAAACATGCGGCTCTAGGCTCAAAGATTCTTGTTGGCTTCAGTGCTTCCTGCGGTTCTTAAGGCTATATTCGAGTGGCAGCTGGAGGAACACATGAAATCTAAGCCGCGATAGTAATAGTGTCTTTTTTTGTTTAATATGAGTTAACATTCATTTGAATTTTAAATTGATTTTGATTCCCCTCCAAATCTTATCAAAATCCAACTGCAGCTGTGCCTTCAAATATAATATTACATGCAGTTTTGATCTATGTAGTTAGTTTTCTAAGAATCGAATAGACTTTTACTTTTTAAATTTGTTTGATATTTCCCAGTATCCATTTTCGGTACTTTCGGCATCGAAATGTGTTCGCATTTGCATCGACAAATAGCTATTGGAAAATCGAGGAAAATAAAGTCCACAACAATAAATTCAAAAAACTTTGATTATGAAATCAAATCAGAGAGCCGCTTTTTCGCAACCTGAAGAATATTAAAAACACATGCCTCGTTTGTAAATGCAAGATCTCAATGTCCAAGTCTGTAGACAAGAGAATTGGACAATGGAGCTAATAGAACAACTGTATCCTGAAAACGTTGCATGGTGGGGAAATATCTATTCGGAAAACCTTTCAAACACATTTTTAAACTAATGGTGCGTCAGCCGCACTTACGTTTATGAGCCAAACTAAATAACAGATAAACAACTGATCGATGATGACTTTCGATTTTTAAATGGGGCCAATTGGCGAAGGTAAAGAGAAACGAAATGAATAAGCAGGACAGACGTATACAGAATCACGTATGTATATAACATGAGTTCCGTCTCTCAGTCTCTCTTTACTCTTCGACTTATTCGTCATACTCTCTTATCTCGCGCATTATAACAATTGATATAAGGAAACAAATGGAGTTCATATGTATAAAGTGAAAACCCGAAGAGTTTGTTTTGTTCTAACGCCGGCAACATAACCTTAATTCGTGCTGCTACAGCATCATTTTGTAGCCCTCGTGAATACTGCAGAAAAGTTGTGAAAAATACCTCACGCACACGTGGTACATCAAAATGGAAATGGTCGCGATCACCAGAATGAACGTGAATACCAATCAGTGATGTATCAGTAATCAGTGATCATAATATACCTAAGAATAATCGGCCGAAATATATCGGTATCGTAGTGCTTCGCGCAAACATGTATTTGATTGCCATCTCTCATTACATCTCTTTTTATACTATAAAACCTGAAGAATTACAAAATTTTACTGGAGTTATGGAGAACAACAAACAGGCTGCAGGCAGAACTCAACGTCTTGCCAAAAACAGTTCCTTTAAAAATTCCTAGATATAATTACATACATATATATTATAAAATGTATATATATGCAGAAATAAGTGTCTGTACTTAAGCAAATCTGATCTTGAATAAATTGTTTGTATAAAGCTTATGACAAATTATTTTTATTAATATGTATGTACATACATACATATATCATCATTTGAGATTGTCTTAGAAAATTAGATCAGATTCTCTTAACGAATTAGATCTATCTCAGTCTAATTCTTCTGTTGATTGACATAAAATTATGCTACTAGCTTTCCAACAATGCACGCTGCCTGTGGTTATACAAGCAAATAACAAATAACTTCTTAAGTTTATTTTTATCGATATTTCAACCATTGATATACATACATACATACGCCAGCAGTAATCCACTATGTATCATAAAAATCGTTGCGTTCTTATTTACACTCCTTTTATGCTAAATGATGGAAGAATTTTTACATCGTGATCAGGGATCATCTGAGTTCAGTAGAACTATCGTAAGAAACCATCACTAATCAGTGATCATATTGTTCTGCTGAATGCAACCAATGGTTAAAAATATTGTAGATATTCAAATAAAAAACGGCGCCTAAGACTCGACTGTTAATTTTTAAGCCGGAAGCCAGTCGCAAGCCATTAGTATATCTTTTGATTAAAAGCCCATTTTCACTAGGATGCGTTGTTGCGCTTATGCGTTTCGCAGTTCTTTTTACAGAGGGAAAAAAGGTACATCCATGTTGCATTTATTTTATTTATAATAATTTCGATTTCTACTTGATTTTCGGGCTATCGCTCGATTTTCACCACTAGCTACAAAAAAACATTTAATTTGTTTGCCTTTGAGGCGCTCACCGAGGCTGTGTGTCGAAAATACGGCTGGTTTCCACGGAGTTCGGAAAACTCCTACTGTAAGGAGATTGCATAAAATCTTGGATTTAGAGCTCAGTCAGATATACATAGGTTGCTATCGACATTCCCGCCAAACCATGGACTTTATCAGGGTTGCTTTCTTACTGATAATATCAACCTATTGTCATTGATTAATTTGCTACTCATTTTCGTTAAAGGAAGGAACAGTTATCAAACGCTGGAGTTAGCGCAGTCTACGTTTATACACTCTGCGGTTAAGCGTTTTCTTCGATATCGATAGGTAATTCACGTAAATGTAAATCGACTAGAACTATGCGTTTTCTTCGATATCGATAGGCAATTCACGTAAATGTATATCGCCTAGAAATATATCGGAAAGTTGAGTTAGTATGAGAAAAGCTGTTTTCAGACGATAGATTTAGTCTTTTAGCCCAATTTATTTAGTCATACGGTTATTCCGTAGAAGTTACCAAGTTATATTTTTGCAGTACCTCTACTGACATTTGAAATATCTTACTATCAAGTCGGAAGAATTCTTTAAAGAACTCTGAAATTTTATTACGAAACGAAATGTCTCCCAAATTGTTCAGTTTCCATTCTACTAAAATATAAAGATTAGTACGATTAGTATCATAGTTTACTTTACAACCCTCGAAAGTCCAAATGCAGATTTGCGATTTGTTTTATAGAAAAATAATAAATAATAAGTCTGTGTCTATTGTCATCGATAACAATCCGATGCCGAAAATACCGAAAAATGGAAACCGGGTTTTAATAGGAAAGCACTATCGTTATCGTGATGATTACGTCAAAAAACATTTGATTAATCGATACTATCGGCAAAACTCAACACATCTCTATAGTTGATCACGAATAATAATATAGTTCAGCGCTATATATATATTTAGTTTCCAGCGATTGAATTTATTCTATTTGATAATACTGCACATCGAAAAGTCACGCCGAGCCTCTACCTTCTCCCTGCCATGCTAACCTCGCGCACATTGTTGCACCCCTAAAACATATCTGCACAAAAGAGTATATAACTCGTATCAGCCGACGACATGCCGTGCTGGTACTATGACAAGAAAGAACTCCGCGAGACGCCTTCGATCCTGGACGGAATCAGTTTCGAAACTGAGCGGCGCTATCGAAAAGAGGGCGCCCGCTTCATTATGGAGTGCGGCACGAAAATGGGCCTAGGCCATAACACAATGGCCACCGGCGTAGTGTACTTTCACCGCTTTTACATGTTTCATTCGTTCCGCAGCTTCCCACGCTACGTGACAGCCTGCTGCTGCCTGTTCTTCGCCGGCAAGGTAGAGGAAACGCCTAAGAAGTGCCGCGATATCATTAAGACAGCGCGTGGTATACTAAGTGACAATTACTTTTATTCGTTCGGTGAGGATCCCAAGGAGGAAGTGATGACCCTGGAGCGAATCCTGCTGCAAACTATTAAGTTCGACCTGCAGGTGGAGCACCCATACACCTTCCTGCTTAAGTATGCCAAGTGTTTTAAGGGAGACCAGCAAAAGCTACAGAAGATGGTGCAGATGGCCTGGAACTTTGTTAACGACTCGCTTAGCACCGTTGTTTGCCTTCAATGGGAGCCAGAAATTATCGCTGTGGCACTCATCCACTTGGCGAGCAAGCTCAGCAAGTTCACTGTGCAGGATTGGGACGGCCGGCAGCCGCAACACCAGCGCTGGTGGGACATGTTCGTCTCTGACGTGACTATGGAAATACTGGAAGACATTTGCCACCAGGTGCTAGATCTCTATCAGTCCACCCAGAAGGAGGCCCACCAACCAGGCAGTCCGCCTCAGAAGCCACCCAGTCGGGCGGACAGTCCGACCATAGGCAAACCGACAAATCAATCAGGTCTCTTAACACCCGCTGCGCAGCAACAGCCCCCGCCTCCTCCACCAGCAGCCAGTGGTAACGGAAGCCTGCTAGATGTTAACAATATCCAAATCATAAAGTCGCTGGCCAGTGCAGTGCCCGGCCTGAGTTCTTCTAGCGACTCATTGCCGTCGCTCCCACATGGTCAGGCTTCCGTCGGTTACCATCTATATCACGCTCCTCCGCCACCGCCACCACCTGTAGTGCCTATGCCTCCCTACCCCGGCGCTCCAGGCTGGGGCGTCCAACAGCAGCCGCTGCTGACACACTACGGCGCAGCGGCAGTGGCCCCGCCTCCGCCGATCCCTCCCGCCAGCCTTCCACCTGGACCCGGTGGTGGGGGCTACTACAATTCCGCCGGACGCCAGACCCAGCAGCGATACTAGAAATCAGATTAATAACGGATTACAGATTACACAAGGTTAATAATTAATAAAACATAATTTTATTAAAAATCAAAACATTGTCTTTCCAACTTAAATTCTTTGGTGTAGAGATCCGCCACCAATAGACACTGCGCTATAGGTTAAGTTGTGGTGTACTTGGTGGTACTTTTAGATACTTATCATTTATTCAGATCTAGATTCTTTTAATACAAGCTAAGCTATGTATATACGAGATGGGGTATTTTTTACATAGATAATGATCCTACATAGATATTGCAATGTTGGTTATTCGATAAGCGTGCACACATTCAAACACACACAAAAAATGTTTTTTAACCATAATCGCATGTAGTTTCGGTGCGGTTTCGGAGCTGGTTCGACCCAGTCTTGAGCCTTACATATACACAGTAAATCTACTCCGAAATGTTGCCTTGATTACAAAATTTAACAAAAACAAGCTAACATAGTACATATGTATGTAAGTAAAGATTTTAATTTTGTGGTTGACTATCTGTGTACTGGAAGTGAGTATGCGACGAGTTTATTCTAACATTTGCGGGTCAGTGTCAACTCCCCACTCTCGTAATACTGTGGGATCATGAGAAACTCGGGCAAAACGCGTTTGAATGTTGAGGAAGAGGAAGCTGCCAGAGCCGTCGAGGAGGTCGCCGCTGTGGCCTGCCGCACTATGTGACCGACTTTTCCTGAAAGCCAAGGAAACGAAAATGTAATATGTATATTTTTGGTTTGATTTGTCGATTAATTTAAAATAGATTAAAAAACAAAATTATTCTTGACTGCTTTATATAAATATATAGGGACCAAAGGTTATTTGACCACCCTTCATGAATTTAAGAATAACTATTTTTATTCCCGTGCCCATGCACTAACGTTAAAGGAAAAAATTTTATTAAGAAACAAGAATAAGAGACTGCACATAACATGTTATCAATAACAACTTGTATGATTTTAAAATATGGAGTTAATGGAGTTAAAGTTCATACGACGTAATGAGGAAATTAATATACTTAATGTTTTTTTTTTTTTTAAGCGTGTTTTGTAAGAGGATCTAAAGATCCCTTAACTGCGGATTGGGAGGCGCCACTGTGGTGCATTCTATCATTGGTTTGCATTGAAGTAGTTTTACTTTTACCATCGGTAAAAACAACTTTTTATACCCGATACCTTAGGGTGCAAGCCTATGATGTTGGCAGCCATGTCCATCTGGTCCGTTCGTGTGAAATAACAGATCTTAGAGACTATTAGACGTAGCCCTACCAACTTTGGTGATATTCTAATCTGTTGGTCAACTTTGTTTAAAATATAGCAAGGCCTAGGCAGACGATTTCTGACAATTTGAGTATAATCGGATGAAAAACATGGGGGTATTAGGAATTTTAAGACAGGCCAAAAATCAAGCTGCGTACCATATGGTCGACAGGTTCGCGAGTTCGAGCGTCTTTATTTTTTCGATCATCTTTAAGCCAACAATTTTTATGAATTCAAAAGCAATAATAAATTATAGAAAGGCAATCGATATTTTTCAGACATTTTTAGCAGGGTGTATATAAACGAAAATATGTGCACTGGTTTAATCGGGTTAGTTCTAAATTTAAAATCACAACGTATCTTTGCATACAAAAAAATTACTCATTTTGAAAAAACTCATTTGTCTATTGACTTTTATTTCACACCATCATTAGAGTTATCAAGTGCGTATTTATTTTTAAAATAATTCTATTCTGACCCCACCTCGAATTCGGTAATAAAACATTTGCTCTAAAAGCATCGTGAAAAACTACAAGTGACAATGAACATGCGCGTTCATACCCTCCAGGATGCATCCGCCCAAACATGTACCTGAACATGAAAATACTGGATGCATAATATTACCGACGAATTTATGCTCAAACGCCAGCTAGCCAAATATTCTTTTTGATAATAATTTACAGATGTACACACAAAATACAAAAATATTGAATGACTGGCAATTTTGGCAGCAAAAAATTAATAAAAAAAAAATTAAGGAAAAAACAGTTCTTGCCGGGAGACTTGGTATAATACCAATATCTTGATGCAGTGTGCGATACCAATAAATTATCCAATGATGCCAATGAATTATCCAATGGAGCTTTTGAATTCATTGGATATGTCGGGCATTCTACTGCACCATTTACAATTAATTATTAAATCTCTGGTTATTTTACTTCGTAATTTGAACCCACCACGGCTTTTGAATAACACTCGATTAGTAATTAAACAAGAAAGGAAGCTAACTTCTGGAAGCCGATGTTCGTATACCTTTGGAATTTTGCAATTGCAATAACACAACCTTTTCTAAGACAGCTATAAGACATAGTCGACCGATTTCGATAAAATTATGAAAACATTACTGGTGCCATATAAAACATTGATACATAAAAACATAGAGGTCTTACTGATCGCTCCTCTGGCAGCTATGTATATAACATAGCATAACGATTTTTATAAAATTAAAACCGTAATTCTGAAATCATAAGGAATTACCATAACTCAGAATCAAAATATAATTTTTGTCCATTCATAGTTTCATAGTTCGTACTTCTAACTAATTTACTACCAGCATTATAATGAAGACTATCTTCAAAGATCTATCATTCAGATCATCAGCGTTAAAACTGAGAGACAAGTTTGCGTAGAAACGGACAGAGGGACGAAAAATGGAGAAGATCAAAACGACTCGGCTGTTGATTGTGATCCTAATATACAATTATAGGGTCGGAAAGGGTCACTGCATGGCAAGCTTCTGACTAAAATTATAATACCCTACAGGGGTATACAAAATTAATAAAAGTTCAAAGGAGAAAATGTATTACTGCCGAAAATCCCAATGATTCCTACAGATGTGTCAACTGAATTCAGACTTATTCAATTCCCAATTATATTGGCATTAAAAATGACGATCAACAAGACACAAGGACCAACGTTTTATGCTTGTAGCTTTAATTTGGCTACACATTGTTTTTCCCATGGACAACTACATATATGTGGCATGCTTCCGCATAGACAAACCATCACGGTAGCTGACAGGTAATATCTATATTTTCATTTTATAAGAATTTCAACTGATTCTTTGGTTTCACTCTTTGTTCGGCACCTTTCACAATGAAAACGAAAATTATAACAATATCAAAATTTCAAAGTAGTAAGGTAAATAAGTCCAATTGCACACATATATATAAAATAAATAGCCATTATAATACACGCCAGCAACTACATAGATTCTTTGAGTAGGGGTTGGCCGTAAAATACTTTTAAAAATAATTGAATAGAAAGAAAATCGAACCTAAAAATGAATGTGCTAGTGCTAGTCACTGTAGGAGCCCCTCTCTAGTGGTAATAATCTTACCTATCACATTTGCGCGATGGAAACGCGCATCTAGTTGTCGCAGCATAGAGAGATCTCGGTTGCAGGCCCAGGCCTCCAATATGTCCGCCACCTTAACAGGCACAAGATCAGTCTGACTTTCCTTGACCTTTTAAAAAAATAATATGTCAGTTACAACAAATCACAGAAAGCATTCGACGAACCCGTTTAAATTGCACAACTAGCTGCTGCTGGGTCACCAGCTCGATAAGCTTCTTAAGTTTGCGATGATTTCCTTGCCGCTTTGAGTTCTGCAGCAGCAACTGTTTGAGGTTCCAACTACCTTCGCCTTGGCGCCTCGCGACCAAATGTTGAAAGTAGGCTCGCAATAGCGTCTGGTCATATGACACATGCAGATGTTCTAGTGCCTGCACTAGATGCTTCTCATCGCACGTATTATCCGTGGATAGACGCGTAACTAGTGGTACAGTCGAAAAGCTATTCTTGAGTAGGTGCTGTTGGAGTGACAAAAGGAATAGTTTTTTTTACAAATTTTTAAGTTTGATCACCAAAATAATACTCTTACCGGCACGTCGCTGACGAAGTTATTATCACACGAAATCAACCTTTGGTTGCTGCAAGCGGGATCGGGAACGTTTCCGACTCCTGAAGAGCTATGCCAGCCGGCAAACAGTCTACCTCCCTCATCAAAGTATCCAGGCGAACCGCTGCTACATCGTGACTGGTCTACCCGAGTGTAGAGTGAAATGCAGCTTCCACGTACGCCAGTTCGCCTCCGGCATTTGGGGCATGTGCTAGGATCTAGGGCCTTGCCGATGGTATTTGCCAAAAACTCCTTCTCCAGACAGTCCAAGCAGTTCTCCTCATTACTACTGTCAAAGTGTGCCATGGACGAGGAGGAAGAGGCCAAGGCCACCATAGCCGCAGCCATAAGCATGGTGGCTGCACCTTGCTCTCCACCTTGTTGCGCTGCTGCTGACTGCTGCTGATGCTGGCTAGAAGAGGCCCGAAAATCGGTACAGCTATAGCAACGCTCATCGAAGCTGGATGAGGGTTGCGAGCGGCGAGACTTGGTGGGGGCACTGGCGCTGCTTTTCGACATCACGGACGAGGAATGGGACAGCCGTTTCGGTTTTGCGCCCGTCAATTTCGGTTCTGGATGGTTGCTGGGCACGCTTGTACTCCTTCCGAAGCTGGCACTCGTGTATAGTGTGCTAGGCAGAGAGTGCGCCTGGGCCGTCGATGATCCGCTCCCGGTTGTGGTCTCCACATCTCTTTTTTCGATACCGCCCATTATCTCGTCGATATGCACCCTACTTTCGCCGTTTCCGCCTCCGTCCTTGATCTGGTCCAAGTTCAAGCTGATGCGGGCAAACTTCTTACTCAGGCGTTGCTTTTGTTGCTGCAGGATGTCTTCTTGCAGTGGAAAATCATCAATGGGCGAACTGTATAGCTGCCTGCCGTGCGTAGGCGATGTCCCGACAACACCACTCATTTGGCTGTAGTCGCGCTGCATTAGCAGCAAATTGGCCTGCGGCAGGGCGGATCCCAGATCCTGAGTTCCTCCGCCCGCGAACTCCAGCTCCGAGGACGGGTCCGGATCAAAGTCCATTTCCAGAAATTCTGTCTCATCGTCGCCGCATATCAGACTACCACCACACCCTGCACCACCAGCGCTGCTAGGTCCAAGACCAAAATCTAGATGGTGTTGCCTTCCCCGGCCCATTGCGGTGGCCTCTAGGGCCTGGTCGAAGTCGGCCCCGTCACCCCGATAGGCGTACACGCAATCGTCCGAGTTAAGTGATATTTCCTCCGCCTCTACGTCATCGTCATCTCCCAGTAGAATAAGGTCGTCGCCGTAAAAGTTGTCACTGGCATAGCTCAGATTCTCCGTTGAATTGTTCATAGAGGTGCGACTGGAGCTGAGGCCTCCGACTCCTCCCCCAACCGCATCGGTGGGCGAAAGAGCTGCAGCAGCCTGTCCATAGCCACCAGCCAAGTCTATTTCAATATCGCAGTAGGCGGCGCCTCCAATCTGCTGAAACAAGGAGAATCGAGGAAAATCGAGCTGTTAATGTCACATATGTACATAGAAAAAAGAAAAATCACACTCGCCTTATCGCCACTGCATTCTGTTGCAACTATTGCTGTAGCAGCGCAGTCGCCTGAGCCAATTTCGCCCCCACCAACACACCCACCACCATCATCTTCTGCTTCTACGGCCTGGACTAGTGTTGCTGGCTGTTTTTGTTTCGTACCCATTCTTGTTGTTGCCCCCGCACAATCGATTTGTCTGAGTAGGACCTCTTCAGGGTGGTGCTCGCTCGATACATCAGGATCGTTATACCTATTGATCGCACTGAACTCAACAAGATTGTTATTGTTATTCAGATGCAAACGCCAGTTTAATCTATTTATTTCACGAAAATCCATTCCTTCGTTGTCTTAGGGATGGCAGCGTAATACTAATGCTAAGTTGGAACTGGAAAAATATCGATGGTACATACCATCAATTACCTCGATGTTTTTTGATTTCGATGTTTTTGGTAATAGCCTTTTTACACTGCCGATTAAAGTCAGTTGCTGTGGAAGTTGTTCCAGGGTTTTCAGACTGGGACTCGCTGATGTAGTCAGCTGCTTTTTGTCAAAAGTAAACAACCCAAGATAGAAGTAGATAAAACAGTAAAAAAGAATAATACAATAATAAATTTAATGATATAGCTATCAAGTGAAATGTTTACCGCAGCCAATGTTGTCACGGAAAGGTTAGCGCATTAGACAGATTCGTAGATGTATAAGAAATCGGATCTTAAGAGGAACATGAACGAGCCATACATGATTTTATTATTTGTGCCAAAGCAACATGAAGAATCTTACGTAAATACAGTGATCTGGTATCCATATTGTTCCACCAACGAGGAAGCCATTTTATTTTTAACAGCTGGTTGGTGATGGTTCTGTTTCTATGCAACTAGTCTCTCAATTTAGAGCTATCTGAGTGAATCTTTGCAGACCGTTTTCTTTTTTATACCTGGTACAAGGTGTTATAACTTAGTGGAATAATAATAATAAATAAATATATACAGTGGACCGCAGCTTATTTCAACCTGCGCCAATTGAAAACTTTAAATGCCTGTAAAAGATGAACCGAACGGAAAATCAAAATAATTTAAGCGCACGAGGCTTTGTTAATGTTTAAAATTATAATATCTTCATTTTATATATTTTTTATAATTTTTAAAATATTTTTTTTAATTAAAAACGAAAAAACAACGAAAAATAATGCCACAACCATTTCAACCAAAAACTTTGAAGTCGTGTAATGTCCCGTATTTTTGTAAAGTAGCGGTTCTTTTTTCCTATGCTTTAGTCAGTATATTCGGAGTTGGATCGAGTTCATTCTTGGAAAATTTAGTTGGAATTTAGTGCGCAAAAAATTCGTTTAGCAAAATGGGACCACGGACGACAATAGATCAGCGAGAACTTGTTTTAAAACATTTTAAAAATGGACATTCGCGCAGGAAAATTGCCGAAATGGTTGCTCTGAGTGATTCCACTGTCCAGAGCATCATTTACCGTTTTGTCCGCGAGAATAGGATGCACGACAAAGGAAGAACAGCTCCCAACAAAATATTTAATCCAACAGACGAGCGCTGTATCGTCCGGAAAATTCGGAAAAACCCAAAATTATTGGCACCGAAAATTGCAAATGAGGTAGAGGCCGAGTTGGGTAAGTCTTGCCACCCGGAAACAATTCGACGTGTACTCCGGGAGCATGACTATAATGGCAGAATAGCTCGAAGGAATCCATTCATTAGCGCCAAAAACATAAAGAGCCGATTAAATTTTGCCCAGGAGCACTTGAGGAAGGATTCTACTTTTTGGAACAGTGTAATATTTGCGGGCGAGTCAAAGTTCAATATTTTTGAGTCAGATGGAGCATCATATGTGTGGCGAAAGCCAAATACCGAGCTGCACACCAATAATTTGAAAGCGACTGTAAAGCACGGCGGTGGAAGCGTTATGGTGTGGGCCTGTATGTCGGCTGGAGGAGTTGGAAATCTCGAGTTTATTGAAGCTACGATGGATAAAACTCACTACCTCGAGATTTTGAAATCAAATTTGCTCGGAAGCTCAGAGAAACTAGGCATTCGAGATGATTTCCGATTCTACCAAGACAATGACCCAAAACATAAGTCCGGCATTGTACAAGCCTGGCTTTATTGGAATTGTCCGCACGTTATGCAGCCGCCAGCACAGTCGCCCGACATTAATGTTATTGAAAATTTGTGGGCTATTTTGGATGCAAACGTCCGCAAACGGAAAATATCCAATAAAACGGACCTTAAAGCGGCATTGATCGAGGAGTGGTCCAAAATTACCCCAGATCTCACCCAAAAGTTGGTCGATTCCATGCCAAAAATGCTTAAAATAATTGTTGACAACAAAGGTGGGCATACCCAATATTAAAAAATACATTTTTAGACTTTAAGCATAACCTTTTCGTTGAAGTATGTACCTGGTTGAAATAAGCTGTGGCATTGTTTTTCGTTGTTTTTTCGTTAATTAAAAAAAAATATTTAAAAAATAATAAAAAATATATGAAATGAAGAACTTATAATTTAAAGCCTTAACAAAGAATCGTGCGTTTCAATTATTTTGATTTTCCTTTTGGTTCAACTTTTACAGGCGATTGAAGTTTTCGGTTGTTGCTGGTTGAAATAAGCTGTGAGCCACTGTATATTGATCAGCGTCACCAGCCATTTCGTGTGAAACAACATACATATGTACATATTTTAAAGACCATAAGAGCTACCAAATTTGGCGACAACATTCTAATCTGTTAAAATAATAATAAAGTTAAAATAGATATACTTGTGATTTTCGGTTTAAAGTAAATAGATAATAAATAAATAATTAAGTTATTAAAATGCCTCCCACAGATATTAAAGAAATATTTAGCTAACTGGTTCCTGAAACGATAAGTATTGTATGAATTATGCGAAATGGTTTTAAGATTCATCCATAGGCTACTTCGCGCTTCAAATGATGTAAAACAAGAAAAAAAGTTAAGGCTTTTTATACAAAAGCAAAAACTTATTAGCGAAACTGTTTTGTGCTAGCAGAGTGCCTTCAAGTAACAGGTTTACTTTTTCCTTTCTTTTTTAGGATCCGTCAGTCGATTATTTCAAATATTCTTAAGGAAACTATTCTAGACATATACAAAGTTAGTAGAGTTAACATATCACTAGTAAGTAAACAACCAAATTCATATACATAGTGGAGATAGACTATATATACTACTCCTGTAGCTGACTTAGCTTTTCGCCCGTTTGTCAAGAAATATGGGTGTCGTAGAGGTCGCCAAATTGTTTTAAAGTTCTTTTTTCCGTAATGCCCCAACACCAACTGCAGCGAGTCTCTTCATGGTTTTCTTAGAGAAGATTCAATAGAATGCACCAACGAAATTGGAGAAAATTCTCTAGATGAGCTTAAATATATTGTAAGATCAAATTATATGGTCGATGACAGGTACCCCCGAAAAGGGTTGGAGGATTATTTTATAAAACAATCAATTTTGTAATATGTAACCAATAAAACTTAAAAAAATAAAAATATATTTTCAAAAATGTTATATGTACATTTTATATTTATTTTCTTTCTTATTGCTGTATTTTATATGTGTATTAAACTGTATTAATTGCATCCCGTGCTTCCAAATTGAGATTGGCATCTAATTTTTAAACACATTGGGAGACGTTAACTTGGTGTGTCTTGAACGACGAAGTCATCATATTTCGTATTTTTCTTTTTCTTGCGACATTAATATACGCCGTAATTGGTTTTCATGTACGTATCCCACAGAAAGATAGCTTTAATTTAATGTGCCGATTCATCCTTGCTTCCTTTCTCGGAAGTCTCGACGGAGAACAGCAGATTCACTTTTCTTTGGATTTATGATTTTAATATTTTCTGCGTTATTTTGCACAATATCTTTTCGCCACAGAACCATTTTTATATGAACTTAAAGTTATTGAAAACAGAGTTACTGTTACTACTTGTGTTAAAAATTCTCAGGAAATAAATAAAATGCTAGCATTATGGAAACAAGTAGAATAGCCTCGACGGAAATGTTGACAAATGAAGAAAAATGTTGCTCAGAAAATGTTGAACAACACCCAAAAAAGACACGTTGCTAGGAACATGTTGAGCAATATGTTGGTGCTGTCAACTCAAATGTAGATGTTGCAGAACCTCATACAAAGAAACTGTTTTTTTTAATAACTCCTATGTTTATCATCCGATTTCACTTGAATTTTTAAGCACCTTACACAAATGTATTTATTTTATATCCATTTACTTTTATACACAACTATAGCTTTGGTATACGTTTTTTTAATGTTTTCGGAGGCGGGAAGTGGGCGTGGCCTTATATTAAAACAACCTTGATCTGCATGCAACGGATTTTAATGTAGTCACCAAATTTGGTAGATCTATCTCTTATAATCTCTGAGATCTGTTGTTTCACATGGACACATAGAGAGACATGCGTACATCGACTCGTTTGGTAACGCTGATCGAGAATATATATACTTTATGGAGTCGGTACCCCCTAATTTTTAGAGCACGTCTTCATATATAAGTTGAGTTCCTAGTCCTCTTTTAAAACGCTTTGACTGAAACTAAATAAAATTAAACATGTTGTATTTTGACAATCTAAATTAAAAATTACAATATCTAAATATTTTTATTATCTTAAGGAAATAGTAAGAATTATTGCAGTCTCCCGAACACTTCAAAGCTGCAAATGAGAAAAGGCTGCAGTTCGTAAGCTTGTATATCGCTTGGGTCTACTAACCGGTATATGCAGGTGGAATTCGAGCCATGATTTGAGCGGAAAGCCAAGACCAACATCGGGTAGAAGCTGTTGCTGTGAACATTGTAAGTCTGGGTGCGCCTGTTGTCGGCGTTATTGAAGGTAAATTGTCCCAACAGCTGCCGATTGAGGCTGTTCGCGTTCAAGCCCTTGTGGAAGGTTGTGTTATTGTGGAATAAAGCCAGGGCGATATAGACTCACATACACGTCGAAGTCCTTGGGGGCGCTTTTTACGCACAGACTTGGCGTCATTTCCTTAGACACGTGGGTCAGGGCAATGGCCTCCACAATGATGGGCTTGGCCAAGTGCAGGACCACCGTTGCCTGGCTGCCACTAAAGCCGAAGCACGCCCCTGGCGCTAGACTGGGACGGAGCATGTTAACTGGGGGATTGGCGCTAAAGTCTAGGCCCAGGAGAGATTTGATAATATTAGTGCCACCAATGGGACGAGCAACCACTTGGATGATTCTGGCACCCATCTCCTCGCAGGCATAGTTGATGCGATTCCTAGCCTCATTGGACTCGCTAGTAGAACTGCGTTGTTCAGTCCGGGCAGAGCAGTCGGAGTTTGTAAGCTGAGTTTTTAAGTTGTACACATCGTCCATCAGGTGACCGATCTTACGCTTGACCAGCGTGTCCACATAGGCGCTCATATCCCGGTTGTCGCACCTGCCTGGCCCAAATCCCTTCGGATCTTCGTCCGAGTCTTGGTGAGAGATCTGGGCTTCCTTGCATTCAAGCTGCTGCTGCCGAAGCATGTGCTGTGAATATATCCCTTTTAAATCCGGCTCTAAACAATACAAGAAACGATGCCTTACCGAAATATCGTCTAAGTCTTCCCTCAGCCTCAATATTCCCCTCTTATTACTGCTGTTGTGCGCCATTAGGTAGTAAAAAAAAGCTGAAAGCAGCACAAATGACAGCAAATATGTGATGCAGATTCGCTTGCCGGCGCGTCGGCAGCCGTCCATGTTGTAAGTTTAATTATCCGTTAAAATAATTTTTTTTGACAAATTTTTTTGCGCAGCAACAAGTAGACAGATAGATACTGGTGATTCTGATCGAAAATTATATTTAGTAGATATTTTTATTTTATTTATATATTTATATTAACTTCCACTGCCATATATTATCATATCCCATTCTCGACAATGAATATTATATTACACAGAGTGTTCCATAGGGAAAATGTGCACAGTATATAGAAAATTATACAAGTAGCGAACAATATTTTGTTAGTGCCCAAATTAGATGTTTGTACCATTGTACATTTTGCAGTGGAATCACTGACATTCAAATCAGAAAATATCTGGCAATAGAATGGGGCTCATATACGTGAACATAATACACAGTGGTAATTATGCCTATATTATTATTAAAATAATTTTATATTAAAGATGTTAAGTTTAAAAAACATGTTATTCAAAAAATATTTATGTCCTGTCAATCTGTACATTTTTATACTTCCATATCAAACAACAGTAGAAAAGCTACAGTCGAGTGTGACCGAGAGATACCCGGCACCCAAACCATTGTTGGTGAAATAAAAATATACATGGACACTGACAAATGAAAAAAAAATTTAGCTAGGAACATGTTGATCAACGGGCAAAAAAGACAGATGTTGCTAGGAACATATTAAGCAACATGTTGGAGCTGCTAACTCAATATTTGAATGGAACTTTGCAGATAGTCTACCTTACATTGCAGGTAGTATATATGTAAGTGCGAACGGTTCATATCATATAGTTGCATTAGGAACAATTGGAAAATTAATAGAAAAAAAATTTTACGTTACAAAAAAGTAAAATAAATTTTTTTATATAATTGGAAAATCAGCAACATTTTGTTACTCTTCAACACATAGGAATTCAACTCGAGATATAGTTGTAATAGTTGTAAATTTAAAAATGTTGTTTTTGTTAGGTATAAATTTTAATGCACTGAACTCAAATCATCAATTTGATTGGCTCTAGTTTTTGAGTTCATATAAAGACGATTCTATATGTTTTTGCTATGCTTATTGATTTTATTTGCTCGGAAAACTTAGAAAAACAATGATAAATGGACTCAAAGATATGTAAAACAGATACCTTAAAATAAAAGAAACTTAGTTCCACCTCTTTTAATTTTTAACTTATAATTTTTAATTCAATAAATTATCAATTTTAATATATATACTTCTGACTTCGAATGAGCTGCTTAAGATATATTTATAAAAAGTGTTTAGTTGCTTAGGGCCAAAATCGTGTTCAAACACAAATTTGTTATAGTTTGAGATATTAAACAAGAATATTTATTTAAAGGTCGTTAAATTTGTAAAAATCGATTGTTCCCGATGCGTTTTCGATAGGATATCCAGTTGTTCAAAAAGGTGAACATGTATTGTTGGCCGCGCTCTGGGTACAACTTGAAGTACCAAGCGCGGATTTGTCAACATATATCTAATTTAAGAAATATGCAAGCAACGCACAAAAAGTGCCACCAAAAGGGGGAAATAAACAAACTCGCCACCCAGAGTCGCCACTCAGTACGAGCTGGAGTGAGATATAAACAAATACTTATATATAAGTCGCAAGAAGGCCCCAACAAAGTTGCATCGCCTCTACAATGTCAAGAGGTTTTTAGAATCGCTGACCCACAGCGGGAAATATACATAAGAAATATGTAACTAGTACATAAGTGGATTAGCTATAAAAAGGCGTGAGCGCCCAATAAAGAATTATTTCCTAAACGAACCACTGAAGTGTTTGACTAGGGATTCGGCGGTTAGCGGTATAAGTTGCCAGTCGAAAGACAAGCGATATAAACTGCTAACACCAGTTGTGGGTCCATTAGGTTAGTTTCTGCCACGCCTTTTTGATCTTACTGGTTTTCTTTTTGTTGTGTTTGTTATTTTATGTCATTTCGTTAGGAATCCATATTGAATTAAAAAGTTTGATTGTAGAAAATCGATTGTTACAAATTGTGATGAATGATAGGGTTCTATTCCAGAACTCCCTATCGAAAAAATTTAAATGAACAATGAGTCTGAACAAATTCAAGAAAAAGTCAAAGAGATAATATTGGTGGTCAGGTTATTTCCATTCTTGACACGAGTAAAGAGCTGAATGCTTCTCAATGAGTATGGAAATATTCCACCTAAATATATAATCCTTTAAATCTAATAAACAAGACCTCGAATTTTTCTTAAATTCCAATCATTTTGATGTTTTCACATGATCTCAGTTTAAGGAAAATAGTACATTTTGATCTTTTTGAAAAACACAGAGACGATGGCGAAGTAGTTATGGTCTGTTGGAAAAATATAAGACTTAAAAAGTTACAATATAACTCACATGTTGACATTGTTCTGGTGAAATCCACGAAAAGGATCAAAATGTGACTTGTGTTTTGAACCTCAGATATAAATAAATGTCTTCAAAATGGACACAGAAGCTCTAATAGAATATCTGATCTCCTCTGATAAGGTAATTCTTGCTGGTGTCTTTAACGCCAAAAGCGAATGTTGAATGCATGAAAAAAGATCAAATGCCAAAGGAATCTTTTTGATGGAGAAAATACAGAGTACTAGTTTCAGAGTAGCGAATGATGTCAGTGCAACTTTCAAAAGGAATATAGATTTTGCAACTGGATCTATTTTAGACTTGACTTTTGCAAAAAATCCAAGTGTAACCCAAAAAAAGCACGTCGATTTCTCAAAAATATTAAAAATTGTGAGCAAATAAATATTTAGAATACCTTGATCAGCATATACTGAGATAAACCAAAGTTAAAAATATTGATTTTTCAGCTGAATGGCGAGAAATAAAAGTGACACCGATACCACATATTTCTCTAATTCTCTATTCAATTTACATCTTTGTTAATTGTAAGTCTTGGTCTCCTTTTTCTTCCTAGACATTATTAATTTTTTATACGATATTTATTTTCCGTGTTATATTTTTTTCTATCATTATTCGTGCTTGTTTGTATGCATTTTCGAGTCTGAACTTTGATTCCTTAGTCTAGTCGTTTCTATTGTAGAAAGGTGTAATGATATCATTACTGCTAAATGCAATGTTTAACTTGGGCTTTTGCTAAATACTATCTCATATCAATATATAAATATGTATATAAATCGTTAATTATAAAATTCTTATATTCTGTTCCCATGTGAGTAATAAAAGTATTCATCGAACCTTACTTTAAAATAAAAGATTCGAAAATAGCTTTGGCTACCGTTTTTGCACTTTTGTCTGGTATTGGGATGGCTACTAGGTATTTTGTTAAGTTACAAATTAAAATTACTGCATATTCATTACCTTGTTCTGATTTAGATAGTGAACCGAACGTATTCCACTATCACTCTATCAAATGCCTTTAATGGTGTTTCTGTTACAGCCAGGGGAGTTTGCAACATCACGCTTCATGTTTTTCCAATAATAATGTCTTTTAATTTTGCTAGCGTTTTTGTTATGCCCTTATGGTCTTCTTGTCTGTGATCGTCATGTGATGTAGACATTATAGCTTAATTTTGTTTTTTATTAGTTATTGTGGCCACCGGCTTGAGTAGCTCTACTCGTAAGTTCTGTAATATTTTATTGCTCATCTTTATGTTGGGCTTAGAAGCTGTCTGTTGCTTTTACTAAATCGATTCTGTTGCTTCTACTTTCTGATATTGTAGTGACTTTAAATATCTGTCTGTTTAGTTCGGCTATTATTATTTGAGATAGAGCGGATATTGTAATATTGTTAGCTGAATTAATGCGTTTTTGGGGTACTCAAAAACTTTTTGGCATTTTCGTGTTCAATTAAATGTAGCATATTTTTTGCAAAGGTGTGTTAATTGTCTTGAATATAAAGAGAAATTTGGTATAAATCGTCTGAAAGAATAACAGAAAGCTAGGAATCATCGTGATTCGTTTGTATAGAACGGTTTGGGGTATTTAGTTATTTTTTGTCATCTGGTAAAATGCTTTTATTTGTGCATTTATGACCTAAGAATTTAACTTCGTGCAAAAAAATCAAACATTTCTCTGTGTGTTTAATAAATTTCTTAAGTTGTAAATTATGTGATTTTCGGAACAACTTATTACTGTATTCGACATTGTTTGTCGAAAATATCTCTAGAGACTTTTTATATCCGGTACTCATAGGGTTAAAGGTATTATAACTTAGTGCCAACCGTGAATGTATCTAACAGGCAAAAGGAGGAATCTCTGGCCCAATTCTTAATCAGTGTCACCAGCCCAGTCGTTTTAGCCATACATTTGTGAGGATGTGCTTTAAACATTTGAGTGAAATCCGATGATAAACCAAAAATCACGTTCTTTGAATGCTGAACTTCTGCAACATCTACATTTGGTCGCACAAACATGTTGCTCAACATGTTCCTAGCAACATTTTTCTTCATTTGTCTATATTTCCTTTTGCATACATTCGAGTTTATTCAGACAAAGTGCAAGATGTCGGTCACTCTACTATAGCTTTCAACTTGTCCTACTTTAAGTTGATAAAATCCGGAAATTAAATCCAAACATGAAAAGATTTTAAGTTGATCAAGGATACCTTCGAATCTTGGTAATTGGATTTGTCTACTAATAATTTTTTTATTTTTTTGGCGGAAATTAATAACTTATCTCCAACGTTTTTCATCTGATACAGGAAATGATTTTTTGCATTTTGTTTGTACAAATTATTTGAAGTTATTGGTTCTGTTTCTGTTCCGAATATGTCAGTAAATTCTGTGCAAGGTACTTTTGAACATGTCTTTTGTTTTTGTTAGTTTTGATAGGACTTCATTCTTTCTGGTTTCGTGTCTTAATTTTTGGGGTTTTTGGTAGATTTCTAATGGTTTATAATTTACTTGAGTGATATTTATAATTTTGTTAATGTCAGTTCTATTTAATATGCGAACAAAAATAATACTTGAATCAACCGAAATAATAGCAAGTCTCACCTCGAAGTCTGAGATATTCCTGTCAATTCCTCGCATGATGCCATTAAAAGTATGTATGAGATTTGTCTAGGTGGACTGCTGACGTAAAGGAAGGCTTTGAAGATTGTATGATCTGCCTGAATTTGTCTAATCTGGCGATTTCCGTTCAGCTGTTCAGCCCAAATATTCTTGCTACTTTCTACATAGGCTTTAGATAAGTTGCTGCTTTTTCAATAAAGGATGTGATGAGTTCTAGACCAGGTTCCTAGTGAGCTGAGCTCCTGGTATCGAGCTGCACATTTTTTGGGCCATCCTGCCCACTTTCTCTAAGAAAAAGTGACGTACCTTGGCGTAACCCTGGATCTAGAAGGGGAGGATACATTGTGTCTGTGTACCACCAAGGACGAAGCTTGATAAAATGGATTGGCTCCTTCGTCTAGCAAACGGGCTATTCCTTCAGACCAATGAGCGGCTCTTTACAGTTATTGTCCTTCCGACTCTTAACTGAGGAATTACATGCTGTGATTCTTCACTAAAAAGATTGCAATATTTTATAAGAACGGTTCTGAGAAGTGGGAGTGAGGTGGCACAAATATACAAAATCATACTTTGCTTAAAGACACAGGACTATCGTCAGTAACAGAGACAATTTCTCAGTATGCCAACAACCTTTGGGGTCCGATATTGGTCAAATTTACTCGAGGTTCTGACAGATTTATCTTTAATTTCGTACAGACGTCCTCCATGGGCTCTGCCTCAATTTGCGATGAACTCAGGGAAGAATGCTTAAAGATTACTCTATTAAAGTATCTAAAAATGGGATTATGTCGAATTTATTAATAAAGTCTAAGAAAGGTACATTATTAAATTGCTAATAAGTATTTTTTCAGTAGGTTTTATGTATAGACTTTTGTACAATGTCTGTATCAACAGAGATCCTTTCCGAAATAAATTTTAGTTCCTCTTATATTCCAGGCATTTTTAAAATTGCACATTTGATGTCTACTGATTCCAATTCCGGAATTCCGGTTCTTGCGGTGTTAGTAATTTTAAGATTGTTTCTACCGAACTTTAAAAAAGCTTCTCAGGGATCCTTGTTCTTCGGAACTCCTCTTAAAATAAAGTTTTCTAGCTTTGCCTTCGCTAAGCTAATGCTTGTCCTTGAGTTCTGACTTTCTTTAATTCCGCTTTTAAGACTACGTTTTCAGTTTTAACTGCTTCTATCTGATCGGTCACCAAATTAAGCATTTCGTTTTTCCCTTAATATCGTGCTTTTTTAAATTTATGCTGAAACGAAGAATCGATCTTTCCAAATTTACCAGGCAAGAAATGGCGCCTTCATTCGCGCTTCTATTAGGCGGAGTTCTAAATAGCTCCTCACTTCCTGTTTTGTTCGCTACTTGTGTTTCCTTTGTGCCGATTGGCGATTTCTCCGTGCCTTTTTGCAGTTTTTAAAATAATTAGAAAAATAACATACTTTCAAAGGACGGTTGTGATGCCCGAATTCTCGGTAGGTGGCGCCAAAAGGTGTTAGTCAAACGGATTTCAGAAATTATCTGGCAGCTCCCTTGATCGTTGATCTGGCAACACTTTGCAAGCGAGCGATGCGTTTGCGAAAACAGAAACAGAACATATTCAGAAAATTGACTTTTTTATGGCTCTCTCAGTGCTTCCAATTCCTGTCCACGACGTGCGCACCAAGCTGTTGTGTTTGGACTTCTCGAGGTAACTCCATCGGAAGGAGTCGCTACGTGACTAAATGGGAACAGCTCTTTCAAGCCGATAATTTTAGCTGATAAATTTTGTCATTTAGTTATGTAGTCGTGTACGGAACACCCCTACTCTTTTAATCATATTTTTAACATATAAGAATGAGACAATAATGAAAAAATTATGCAACATTTTTAAGTACACAAATATATACTAGTTTACAGATTTGAATCGGTACAATTAAGTTGAAATTCAAAGTTACATTTAAATTAATTAACACTAAATATTTAAATAAACGTTTGAGTTATTTACCAAATAATTTTGAATATATACATATTTGCGAATTCGTTAACAATTAGAAGTAACTTTGGAAGTTAAAGTATTGTTAAACATAAACTATTGACTACCATTATATATAGATATAAGTATATTGATTGTTATCGCATAGTTACCTATCAGGCAATGGAAATTCAACTGGAGATGATTTTCGACCCATCTGGGTCGGAGCCATCCTAGATCTCAGAGACTATAACAGCATATAGATTGACATTATTCGATGAAAAACATTTTATTTAATCATATATTGTGTAAAAACTTATCTTTAAGTTTCTAACTTTAAAGGACTTCTGAACCCTACTTCCATCTATAAAGAAGTAATCTAGTAGGTACAAACTTTAAATATACTTTAGTTGTAGTTTGTCTAGCAAGTGGTCAATCGCCTCCTCATCCAGTTCATCGTCGTTAGGAATTATAAAGTCAAACCCATCAAAATCATCCAGATCACATTCTGATGACACATCGTCAATGCCTGCAGTGAATGTCCAACCTCGCGCGCAACGGGTTTCTAGGCGGGAAGTGAGGCGAATAGTCAGGACCTTATCTTTGCTGAAAGTTTCGCGAAACCACTTGATATCGTTCTTGCGTCTGACATCGCTGACCAACACGTAGGGCGTTGCCTGGAGCTTGAGCGCATCATCCATGGCCAGTCGACAGAAGTACCCGTAATCCTTGGCGCGCACCTCATCACTCCATTGTATCATGTCGCGACGGTACTTCTCCTTATAAGGTCCATCACTGAGCAAGGCATCAAGGTTCAGGTTTAGCTTCCGCGCCCACTCTGACTTTATGGGTTCTGAGATTCGAACGATTCGCGACCGATCCGCCAATCTATTAATAAAAAAAAAAACTGAATAAAAACCATAAATAATATTGGCTGCAAGATTGAAAGTTAAATGTAACTTAATTATTTATAAGCCATCATTTATTGGTGACCAGTGTTGTTGTTCAATAAGTCGCATGCTTATCATCATTTTTACTCAGATTTTAAAAAAGCCCTGGTAACATTCTGCATAAGTACAGGTATATATGGGGATGCCTCTGAAATACCTACGGTTTTAATATCACTTTAAATGTACTTAAAGGTACTCAGTAAAATGAGTGAATCAACAAATTCATTTACTTCTCAAAGTCTAGGAAAAAACTGATTTGGCTAAGCTTGCTAAAATCGCAGACGAGATTCTTGAAGCAACGCAACGTCTCCGGTAAACCGGTGCAAATCTGCACCGATGGACTCCAAAAGAATCTTTTTGCATATATATAACTTAGTGCCAACCGAGATAGTATGTAAAAGGCAGAAGATGAAATCCCCGACCCCATAGAATATATATATTCTTGATCAGCATCACCATCTCAGTCGATTTAGCCATGTCCGTCTGGCCGTCTGTCTGTCCGTGCCAAACAACAGATCTCAGAGACTAAAAGAGCTATAGCTATCAAATTGGGTGACAACATTCCTATCTGTTGAACGCAGATAAAGTGCTCGAGAAAGTTGAAATCGTGTAATAAACATGGGAGTTATCACACATTAAAGTTCTTGTATCTCCTTCCCACTCGAACTTACACTACGACTCCTCGGAAATGGTTAGCCTAGTCTCAAACCGTGGATTCCAACTGTGGCGATCCAAAATGATTATTGTATGTTTTTATTAATTTTGTTCGTTTTTAAAACTTTTAAAACTTGAGCATGTTTTCATTCAGCTTTACACTAAATAAAATTATGAAAAAGGGGCATTAAAAAAGGGTTAGAGAAGGAATTTACGAATAAAAACCGATCCTTGCGGCACACCTCGTTTAACAAAAATTTAAGACGAAAATGAAGTTCGACAAAAAACAGGTTGACATTTATTCTTAAGATACGAATACTAATAAGATTTATTGCCGTACTGGAAAAATTAAAAAGTCTGTCAAGTTTTGTACACAAATGAAGTAAGTTGTCAGTTTAAAATTGTTTTATTTGCATAGAAATTACACTTTCAAATACTTTTGAAAGGTATGATAAAATTGAATTCGGTCTATATTCTTTATTTTCGCTTTGGGAATATGTATTATTTTAGCTTACTTCCATTTGTCGGGGACGAGTAGTAGACACGAGAACGTTTGAAACAATTTTCAAACTGCATAGGCAACAATCGCCGGTTTCTCCAAGATGACTTCCTTTCTTGATTTATTGTTTTCTTCAGAAATGGGGATTATCGACCACTGTGTGAAAATTAATAACAACATACAGACATATCTAACCTAACCTCGTTTACGTGACTTCTGGTTTTCCTCTGTTCGGTATTTTCATAAATAATTTACTTAAATAAATCCGTTTTTCTAAATTTTGCCAACGAACTCGGATTAGTAGGTAGTGTTTCAAACGGACTTGAATAATGAGCAGTTTTGGTGCACCTAGAATACTTTTAATTTTAGTTTCATGGCATTTAATAATTGTTTTCCCCGCAAATTTTTCCTTAAAAGCGACGGATCTTGGATGCATTAATTCCTCCAATGTCATATGACATTTGTCAAGTGTTGGTCATATACATATAAATTCCTCATGTTTGTCTACTTTTTATATATTTTTCGTGCGTATGGTCATCTAAATACGCTATTTATTATTATATTATGTGTATTTGTGTTATATTTCTAAAACTAAACTAAACTAAACTTTTGAAAAGTAAAGTCTTAATAGTCTTAAGAACTCTAGTGAATCAGCAATCTGGTTTTCATATATGTCAAATAAATGCATAGAGCCTCTCAAAAAAAAAAAAAATAAGAATTTAGAATTTCCAATTCAAAAGTGAATATTACTTGTGCGTCTGAAATTTTGTTTATTTTTAATATGTGTGAGGTGTTATGTTTATCTGGGCATAATATCTTTCGTGTGATCGTGCAAGATATACCCGGAGTGTAACAAGATACATAACCGAATAAAAAAGTAAATGTTAAAGAAGTCCCCACGATTAATTCGGGACGTACCATAGACTGGAGACTAATTTTAACGATGACCGTGACTTTTACCGATATAAATTTGACTAGAGACTTAAATGATGACATATTTAGGGAAAAAAATTACTTGATGCTTTGAATCATTGTTTCTACACTTGATAATTTCAACTTTAGGATACATAATACACTTCTTGACTTATTTTCTGCGAATAAACCTCATAAAGTTCTGACTTATAGTTAACTTTCGGAGCCTGGATTTTCGACCTCATTCCTCATATTTATGAAGTTATGTTCTCCGGAAATTATAATGACCATTTCATAGACTACATAGAATTTTCTACCCGGTATTATACAATGGTATTATAACCTTGTGCAAACAGAGAATGAATGTAACAGGCTGATGAAAGCATCTCCAATAAAGTGTATAAATTCTTGATCTTGATTTAGCCATGTCCGTCTGTTAGTCCGCGTGAAAAAAAAACAGATTCCTGAGACTATAGTTATATAGTTGGTTTTAATATTTGACCACGACCACTTCCACATTAAAAAATCATGAAAAACGTATAAGTAAGCAATAGTTGTGGTTTTCGGTTTATGAAATAAAGGGATAATAATTATAGCAAATATGGGAAGAGATAAGAAATATAGGCTTACAACAAAAAATTCAAGACAATGTTAGGAAATCGATGTAAATAATAATAAAAAAAAAAGAATGAATCTGTACCAAAACTAAAATCGTTCCTACCTTCTGTGCCTGAAAATAAATGTTATAATAACTTTAGCTTTGTGTGTGTAAGCCCTTATGCTGTATTACAGTGCATGCGTAAGATAAAAAGTAATGATATATATTCTACACTCCTAAGTTTTTGAAAATTATTCTCCCTAAAATACTAAAATATATAACGCATAAGATTAACTTAATTTATAAGATATAGTCATTTGGCATAATGTCAAAATGTTAATTCTCACGTCCTCACGCATTTATAAACAAATTAACAACTGAATATTTTTGTCGGGTTATGAGATAAAGATATTTTGACCAGCTGAATCCAAACCCTGAATAAAAATTCTGTAAATTTTATATGGTGGTTTTATAAATTTAAAAAATTCCTTTTTGTTTAAATTTGACCTTAAAATATCGTTGATCAGGCCCCAACTGGTCAAACGTAATCATCGTTTAATTTCCATCGACATATACAATGTGAAAGTTGGAGGGAAAGTGAAAGTTCTTACAGTGTTTGGGCCAAGATAAATTCGCATAGTGTTCACCTTACCGCTTCTGTAATCTCTCAGATAAGTAATCCTTTCCGCACTTGCGCTTGCCGCTGATCAGTACAATTTTGAGCATTTTGTTAGCCAACTTTCACTTTTGGTCAAGCGACGGTCTTGGTTTGAAACACCTCTGCCTCGTTGATCTGCCGCCAATATAGTGATGTGGATTCTTAAAGGGCCTATTTGCCCCTGACGACCTAAGCCTCTGACATCTATTTTGAGTTTATTGTGTTGATGCAAATAATTTATTAAACATGAACAGTGAGCATTCAGAGTCAGATTTGTTTACCTTTTGTATTTTACTGCCAGTGTGACCAAGACTTTAGTGATAAAATATACCTCGAACTAGAAATCCGTATCATTTTTATCCAGAGCGGCGGTTATACCACTGTGTCAGCTGTGATTGTTTGTGTTTACAAATCAAAAGCAAAATGTGTTAGTACACAACTGAGAAACGGAGGCTTATAGCCATTCAATTAATGTGGCATTTGGGACTTGAGCATTTGCTGTGGCGATGATTTTATTTTATTTTATTATTGAATTGGCTCTTCTTTAATTTAATTTCATAAATTATGTTTTCCTCGCTGGAATTTATTATGCTTTTTTCGCAGGGGAAGCAACGGATGCGAAAATGTATTTGCATCGCCCTCGCACTTATACCTTCCTAAATTTAAGCACTGCTGCGTACCTAGCAATATGCATATATCCATAGAAATTTTAGCAAGAGTAAATAAATAAAATTAGAATAATTGGAATATAAACATTGTCATTTATCCGATAAATTCAGCGACCTCGTAATGACTAAATTTTTAAAAAGTTGAGTTTTTAAGGAAGATTTTCGATATTTTTAGTCATTTAGCCGAAGTAATTTAATCATAATATATGTTACTTGACAAATTTCAAGATCTTTGAAATTCAAAGAGTATTGACAAAATCCGGAAAACATGTACATATTATGAAGACTTAAAAGCAGTATAAGCCGTATAAAAAACACGAAGTCATATTTACGAGTTGAGCAGTAAGGTGCCGCTGTAAACAACTTATACACAGTACAAGTTTTAGATGATATTGAAAATGGAAGAGGAGCTGCGCAAGAAAATACAACTTTGGCTTAATTCTAAGCATTATGCTCTTATGTTAGTTGTTTTGTAAAAATAGTATTATATTTTGGATAACTTCAGATTATAAAGGTGATACTGAATCACTGCCTTTTGTCAAATCCGATTTGCTTTTAATTTCTATATAGGTGATGTGATTACTGCTAACCTAGGATATTGTATAACCTTAAATACTTTTTATTTTCCTTTTAAAGTACATGTACATGTAAATCACTTAATTAATAGCCGTGCCTGCGTAAAAAGCTCCTGCCCCGGGCTTGGGTCGTGGATCTGTCCCTCATCTGTAGTACTGCGATTTCGGCCAGCTCCCACTTAAACCGCCCACTGCCATCTCAGTGGAGCCACCTTGGACCACACTTGGACCGCCAGCGCCAGGAACGGTATTGTTTGAATTTGGAGCTGCGGACTGACTAGATGACAAGCCCGGAACCCCTGAACCACTCCCAAAAGAAGCAAGAACACTGCTGTAGTAAGAGGCGTCCGCCACAGACTCGGATTGGTGGAGCGGACCCTTCTTTAGGCTCTGGTGTAACGAGGCCTTTCCCTGGTGGCAGTCTAGGGCGTTTGCGTTGTTGATCCTCGCTAGATTGGCCAGCGTGAGCGTAGAGTGCCCATGGATTGCAGTTTGTGTGGCGGCAGCGGACCCAGGCGGTGGTATGGAACCGATGCCTCCGGGGGCGGGGAGTGGGCGTATCAGAGGGCGGGAGGAGGTTGATGTGGGGACAGACGACTCGGAGAGCTGCAAGGGCAAGCGTTTTTTATAGACAGGACAGCTTAGATTAGGATCCATAGCTACCACTCGCCTTGCGCTGCTTGTGCAACTCCAGGCCCACGCCGCCCAGATCCGTCAGCTTAGGTTCCACCATGGAAGCCAGCTGTGGCATCGGCTGAAGCGATAGCTGAGGCGCCACATGTCTGTGATTAATGTGTGCCTGGAGGTCCCGTTGTGACAAGTATGTCCGTCGACATCCGGAGCTACCGTACCGACTGCCACCATGAGTGCACATGAAAACTGTGCCCAGGCCACTTTGCTCCACGCGTAGCACCTTGTCCGTGCACCGGGGACAGTTCTTTATAGGATCGGCGCGGGCACACTTGAGGCAGAAGACGTGCTTGCATGGTATCATTCGACCGTAAACGAGGATCGGCTTGTCGCACTGATCGCAACAGTGGATCATCGGATTGAGCACCTTTTCCCCGATCAGGCTCACCTTGTGGCTCCACTTCAAGCGCAACATTGGTTCAGGTGGCCCGCGCGACAATGTGGTAAAAGTAGGCGCTTCCAGCTGCGATATGTCAGCCTCCATGTCAACTGCAAGATGGAAGAAAAATGTTAATATATGAGGGCCCGGTCTCTGGCTCGCATTTAAATAGATAAGCTTCCTCACTTGTTTTGCTGTGCACAGGCGGCGCCACCTGCTGCAGCTGATGAGGCGGTAACATCTGCAAAGGCTCCGGCGGCGCCATGTCCTCACTCATTGCTCCTACCGCCGGAGGCCCCAAGTTAACCACCTCCATATCGACGCTCTCTTTGTCTAAGTCCAGCAAGACTGCATCTATCGCTGGCTCTTGTAAGGCTGCATTGCTGGTCGCCAGGGCTGACGAGGAGCCGGCAGGGGCGACAGAACCCGCAACACTGTTGTTGTCTTCAATTTTCTTGCCACGTCCACGACCTCGGCCCCGACCACGTCCTCGAGCTCTGGTGCCGCGCCCGCGTCCCCGACCGCGCTTCACATCTTCTGTGTCCATTTGTTTGTACTTCTGATTTCCTGGCTTGCACGATTTTTCGCGTCCTCTTTGTAGTTTTCCCTGCGTATCGTATGCCTTTGCTAGAGATGGGGCGTTCAGTCACGATAGCAGAGCGACCATTTTAGCCATTTTATGGCTACGACGGATGTCAGCATCTGACGGCCCACTGTCGTGAAACTCTTTTCTCTAGAGATGGCAAATAATTTTTATTTTATTTGCCCCACAATATATATATTTTATTATTTATCATAAAGGCAGAAATTGTTTATTTATCGGTCCAAAAGGGCTGCCACTCTTTAAACAGTTTCAATTCCAGCGGTCTCAATGACTTTTCCTTTCTCTTCTGACTTGTAAAATAACCATTTAAACAATGATTTTAGAAATGGTTATTTATTAAAGCCTTATTTTATGCTTCCTCAATAATATTAATGTTCACCATTTAATGTTACAAGTTCGACCAGATGTTTCGTTTCCTGCAAAAGTATGGCAGCCCTGGCACCCAAATCGCAAGATATTGTTGCGAACGGCAAATATTTTATTTTTTCGAATTCGAGATGGGGTCAGAAAAGGAATTTTTTAAAAAAGTGCGTACTAAATAGATCTATTGATGGCTTGAAATAATATATAAAACAAATATAAACAAACGAAACGAACAAATTTGCGTTTTGCAAAAACAGGAGTACCGCTTTCAGTTCTTTTTATAACCGGTACCCTTAGGGAACAAGAGATTTATTACTTAGTGCCAACCGATATTGTATGTAACAGGTACAGTTAAGGAGGCATCTCTGAGCCTATAAATTATATATATTCTTGATCAGCCTCACCAGTCGAGTCGATCTAGCTATGTCCGTGTGTCAAATCCCATTCATTTATATTATTTTATTTTTCTTTCTTTTGTAAACATATGATTTTGTAGTATGAAGTGTGAACATACTCTTATAAATTTAATTTAGTGTGTATTTGATATATTTTGATAATACTTCGTATTAAGTATCGGTATCATCATATCATTTGATATAAAAAGAGCACAGGAGCGTAAAATTTTAAAATTATATTAAATCATATTTAAAAAGAACAATCATTATTATTTTATTTCTTATTTTTTTGTTATATATATATACTATTATTATTAAAAAAAAACAATCAATTTTAGTTTTGCTCTATTTTTTTTTATTATATATTATTTTAGCGGTTCTTTTTTTCTATGCTTTAGTCATTATATTCAGAGTTGGTTAAAGTTAATTCTTGGAAAGTTTAGTTGGAATTTAGTGCGGAGAAAATTCCATTTAATAAAATGGAACCACGGAAAAAACATTTTAAAACATTTTAAAAATGGAAATTCGCGCTGGAAAATTGCCGAAATGGTTGCTCTTAGTGATTCCACTGTCTACGACAAAGAAAAAACGGCTCCCAAAAAAAAACTTTAATCCAACAGACAAGCGCTGTATCCTCCAGAAAATTCGGGAAACCTCTAAATTATCGGCACCGAAAATTGCACTCGGAAACAATTCGCCGTGTTCTCTGAGAGCATGACTATAATGGCAGAATAGCTCAAAAGAAAGCATTCATTGGCGCCAAAAACATCAGGAGCCCCTTAAATATTGCCAAAGAGCTCTTGGAAAATGATTCTTCTTTTTGGAATACGTTCATATTTGCGGATGCCCAAATATTGGTAATATATCAACATTTTGGCTCAGAGGGATCATCCTACGTGTGACGATAGCCAAATAAAAACTACACACTACAAATTTAAAATCTACAGAAAACCACGGCGGGAGGAAGCGATATGGTGAGGCCTGTATGTCGGTTGCAGGAGTTGGAAATCCAGAGTTATTTTTAACTACGTTGGATACAACTCACTACCTCGAGATTTTGAAGCCAAATGATCGAAAGCGCAAAGAATGTGAGCATTCGTGAAGATTTCCCATATTAACAAGACAGTAACCCAAAACATAAATGTGGCATTGTACAAGCCTGGCTTAATTAGAATTTCGTTGAAGTAAGTACCTGGTTGAAATAAGCTGCGGCATTGTTTTTCGATGTTTTTTTTGTTATTAATTAAAAAAAATATATATATTTAAATATAATACAAATTATATGAAATGAAATGAAAAGCAATGTGCGTTTAAATTATTTTGATTTTCCTTTTGGTTCATCTTTTACAGGCATTTGAAGTTTTCCATTGGCGCTGGTTGAAATAAGCTGTAAGCTACTGTAGCAGTCAATACAGCAGCAGCAAATCAGATTGGCTCACGTCAAAGTAACCATTACGCATTAAGTACACAATAACATAAATTAATTAATACGAAATAGTAAAATTATACAAACATAAAAAAAAAATTATATAAATAATATGATATTTGAATTTGCGAGAACTTCACTCTTACTCTTAAGCAGAGTACTGCGTCTGCGGAAACCAGTAAGGCAACCCCCCCATTGATGTATGTACATATGTACATACATACATACATAGATCGTGCGGCGATTGTAAAACTAGATAGTTTCTCATTTTGATAATACAAATTTCTTCTAGAATCTCCTTATTAAATGGAAACTATATCTAACACCATCAAAATGGCATCGTCCTATCCATTTTATTATACCATGATGTATTCATTAATATGCGTTTCAAAACGCTTCGTTTAGAAACTAAAGTTTAAAGCGAAGACTTTCGATGAGGATACGTTACGTGGGTTCCGAAAATACTGTTCTATTTAAAAAAAAAACTGTTCTTTGAGTGGTGTACGCCTTATTAAAATGAAAGGATGAAAAAAATTTACATATGTATGTACATATGTACATATGTATAAGTGCATCTATGATTTCCTGACAGAATAAATAAAAATATATTTTTTGCAAGCTGCAGTTTCGAATAGGAAACTAAAAAAGTAAAGAATTTCATACTTACATATATATGTATATATATATATATATATATATGTATGTACATATTTGAAAACATATTCATACATACAAATTTATACATGTACATACATATGTAGGTACATGTCCTTTTTTGAGATTTAACAAAATTCTCTGTTGTGAGTGTAAGTATTTTTATTTCCAAGTCCTAATCGACTTTAATCCAGCGTGCCTAGCCTTTTAATTTCTTTATCAGCAAATTTAGACTGAAACATGGATTCAGCTGTGCAATTGTTTTTCCTAAATCGAATTTTAAAAAATGGTAAATATATTTTGTGCATCCTTTGAATTTGGGAAAAATGTTTAGACCTCGTTTCCATTTGGATGCAACCCAATTACATTTGAATATGTGAAAGCTAGAATACCCATATTTAGAGGCGATTGCAGACGAAATATCATGCCATGGTGCAAGTTCTACGGAAACGAAGAATACAGTATAAATTCTAATAAGATATCGCTCACAGTGAACTAGATTGCATAATAAAATCAAATTTTTAATACGTTTTCCATTTCATACATTATACGATATGAGGTTATTATTTGCTTGTATTTAAGTTCGTGATTATTGTCAAAACGTCTTTGAAGAGCTTTCAAAATTGCTATTTCAGGTCGCAGTTGTTCTCCTAGCTCCATCGTCAATTTCTCTTGTCCATTTAGAACAGCGGCAGTGCAGTAATACCTTTAGGTTGTGTAAATGCTGCTCTGCGATTTCATAAAATAAATAATAGTTCTTTAAATTAATTTATTATTGTTAAATTTTTGTGATTTTCTGCTTGATGATCCGATAGTTTACAAGTTCCTCTTTTGCATCCATTGGTATCGATTACACTTCCATGCCGAAACTACCCACAAAAAGGAACTGGGCTTAAGAACCAAAAGGAGAACGCATAAATACTGAATTGCGGTCATTGCAAGATCTGGTAGCACCACGCACTTCAGTACCGGTTCCCGTTCGGAACCAGACACTGTTCTTGTTCGGACCCAGCTATCATCCGATATGTTTACGCTGCACCGGAATTTATTTAAAATTAATTGCTGAGCTCTTCGATGGCTGCCGACGCTCATTTGGAGGAGCAGCCAGTTCCAACGGGTGCCGCCAGCGATTGGCGACTCTGGTGTCGACTATGCGCCAACGACGACATCCAGGGCAACATGAATGTGTTTCTCAAAAATGATGGGGATGCATCTTCTGGGGATCTCTCACTAGCCACCGCCATTGGCAAGTACTTCTGGGTGAATGTATGTGGACGTTGTGATTCAAGCGTTGGAGGAGTTTGAGAATCATTTGAGTTAAATTCCTTCATAGATATCACGTGGGGAGGATTTGCCGGAGATGATATGCTGTGAGTGCCTTACTCTTGTCACTTCGCTGGTGAACTTCTCAGAACGCATTACCCGTGTGCAGAAGCTATACTGCATCCTGCAGAGTGCATCCAGTAAAGAGGTGCCGCTGAATGTCCAGGAGCTACGCTCCAAATTCGGACTGCTTGAAGAGGCGCCAGGAACGCTGACTGAAGTGCACTATGTGGATGAGAAGCCAAAGTTAGGCGAACAAGTGGGTCTGCTGCCAGAAGAGCCGGAGCCTGCTTTCGAAGAGCTTGAAAACCCGTTGACCCCGGAAGGGGATCAGGTGGGTGAGGAACAGATCGCGGACCAAGGGGAACAGACAGAGGCATCAGGATCAAACTTTCAGGATCCTGAATATGAAGCCGATGAAGATGGTGTCCTGGTTAAATTATGCGATGCTTATGACGACAGTGAACAGAGCTCCTCTCCTATAGGGGGTTTGACCCGCTCCCTCTCCCCCCAAATGCAAGAAAAAGATGAGAAATGTGCGCTATATCCCGATTCCGACAAAAGTCACCAGTGCTCAAGATGTTTGCGAACTTATGCCACCGCCAGGTCTTTGCACAGGCACATGCGCCAGGATCACTGGAAGGCTGAATCTGCTGGACCTGACCTGTTTACCTGTTTGGAGTGTTCTAAGAAGTTCCGCACCCACTACCAGCTGGAGCGGCACAGTCAACGCCACCTGCCCCGGACCGTGCCCAAGCCAAAGCAGCATGCCTGCAACAGTTGCGACAAGAAATTCGCCAGCAGTGCGTCCGCCACGCAGCATGCCCAGTATATGCATCTAGATGAAAGGCCGAGACCAGTGATCTGTGAACAGTGCGGTGTGGGCCTGCATTCAATGAGCGCCCTCAAGGAGCACGTCTTAAAGCATACGGATTACGCTCCCTTCGAGTGTGAGGTGTGCAAGAAATGCTTTAAATCAGCCAACCGCTTGAAGCACCACAAGGAGACGCACGATCCGCACAAGTATATCTGCCCTGAGTGTGGAATGCAGCTGAACTCGCGGCCCACTTTAAATCGTCACCGACTAGTCCACACAGATCAGATGCAGCACAAGTGCGACTATTGCGGAAGGGAGTTCAAACGAGCCAAGGCGCTCAAAAACCATCTTATCCTGCACACGGGACTAAAACCGTACTCATGCGACTTCTGTGATCGCACCTTTGCCAATGGCTCCAACTGTCGCACGCATAAGAAGAAGGCGCATCCCGAGGAGCTGGCAGCCCAGGAGGCGTCGGGTGGAGGCAAAACCTACAACAAAAATATACCGAAGCTGGAGGCCCTCAAGGCATTGTGAGTAGATGTGTGAAGTTTGCTTCTTTCCTATTATCAGATCATTACCGCAAATCAAATCAATAATACAAAGCCACAGTATTATGATTTCGTTCGGGTATTTCTATCTTCGATCTTTAGTCAAACCTAGTCATTTTAAAATAACCGCTATTTAGTTAACCAATTTTTTATTTATAATTTCTAGCACCAAAAACAAGGACAACTTGTCACCAGTTGCGACCAAGCAGAGCGGCTGTTTCGCATTCGGAAAAAAACACAAGCCGCCAGTTAAAGAGAATGTCAGCAGCGTTATTATCAAATCGGATCGAAACCCTTCCCTCCAGGAGCCGGAGTCTAAGCCAACACCTGAGCTCGAAAGTCAACCCGATCCTTCAGAGTCGACTATACACACGATAGACAATATATACAACCACATCATGATTGAATATCGCTAGGTCCGACTATAACTAGTGCAGAACGGACCATTGTATTCTATAAACCCTTATTTTCTGTTTGGAAAATTTGCTTTGAATATCAACCATATTTATTTCGAAACTACAACCTTCTTAAAAAGAATTACTACCTAGTTAATGTAGGGAGATAAATAGGTAGACTTATTTATAACCCAAATAATATATTTAAAAAAAAACCTTACTTATGTTTTAAAATTCAATGTGGTTAGGGCGATAGTCACCCTATTTAATAAACGCCTTGACTGGGCGGCAAATCGACTTCGAATGGATCCGGAGAGCTGCGCATGTCAACTGGAGGATTGACAATATGCCGGAGTCGGAATTGAAGGCAAAGTCACCCCCGTTCTTAGAGTCTATATCACGTATAAGGGAATTTAGTTCAGTTGTCAGCGTTCTTTCTCGATTTCTCTCTATGAATATATGTCTCGCCAAAGATTTCCTTAAAACCTAGTTACGTGAAAGATGTGTAAAGTGTTAAGACAATTAAAGTTACATATATCAGTTTAATTATGGCCACATTTTTTGAAACTGAATTGCAAGGAGTTGCAATTACTTCTTATGTGTGAACCGAGAAACCAAAAAAATCGATTTATCCTTCAACAAAAACAATCTGCATAAACGGGCCAATAAATATCAAATATCCAAAACTGTGCTTTAAAACATTAGTGGAATCCCTTTTATATAAAAGCTTAGAGCAAGAGCTATCCAATAATATATTAATTTAAATAAGATAATCTAACATAAAACAGACAGCGTTATAACAAAAATTGAAATAATACATATATTTGTTACCGAAAATATATTGTAAGTAATTGTCATGATAGTAACATTCGATTGAAATGTACATATTAGATAAACGAATTTACGCTTAAAAATATTAAATAAATTAAGTGACATATTGCAGCCCTGGTTCTTGTTTTCCAGCGCTCACAGCTGTTGTCAGTATTTTGTATCCCTGGTAGTCGTTCTCGGAATCAGTTCTCTTGTGAACCAAATGAACAGTAGGTGTCGGTGCAAAATTTTGTTTGCTGCGCGAAATTATAATAAAATCATAGTATTCCTAATTAAAAATGTGATTTAAATGTGCGCCAGGGTCTCAGTTGTGTGTGTTGCAAATTGTTAAATTAAATGTTTTGCAAACGACTCATTTCTATGGTGGTTTTCGGTCGTTTCTGTCGGCGTTTTTCAGTTGTGTTTTGTTTGTTTTACGCACATAACCCGCGCGTGTGTAAGCTGCCCGTCGCTCTGTGTGTGCATGCGTGTGAATAAAAAAATCGATTCGTTTGTAAGTTTTTGTCGTTAATTACTTGGCCAGATATTAAGGCAATTTAACAGCGAACTGTGTAACATGTGTGTGTGGCCAGAGCACCGCTAAAATCTAGTGCTCACGGTTTTCTTCGTGGTAGATGATGGCCCAACAACGGGTTCGAAGTGTTGCGTAGGCGGACCTGAAGTGTAAACTCAGAAAAACAACACGTGAAAGAGCCACAAAACTGCATATATATATATGTATATACTACACTTGCTTGACTCTTTTTATCCCGACTTCAAATTTAATTCGTCTCGCTCTTAAATCCTTTTAATGTGCATCTTAACTCCTGATAAATATAGATTTTTCTTGCCCTATTAAATATCTGCCTAACCCAGCAGATACAAATACTACAATAGAAGATAAATGCAAGTATTTTGTTTAATTTAACTAGTAATGCGATCGGATATGTGTTAAAAGCTAAGCTGGTAAGCGGCGAAACTCATTATCTTGACCCAAATTGCACTATCCTGTGGGCTCTGATGTCCTTTTCTGAAGCTAGTTTCCACCCAAATCAAAATCAAAATCTTACTTTTATTCCATTTAGCGTGCCTCCTGTTTTATCAAAAACTTTTTCGTTTTGCTGCTGTCGCATTTATTTGTGACAAGCTTTAAGTTAAGTGCGGCGATGTGTACAACTTTTGCCCTCCAGTCTCTTTAGCTGCCAATTATGAGCCATTGGACCCAAATGTCCTGCGGTCAAAGGAGAAGATTCTTCAGTTCAAGTAGAGAAGAAAGTCTTAGAAACTAGTATCAGAACAGAAATCACCCAAATTTAGAAAATTCGAAACTAAATATAATATAATAATATGAATTCATATTCATATAAATTCTCAAACTGTGTTCTTTAAAAACGAAATAAGGTTTGAAACGTGATGGCTGACAATTTTTCTTTTAAAATTATATTAACTATTAATATGCATGGAGAATTTGTAGAAAGTAGCATATTAACATCAATGAGCTAAGCTCAGTTGTTATGTAATATAAACAAATGTTTACTATGTTTTCTCCTCATATTTACCACTAAGTTTTATTCCTTACGCACACAAAAGCAATAGTGACATGTCAATGTGTTGCCTAAGCATCACAGCATAAGAAAGTCCATGTATAACTTTTCGTCACAATACCTTTGAAAATCCGAGACTCCACACAGCCTTTCAATGATATACACCCTCACACCTTGCTGCAGGTATTATATTCTGCTGCAGCAAAGCTTCGTTGGCTTTTTCCAAGCATTGCTGATTTGCTTTGTACATTGCGAGTCGATAAGAGTAAGCAATACAATAAACATTTTAATAGTAAAAACACAATGCCACAATATTTTAAAACAAAAACTGTGGGATTCTGTCTAAAGGTAAAACGAAATTTTGTATATAAAACACTTCTTAACTTGGCCTTATGGCGTTATTGTAATCGCCAACCAATGTCCGAAGCCAGCTTTCTACTGTTGCATACGGATTATCACCAATCGTTTTCAATCATTTTGAATTGATCAAACTTAATAGCAATATTTCGTTAAACTCATTTGCCTGGTTTTACTTGACAGTTGTATTAAACAAAGTTGTGGCTTATTTATTTAAAAAAAGGGACCTTTCGGCTAATGTCTCTTTTTTAAAGCGTCAAATCCCAAAGCACCTATAATTTAAGACACTAAACAAAAAATCCTGCAGTGCTAACCTAAATCGGGGTAAACTATTGCAAAATTCGTTTATTGTATTTTTTTTTGCCTAACAAAAAAAAAGTGCACAAAATAATCAGTTAACACAAGCATATCTTAAATTAGATATTGTAATTTTTATCATATATACACCTAGGGCTTTAATATAAATTTGGTTGTATCAAATTTGGTCCACGGCTAAAAGGGTTTTGTGCCAGGGAACAGTAGATTGGTCAACTTTGCTGCACTAACATATATTAAGCAGATAAAAATTATGGACTATTAGACCGTTAGCTTAATATAACTAATTTTTTGCTAACATTTCTACAACATATGTGGAATATTTACTTCTTGCTTTTGAGATAGATCTTAAGGGGTTACGCTACTCTCGATATTTTCCAACAATATGTTCTGTCAATATGAGACTTGTAACATTTCTTTTTGTTGGATTTTTCCAATTTACCATGCGCAAGGATTTCGAAAAAGATTCCTATTGGGGTCATTCAATTCTCCGCCATTTTGAAATTTTTTTAAGACATTCTTTCTGTTTTTTTTTTATACACTTTATTTATAACGATTATGGATCCATATATATGTACAGAATTAAAGTATTTAATGGAAACATTTAAGTTGTCTTTGTTCATATAGAAAAAAAAATGCTATGGGAGCATTAGCTAGTTATACGTTTTGGGTTTTAAACTTGCGGATCAAGAAACTAATCGGAACCACCGGTTAGGTTTACTTGTTTAATTGATTCGTTCAGTTCAATTCAAGATTTTGTCCATTATAAATGGAATAGTGTCGGTATTATATAATTTATTGAAATGGATACGTGTCACCAAATGAAAGAAATTATTAATATCTTAATATTAATAATAAATTCAGTAAAGGGAGCCAGAACAAAATACTTTTAAATCATACTTTATAAAAATTCCATTAATAGGAATTATTTAATTTCGTTTTCAATATGTATTCGTGAATTGAGACGTGAGATCGCGAACGTGACAATAACACGATATAACTTATTCTATTTAAAAATTTGTGTGGCCTGTAAAGTGACAGCCGTGTTATTCTGTGCTACTTTTAATTCAGTTAATCAGATATCAGTAAAATAATACATAATTAAGCGTGTAGATGTTAATACTTAATTCATGGAATAACTGCTTTTATTGCTTTATCTGCTTTTATCTATTGCATCTTCTCCTTTAAAAGACTAACAATAAGTGTATCAAATCTTATGATCGTAACCCAACGATATGTTGACTGGATCACAGCTAAAGTCACTATAAATTATTGCTATTGCTGAGGTGGAAGGTGGTTGCATTACTGGAGGGTTCTGCTGGAAAGCCGAGTCAAACCCCTTGCAAGATGATTTGGGTGCACAGATAGCTTATCATTGTGTTTGGATACTCAGTTTTTTACGGCAAGAAACCTCCCAATTCCCCCTTATTTTGAAATAATTATTCGTTTTCCTCTCCACAAAAAAGGTAGCAAAACTGATACTAACACCTATAGAAGAATATCTAAGTTGTCAGCCATCCCAAATCTTTTTGAAAACGTAATTACTCCCCATTTGCAGCTCCTTTGTAAATCACGAATTTCTCCTTGCCAACATGAATTTATTAGACGAAGATTAACAATAACCAACCTTTTGGAACTGACTTCAATTATTATAAGGAGCTTCTTATAAAATTTTCAGATAGATGCGATTTATACTGGTTTCAGTAAATCATTTGACTCTGGTCGATCTTCTTAGCTGGATCTCAAGTTATCTGAATGGTAGGTCGCAAAGGCCCTCCTTAAATATAAATTATTTAATGCCAATGGGTTACCTCTGGTGTCCTGGGTGCCCCGCAAGAGACCTCTGAGTCCTTTATTGTTTACATTCTTCACTAACGACCTGCCCAAAGATTTGTCTATGTCTAGAGTACTTACGTACGCTGACGACGATAGACTTTGAGTCCAATATAAGGACGACTTACAAACAGATTTTAATAACTTTCAAACGTGGTCTAGTGCAAACTTATTCAACTTAAATGGCTCTAAGTGCAACCTCATGGCATTCTCAAGTGTCCTCAGTCTTGCGACTTGTAGGATGATAAAGGATGAATAAAGAATTTATTAAAGGGTGATCGATGGACGAAGAATTTATACAATTCGTTAGTCCTTCCTATCTTAGAGAACGGATCCGTTTGAAGCGTTTGAAGTCCCCAGTGGGATGTCCTACATTGAAGCAGCTCAAAAGTACTTTTTATTTTATTCTATACGTGGCTTAAACTGGGATGTAAATCTAAGATTACTTATCCTAGTAGAGTTCTACTACCTTCCTTAGCCAGCCATTGGATGTAGTTATTATATATAACCTGATCCGTGATCCATCTAAAATTGAAACTTAATTTTTCACTTGATTATATTCTCTAAGTTCTCTGTGCTTAGCATTAGTTTTGTGTTAGGCACGGCTTAAAATTATGTATCAATTAGTTATTAGTTTGTAATTGCGACCATAAAAAGCATATATTATAAACTAGCAATGTTCCCACAAGAGCAAACAAATCTATCATGAGTTTAGGTTCTTTAAATTTAATTATTTATTGAATATAAATGAAAAAACATTTGTTTATCAACTTTATATTTTTCGTCCATGTGGACTTTTTTGATAAATGTATATTTCAAGACGATTGGAAAAAAATAACTTAGATAAGGCAGTATTTTACATGTGTAAGATATGATGCTTACATTGCTAACAATTTGTACTTTCGTTAAGTTTGTTCTTCGCATTATTTCAAATTATATTCTATGTTTTAGATTTTCCATAAAAGTGAGAAACTCTCAAGCTTTGTATAAAGCTTTTTAAGTGAATCTGCTGGCTTTTCTGTCCGGAGCTTTCTCTCTTCAAATTTTAGCACAGTGCCATAATAGGAAAACTTTAGCCTGAAGTCTTATATGCGTATAAGCCCTTTATAGCAAGAAAACAGTATGTACATTTCTATAAACTAAATATAAGAGTATAACAATTTTGTATGTATAAAACGTAGTACACTAAATGTGCTAAAAATCATTCACCGAAAATTGACTCCACCCCTATCTAGAAGTTCGAAATGCGAGGAAACTGAATTTTCGATATATGCTACTATTATAGCTAGAGCCATGAATAACCCCCAAAGCTTCACAAATGAATTGAATGAACTTCCCCTTTCCTGCAAATGCAGGAACTGCTCACAGAGCTGTGAAGCTAATAAATGAGCTAAAAGTGCATTGTCTCCTCTTTCAAACGCACAGATATCTCGTTGAGTGCTTTGCCTTGCAAAAACAAAAAAAAAAATAGTGGCACGCATATAAATTGCACGTTATATCCCGGTGCAACTGTAGCGCTAGATAGACATCGCATCCCTTGACGGTCACATTTTTATTAGCACTTTTGCATTTTGCAGAAACAGCAACTAACAAATCCAAAGAAATGGCTAAAATGAAAAAAAAAATTAAATGAAAAAAGCAAAGCTTTTACTTTAATTAAATGCGTGCGTGTTGGGCAAGTCCCAATTTAGAATTTCTCAGACTTTGTTCTATATCCCCCAGATGTTGGTTCCTTGATTAACGGCCGTCGCCTCGGAGCTTCTTTTATTTTCCTGATGCTCGTGGCTCCCCAATGAATTTTCCTAGCATACTTTTATACTGATTGAGTGCGGCTTATCTGCATTGCCTTGTGCTCGTGCATGAGCGAGTGTACCTAAGCCCCATGGGTTATGACATAACTCATCTGATGGTCGTTTATGTCAATTGTAAGCAAATCAGCGCTGAGTCATTATCCATAAAAAATCGTGCTCCAATATAAGAGAGAGTCGCAGAGCCACCGAGACGAATGTTATTATTAAAATGGGTATACAAATAACATATGACTTTTATACTCCAAGATTATGAAGTGCGTGGGTTGATTCGCAAATCAGAAATAAAAGCGGCCTATTAAACCGAAGGCAATATTTGCTATAAGCCTTAAGCCAATAAAGAACTGACTTTTGCGAGAGAGTTATTACATTTAAATTATGATTAAACACCCGTTGGCTCGTCAGTTACCACCTAGCACCTTCCTATCTACTTACCTGCTTGAAAAATATAAAACAATACCTCTATGGATTTTGTTATTCCATGAGCATCACTGATAAAGCCTTACCACTGTTTCGGATTTTCCAGATCCAGACTCCCATTCTAAGAAAAATTTGTAAAATTTGTAACCTGACAACTCCTTTATTTTTCAAAATAAAATTTAATTTTCCGCCTAAAAATCAAAGTAATCATTTTTTTTAAGCCCTGCACATGTATATGATATACATACATACATATATATATATATACATATTAAATATTGTATTTTTTACATATCGAAATTTTGATAGCATCCCTCGTAAAAAGCCAGACGACGGACCCGCTTCCTTTAACCAATAAAATATGAAGCTAAAAGCTCTTCAAAATGACACTGGGAGTTGTGTTTTATTATACCCATGCAAAGGGTATTATAATATAAGTAAGAGGATTGTAACGCAGTTAAAAGGACATTTCCAACTCTTTGACATAGATCAAAAGAAAACACCTCTTAACGAGGAGATGATATCAATTAAGAGTTATTTAAAATAAAATATTAAAAATTATAATAACAAATAGCACGTTTTCGTAGCTTAAGTCGTTTAGAAATTATGCGAGTCGAAGCTTTAGTTGTTTTCCCACTAAAATTTCGAGCACACTATCGGAGCTCATCGTCACTATGTGGACTACCGTCCACAGTTATACATATATTTTAAATCAGACTCATACATTGTACGGACGCGGACAAATGCTTTCTGCCAGTCTGGCTTTCCGTATTTAAGCAAAATAGTGTCTCAGTTTTCGAACTATGATTGATATTTTTTCAATAGTCTTCTTTTTATTGCGTGTCATAAAAAGTTGCTTATAACACAATTAGAGCTTTGTTGTTTATCAAATATGCATCTATTCCGAGATGTGGACTTTTTTATAATTTCAAAATAACGGCTTTAATTGTTTAAGAACCTGATGAATTGATTTTAAATATATATACGATCTATACGACATCAAAATTATTTGCTTTATATTAACAAAATCTGGGTATATCATACAGCTGCTTTCTGTAAATTTATCAATCTGGGAAAATCATCATTATACATTATCATTATGTTTTTATACTTATAGGTCACAAGGGTATTATATCTTAGTGCCATTCTTGATCAGCACCACCAGCCATATCTGTTTGTCCGTCCATATGACACAACAGATCTCAGAGTCTATAAGAGAGCTATCAAATTTGTTGACATTTTTTTCTGTTGCACGCGGATCACGCCCATTTCCCCTTTGAAAATTATAAATTTCGACAAAATCAAATAATAAATTTGGGAAGTTGCATTTTAAAATAGGGGCTAAAAGCCTGCAAGTACCTGCTAAGAAACTTATTTTCATTCCATTTTATTTTTGGTAGTATTATTTTTATATTTTATAAAAAAAAAAATTTATTTGCATTACCCAACTTTTTCAAAAAAGAAATGAAATGTCGTAAATGAATAAAAAGGATAAAACTAAACAAACAAATTAAATAAAAGTTAAAAAAAAATGTTTCGGATTCTGGTTTATTTTTTTTTATTTGGTCAAAATCTGTCGACAATTTCTTAAAGCTGTCATAGGAACGGTTAAGTCACATTACAGAGTGCAAGGGTACACAATCTTCGATTTCCTTTCTTATTAGCATTGTGACTGCTACTGCTGCTCCGTTTTCGTACTCCGTTTTCGTACTTGGAAAGGTAAAAGGTATCGAATGGATTATTTTAAAATATATTACCCAACATATAAGAGAGTACACAGTCCGACCAACCAAAAATGCAGTCTGTGGCAGCCGAGTCGCAATTATCCTGTTGCAAAAGCCTCTGCCACCGGCTCCGTTCACGTATCCTTATCCTAGTCGAGTGCTGCTACAAATTACCATCAGTAGCATCCTTGGCAGCATCCCTACTGACACCCACATCCTCATCTGCATTAACATTGCCAACTCTGGAAACAGCACAGCTGGCATTTTCCGCTGCGTAATCCTTTTATTAATCCCTTTGGCTTGTTCTAAAATCCTTTACACTGCTTTTGTCACTTTAGCAAATCACGAATAAGCAACCACAACTTTAAGAAAATATGTACTTTTTAATATTTATCAGTATTTAATGTTAAAAAATAATGCTAGCTGAAGAAAAATAATAAATCCTCATTTAAATATCATAATTATTAGATCAAACTTCAGAAAACAATGTTTTAATTAGTAAAAGAATCTCTATTTGCTTAACTAATGATCATTTCTAAAGAATGCGTTTTAAATTGATAAATATTCTTTAATCATCATAATCCGTTTTTGTTTTCACTTTATTTTTTTTCTTTAACCTAGTTTGCTAAGATCAATAAGAAAATTCTGTTATTTTAATATCCAATGGTGGACAAACCCATACATTTTTTATCTTATCTTAAGAAAACTGTGATTTTTTAGTTTAAACGACGTGAAAGTGCAATGTGGTGAAATGAAGGGTTAGGTGTCAGCCAGTTTTCAGGCGATCCTGTCATTGTAATTACAGTAAACTCAGCAGAAATTCTTACCAGCTTCGTTCTAAGCCCTTCCTTTTTCAATGTTTAGAGTGTATTAAGAATTAATTGGCCAGAGGTATATAGCTTTTTCCTCAGCAGTCAACCATCTCTAAAACTCCTCTCCCCAATCGCCTTACCCTTTCCTAGAAAGCGTGGAAAATTTATGCGCGTTGTGTAATTTGTGTTGATTATTTCCCCCTGTTTGTTGTTACTAAAGAGTAGAGCAGCTGCTGGCCCCGGAGAAGTGCTAAAAAGTATTACGCATTTCTTGGCGTATGGTTTTTTAATAAAGCGAATTAATCAGGAGGTCCTCTATGAAAGCGACAGCGGAAGGCGCTGAATCGCCTTCCAACTGGCTCGACTCACTCGTCCTCTTTCATCTTGCGAGTTGCGCAGCGAAAGCGCTCAACATTAAAAATTCAAAATGCACTTAACGAAGCATAGCGCGTAAACTGATACCAGACTGGCCAGGGGTGAAGGCTTACAACAAGCGGACGCTCAACCCTAGTGTTGCTCGGAACCCGAGCTCTTCGCTATGGACAGCCGTTTTTGGGTATTCGAATGGCATGAGTTGATATATAGGTATATGTATAATAATAACAAAAGTCCCTTTTGTCATAAAATAAAGATATACCATCATAAAAAATTAATGCAAAAGTGAAAAATTTTAAAACGGAAAAATATCACTCTCCATCGGCGTTTAATAATAAGTTCCCATAGATTAAATCTATATAATGTTGCAACATGCTTACTAAAACTAATTTATTTGATGATAGCTTTCGAGAGGCCTCAATTAGTTTGGGGTGTAAACATATGTTTTTTCAGTATTAAGTGTGAACATATTGTTATTTAATGTAACCTAGTGTGTACTTCTTATAAATATAATAGTACCTAGTAGCAAGTATCGATAACACGATAAATATCTTAGGAAGTGCGGCCAACTTCACTTGACAATAAGAAGAAGAAAGAGATAGATATAATATATAAAATAGAGACCATAATTTACAGAGGTATTATTTAAGCAAGGCTCTTCTAGTTATCCATCCGCTTAAGTATTCTTATAATATTTTAAATAGATTGATAAACCTACTTTGGAAAGCAAAACTGTAAAAGAACTCAAATATATTGAAAAAGGGACAAAAAGCGTCGGTTATTTTTTGGTGGGGCCGATTTTAAACGCAACATGCGCATCGGTCTCGGGCAAAGTTAATTTAATTAACTTGACTCTGCCACTTGGGCTTTGCCTTTTATTAATAAGCAGACTGTCAGGTACTTTGTAAATAGCATATGGCAGTCGGCGGCAAGAGTTTAAATTTTATTAAAAAGAAGAAAGCGAAACGCAAAGAGCGCAAATAGAACAACTTAAAACATGTAAGAGTTAGAACATAAATCATAAATCATTGACGGAACATGACTTGGATGGGCTGAGAATGAGCTAAATGTCAATAAAAGTAGGCTTCCCTTGTATTTGGTCAACTCCAGCTGTGAATAAATGTCATAGTCAACATGGCGTATGCGTAATAACGCCATTAGTTTGCGTGCATGCGTGTGTTTGAATGAATGCTAAGTGTGCGTCGTTTACCATTGGCTTGTGCAAGCCCACATAAATCAAATAAACAACTCAATTGAAATGTTAGAGCACTAATTTCATAATTATATTGTCATAGCCATTATCCTTCCATTGTGGGCGTATTTGTGTGTAATTGCGAGTGTGAGATAAATAAAGGCAAACAAAAAGTGCTGCATGCTTCTGGGTGCAAGATTGTTTCCACCTTCCACCACCATCCACGTTCACATCCACCACGATTCGACCTTTAGCTTAATGAGTAAATCGTAAACTAATTGCAAGATAATTAATTTTAATTATTTGTGTATTTTACTTGTATTTCACCGCTGGTCTTCTCCGTCTGCGCTCCCCCCAAGCGACATAATTAGACAGGGCCAAAAAACCGAACCAACGGAACCATTAAAAGCACATTAGCTTGTTAAGCGATGGTTCACCCAAGCTCACCTCTTCTCGGCGAATTCCCTGTGCTAGGAGCGGGAATAACAAGAATAACATACGTGCCACCTCCTCTTTCTCTGTTTGTTGTCATTACTCTGTTCATACATCATTATCATTAAAGCGGTAAATTGTTTTGTTGTCTTAGTATACAAATGTACATATAAATTGGTCTGTGAAATGGAGACAGTGTACTTATAGTTAGAAATTTGGCCATTTGCGCATTTGTCCAGCAATTTCATAAATTTTTTCGATTTTCGGAATCATTATATTGCTCGGGAAAGTGCATGCATAGTGTTTCGAGTAAAATGGCTTATAATGGTTCGAGTTTTATCTGTTCTTCACAATTATAATGAACTTTAAGGGTCAAGCGTGGAAGCGAAACTTCAAATGTTTCAATGGTAACATGCTACCTGAAATCAGAATTATATCAGAGCTATACCTAGCTTCGCAACAGTGCTTAAATTTGCTAAATTATTGCCAAAATTAGAATACTCTCCGATAGGGTATACAAATAAAGCTCCCTGAAATAAGCAAACATTGTTTTGGTTCATTCGTAATTTTTTCTTGTCACTCGCTTTCGTTTTCCCTTCTTTCAGATGTTGTTGATGTACAGTTACAAGTTTTCGTATGTATGTGCGATACTTTGTACATGTCAGCATTAAATATTCATGATGCTTTCGGTGTGAGACAGAAAAATATGGGGAATGGGGTGGAACATGATGTTACATCTTCATACGCAGGAAAGTCGGCTACACTTTTATGCCTAAAACATTTCGTCTCCAAAATGTTTGTATTAGTTTATTTACCGTTACACGCTCAGTTACAGCGCACACACCAACACACCAACACAGTGAGATAGAGTCATTTGGCACGGCCATTAATGTAGCCGCTAAGTGGCAATGTCATGCTAGGCTGGTCTAACTGTTCCTTCTGCCGAAAGTATGTACATTACGCGTGCGTATATATATAAATATATATAAAAAGTAAAAAGAGTCTCAAAAATTGTGAACTGGAAGGGTGCGTGCCTTCTGCTAACTTAAGAGAGCTGATGGCGGAGTGGGCGGCGATCTATGCATATTTCATAAGCAATTACTAAGCAATCCCAGCGAAGGGCGTTGGTGGCTTTTTGCCATTTGTCGTTGCGTTGAGTTCGCAACGAAAAAATGAAAAAAAAAACATGAGACAAAAATTAAATAGCCACTCGTCCTGCTGGGATAACGAGAAGCCTTCTGAACTGGTCCACATAAAATATTATTTTATTATATGACAGCTCTCACACATGCTGCTGTGTTTTAGCTTTTTTGAGTCATTGCTTCCTATTATTTTCTTATTAAATTACCCCCAATTGCTTTGACTTCAGTCCGAAGGAGAGTGTGAGTGCGTGTGACCTGTGTGGGTAGGTGAAAGTTCAAAGGGAAAGTCTCTTCTCAAATTCCACCCATGAAACAATCCCATTTTGTCTTATTACATTTTCATTGTAATGATTTTTTTGGATTGGGTGAAAGTAATTGGGCCACTTGAGAAAAATAAATGAACTGTAAGGAAAATAAATCATCTTATCAAAGAATATATAATATATAAAGTGTATTATATAAAAAATATATTATATTATATTTGGAAAATAAGATAATATTAATCTGCTTTATATAAAATATAATATATATTAGATTTGTTGTCCTTGATGGCGTGTTCTCTGAAAATTACTTTAATGCTAAATCGTTAACCAAATATCAGCCTCAGACATTATATTAAGTTATCCAAGGGACCAGCAACTCATTGGCAAATTGAAAGTTGATTATCTCGCCTAGCCAAAACCCAACAAAGGCAGCCATTATCTTAATTCCAGGTGCAAGTAATTAATGTCCTGTAAGCACATTTCCGCACAATATAACTAACGAACCCTGGGACCATGACTGCGACTATGACTATGAGAATTACGATACCATCGCACTTAATCTCCGATAAAGACATGCGTCCTTTGTCCCCACTTCTTGGCCAAGAGTAGCGGGTGAACAACCATATAGAAAAGTTGCAGACAAATCACTGTCTGCCAATGAGCTAGCAAAAGGCCCGAATGTCTCAAACACCTGAAGAGAAACTTATTGAGGTACCATCCTTGTATATGTCTACGTTGTGTTGTTGTTTTGTGTCCTTATTTGTATTTTTATGTGCTTACTGTCAACAAAATAATTGATTTACAATGTATGTGCAGAGTGTGACGTTTTGAAAAGGACAGTGTTGTTGACTTTTTAAGTAAAGAAAAGCACGAATTTGTAAGCTATTAAATAATACATGAAGCCAAGACAATAAGACTAACTATTTTTCTTTAATAACAATTAGCTGTTTTGTCATTACAAATAAATAAATAAAGATAAATTGCAATAAATAAAACAAAGAAAACAATGCTAAACTATAGTTTCTTATTTAGGATGGCTCCAGTAATCTTGTAAGGTATCCTAAGAATGATATATCTTTCCATCTTATTATGGCTAATACGCATTGATCCATAGGAGAAGCAATATACGACTGAAACGGGTAAAACTGTTACGAGCTTACCAGCCAATTTCACCTGTCCAGCATACATAACTAGAACAATCTCACTTTGACTACCGTATCATATATATGTATGTATAACCGGCTACGTATAATTTTTGGTCCGCGGAGAACCAATTTCCTTGGCGCACTTACTGCTATTTTGGTAATATGACCATTTTATGGCTCACGCATATGTTAGTGTGCGAGTGTGTGAGTGTGCGAGTGTGCGAGGGTGCGGAGGTGCTAAAGCTAAACACGTACTAGGGAGTGTTCGGCAATGGGAAGTAGGCAGATGAAATATGTGCACAGCAGCAGCACCTGTTTTTTTAATGAAACAATCTCGGCAAATATGATATTTTGTATGCAAACATGCAAAATATTTTGAAGGCCCCATCGACCAAAGAAATAGGCCTAGGCTCATGCTGAGGGTGAAGTGAATGCGGACGCGGGGAAAACATGTGGCGAGGGGTCCTTGAAACTTACATAAAAAGATAAATAACCAAATATTTGCGCTGAGCTAAAATTGCCAGCAGCCTGGACGATTTCCAGAAATGGATGAATTTTTAAGAGTTTGCTAAAACTTGTAAAGTTGGAAAACTAAACTGACATTGCTACGAGTATATATATACCTTACCCTTACCATAGTCCTTTTGATATTTGTCCCATTTTAAAAAGGTTTTAATAATTATTTAATTTAATAATTACTTAGTGCTAAATCTATTTTGAGTTTAAGCTAATTCATTGTATTTTTGTTCTTCTGTTTAAAATTCTGTTTAGAATATCTGGATTTTGGCTGACTTTTTTTACGTGTTATAGTAGAGTTTAAAACTCTTATCTAAGTCAGCTCTCTGTGTTATAAACAACCTCTACATTTGCAATAAACCAATTGTCTGCTTCATTTTAAATGAGACAGCATTTATATACAGGAGTGTATGTTTGAATTTGTATTTACAACAATCCGCAAATAAACTTCCTCGTTGGTTTGCGCGCCACTCAATACTCGTTTGAGATATTGTATATCAATAATTCAATATTTATTTTCATTTTATGTCGCAATTTTCGGGTTCTTATTTTCCACTCAGCTATAAGACGTAACGAGGGAATTTAATCTTTTTTCGCTGTGCCTTTTTTTTATTTTTACCTGCTGGCACTTGCTTCCTTGTGCCGTCCTCACGCTTCCCCAATATATTTTTTTGTGCAAAGATCCGAAAATCCAATTAGTTGACGATGACGATGCTGAATTCGTCATCACAGTGAAACGAACTGACAGACAAGACCGTCATACACCGGACACCAATTGAAAATGGTATTGCAAATTGTATTTATAAAATAACATCTAACAGGAAACAATTATATGAATGTATTTCACTTACTGTCAAATTTCCTCTACTGACGATTTATAGTCTTAAATTTAGATGGTATTTTCGCTAAGGTCGACGAGGATACTTGAGAGCTGTGATTATTCGGATATTTACATACCAAATAACGAATCGCAAGCTATATTTTTTTGGTTCAACAAGTTTTAAGTGGTATTCTTATTTCAGACCATGAACCAACTCAGTTAATATATTCGAGCATTCACAGAATTAAAAATTGAGTAAGCGCAAACTTCATTTAAAGTATTGTAGGGCTCCTGGTATTTTTCCCACCAATTAACTTTGAATTTTGAACTTAGCTTCTGGATATTTACCGCCTAAAAATCAGCTAAGTTGGAATAAGTCTTAATGTCTGCTATCCTCAGTAATTGCATATGTGCCTTTATATTTCTCAGCCCTTTAAATTTGGTCACTTGTATACTTTACATAGCTTTGTTTTGTAGTCCCTGCGGAGGCTGACATTTGTATGTTTGTCCTCCAATGAATCCTACGGCCGTACCCCGTACTCTCCCCCAGCAAAGCTGTCAACAAATTAACTGTGACGCTTATGGGGCAAACATAGAGAGGGCCAAAGGAAGGGAATTGAGACCTAGCTGTTCAGGCAATTGGGGCTACATGCTTGGCCTGTTTTGTTGCTTAGTTTTAGGCGGGTATGTGTGCCCCCTCGTAGCCCAAAGGACCGAATGTGTCAGCTGTGTATGCCTACAGATATTGAACGATTAGCTCCAATTAAATGGCGAAAATTAAGGGACGTTGTAAACAGCTAGCAAATACTCTGCGCATTTAGACCCGATTAAAGATATTTTTTGTTTAGTTTTCGCAGTCAACCATTGTCCGCTTTTTAAGAGCATTTGTGATTCGTCCATTTAAATATTCTTTTTATTAGATTGGCTGGTCTTATAAGCGATATATATTCTTTGTATAAACATTTCTGGTACGTGTTGTAATGATGCCGACACGTGACAAGGCGACAAGTTAGAAGAAGAACCCGGCAGCAGGGACGAGCTGGGGCGGACAGACACAGCGAAAAGTAGACAAAAGGCGCTGAAACCAGATATATATTAGGGAATATTTATTATGGCAGCCAGCAAAGGTGTATAAATTTGCATGAGAAACTGGCAGCAGGGAAGCTCTGCTCCATGTGTATATGTAATAGATGAATGGAGTAAGCGACTTCTGAACGAGCAGAGACTTCATAAACAAATAAACAAACAATACATAAATTTTAAGCCAGGGGGCCCAGTACACTCTTCTCTTTCCATCGGCATTCGCCATTTTCGCCTGGCAAGGCTCTTGGCTCCTTGGCTTTAGGTTGCTAGAGCACCTTGGCCCTACATCCTGACTTTGTCTTGGCTGGCATGCATTGACATTGGCTGCGACACGAGTCATAGTATTTAGACGTTGCCTTGGGACTAGGTCTTTCCAATAAAAAAACCAGCTGACTTTGTTTTAAATTGTATATTTATTTACTTTTCTTTTCAACATTACTTTTTTATAAAAATGTTCGTATAAGAGTATTGATTGGGACCATTGTCTTCTATGAAGAGCCTGAAATAAACAAAAATACAATACTTAGTAAATATATTTATTAAATTTATATTTATTCAAAATCTAATGTAAAAAAAATTTATCTTTTATTACAGCTGATGTCAATAAGTGATAACTTCCTGTAGCACCAAGAAAACCGTAATTATGACAATGTATCTAAACGTAAGTATACCATTCAAGATTATATTACAGTTTTAATAGTTAAAGAACTCTTATAATAGTGTACAATTTGTAAGATAATGAGATATGCAGTAACAAAAATGAAAATCTAATGAACACAAAGAAATTACCAAGAGAAGCCAACTAAAAATTTGGTAAATGAAAAATTTAATATATTTAAGGAAAATATACCAATAATATCAATAAAAAATAAAAACAATAATAGTATCTAATGAATAAAATCCACATATGCTTACATGTATTTATAACATTCCATGGACCTATAAATTTGTTAGCAGTTACGGTTTTCTGTCCCAATTTAACTTGATCGAATCAAAATTGAAAATTGTGCCCTTTATCTTTTGATTTAAGCGGCACATTTTCTCTGTTTCACTCATATGTTGCTGCTTTTTCTTTAAATAATAATTTATTGACTATAAAATTTAATTAAATAAAAACGAACCGTTACCAGTGTTGTTACACAGTGCCAGTACTGTGCTTAAAAGCGCAATTCTGCGCTTAACAGCACTCTGTAACCTAAAATGTATTTTAACAGTAATGAATAATACAAAGAGTTACTAGACACTGGTAAAAGTAAACAGTGTTAGAGAGAGATAAAAACTCCCGAAGAACATGAAATAATGGAATACAAATCGGGGATCTTAGTGATAGAAAAGCCTTAAAATCCAACATGAGTTTCAAATTACTCAAGATTTTTTTTTTCAAAATGTTCACTCCTTAAAAGTTATACATAAGTTGAAATGAATAACCGGTCTATATATGTCTAAATGCCTGTCTGTCTGTTACAGAGTTACATTGAAAAATTCACTTGTTTATGCGATACAGATGAATACATAAAAGTGTAAAATGTTCCTGATATCTTTCCTGATATTCCTATAATCTTTCTTAGCCTTATTTTTGTAGAAGGTAATATTGAAGTTGGAGCGATTATAACTTTAAATTGTTTAAAATTCCTCTGCCGTTAAAAAAAGGACATTGAGTGATTTTTTTAATCTTGTTACCTCAATCAATTTTCTTATAATAAATTTTAATGGTAAAAAAAAATAATATACCACGATTTAGCCAAAAGCCTCGACTTTAAGCTACCTGATAGCATACATATTATCTACAGTTGAATGTGTTTCTAAATCTGTATATAGAGCGAGATGCGAATAGTCAAAAAACCTTTTTTATCAGTGTTGTTGTAGTGGCTGGTACTTAGGAATTAGAAATAGAAAGTTAAATGGGTTTTCCGTATGGCACAAGAGAACTTTTTGTATTTTAGCCTATTGCTCTCTCTCAGTTCCCTCACACATATCAAAAAAGTGCGCAAATTATATAGAACAATAACAAAAGCAACATTATTTCTTTCTTGTATTTTATTAATTTCTTTGGGCATTTTCATTATTATTTTACTCACGAAAGAGTTATCCTGTCAAGAAACTTGTAAATCTCAATATTACAGTTCAGATATTTCTTCAAATTGTCTTTGCTGATAGCAAACCTAATCCTTTGGCTTCCTCAACATTTTGTTTAATTTTGCCATTTTTCATAATATAAAAACATTTTAATCAATTTATGGGACATAATAAGTACCTTTTATTTTTAAATATTTAATTATTAAATATTTATTATTAATTTAAATATGAATCGCTTAGTAGGAAATTTGTTTTCGAAATCCTTGCGCATGGTTCCAGAATAACGGTAAACAGAAAAAATATAACAAAATTTATTTCTTGTACGCGCTAAGTCTAAGATTTTTCTACCCTATCTGGTTATAATTTCCGACCCAATAAGCATCAATGCTGAGCCGATTTATCTACACAAAAATGTCCTTCAGTTTTGGAGCATTCTGAATGAAACTTTCAAAATAGTCTTATTTTGACGGTATCGGGCCAATTTGGATGACTATATCATATAGCTGCGATAGGAACGATCAGGGAACTTATAGGAAGAAAAATTTTAACGTTTTTAGTTTTCAACAGATTTGCATCTACTGTGAGATATTTCCTTTGATTTCCGAATTACGGTGTTAATTTTATACAAATCGAACAACTATAACATAAACGAAAAATGAAGAAGAAATTAAATAAATATTTTAATAATTTAATATATAGGAACCTAATTCGTAAAATAGTTAATTATTACGCTTTTCGTTTTCGAATTGTATCAAAATCGGATGATCATATAATATAGCTGCCATAAGAGCGATTGGTACATTTATCTTTCTATTTAGGAAATTCGGTAAGATAACTTACGAGGGAGATCTTTAATCAAAAAAATTTTGCGACGTAGATAATGTTTTTAAGAATATGTGGTTGAAGCTTAAGCCCAATCGGTTTAGTAGAGATATGGTCTACACCAACACCGACAATATTACAGGAGTAGGCTAGTGAGAGAGCACTTCCATCTGAATTAGAATGAAGGTGAAGGTTAACCTTGCTTAGAAGTATAACAAATTAAAAAAAAATTAAAAAAAAAAAAAAAAAAAATTTTATATTTCCTGGACGGATAATACCTTCATATTATTATTAACATTCGTCGTAACATTTTGCGTGGGTTTTTAAATATTTATGTATAACATCTCATTTCGCTAGGACTTCAAGCATCGAAGAACTTGGTGTTGGCACAAACAATTAAATTTTTGTAATTTACAAAGGAATATTTCTTTATCAATCCTTAATACAATGCTACTCAGCAAATTAGGAACGTAAAAGTATCTAAAAAGGAAATCTATTTTAGAAGATATGTTAATTTGTAAATCCTTTTAAAATTAGTTTTTAAAGTAAAATACTATTTAATACTAAAAAGTATTGATTGTAGCCATAGAAGTTGGGTATCAAAATTCAACCAAAAAAAAAATCTTGAAATGTGAGAAAACAGTTTAGAAGCAAACCCAAAATGGGTTTTAAATCCCAAAAAATGTTACTTGGGAACTAACTAGAAAGTCAATTCACAACCTGTACCCTTAAGGAAGTTCGGTTGTATGGTGTTATTGGTGATTGGTGAATGTTGCTAAATTGTTGTTGCAAAAACTTAACTTAACCTTTTGAATTGCTTGCACATAAAAGTAAAAACAGGCTGTATAATTTAGCTTATTTAGTCAAAACATAAAGAAATGAGAACTAGAAAGAAGCTAAAAAAGCTTGAAGGTTGTGCACAAGTAATCAATAAAATTCATCGCTAAGTTCCTTGCAAAGCAATAATATAATAGTCATAAAGTCTTCTTAAATATGCGAATTCTCACACTTTTAGGAAAAGTTGGCTAATAATAAGAGAGGAGTATAACTCTTAAAAAAAATATGTCCTACAAATTTAATGGTAGAATTCTCACGTAATAAAAATAAACAAGTTCAGGTATCGCCTTGTGGCTTAAGAGACGTGTGTGTATATTTGTATCGGTGATGATATATGAGATCGATATATAACTTTTTGAGTTATCAAGTCCACCGTTTTTGAAAACAAAGTTTAGATCAAAATGAAAAAAGTATGTAACGTCCAATAGATCGCGCACGGTAGGATGGAATTCTGGGAAATTTACCATTAAATTTGTTGGACATATTCCAATACATTAAAAAAAAAGTTGAATAAATTTTCTTTGTATCTACCTCCTTAATAGTAGCCCCGTAGACTTCTGGTTACTTAAAGGACTTTTTGTGCACTTACAGCACACCTATGTATGTGCTATGAAACATTAGATCTTGTTTTCAGTTTATTGTCATTGATATAACTCTGCTTTGTTATTAGGACACAAATTGCAAAATGTATTAGCCATCTAAGCACGTGTCAAAGGTGTCATTTTGAGACAACATTGCAGAAATGCTGTAGATAATTTGTTCTCTTTCACGGAAAGCATAGAATAGTCGACTAAAGTGATTCAGTTATCCTTAGCAATTAGTATTTCACTCGCAGAGACGAATCCCAGCTTTAATTACAGCCCCTGGTCAAAAGGAGCTCACATCGAACAGATTTGATTTGTGGGCAAGCTCGCAGGGCACCTCTGAAGAGCCTTTCCGAGTCAATGTTTGCGAGCGAGTATGTGCCGAATGCGGGTCCTTTCAAAAACTTTGTAATCTGGTCAGGGATAACCCTGTCATACAGCACACACACAAAAGCAACAAATTAAACTGTTCCTATTTGCAAATGAATTGTGCGTGGCGTAATTTCGCAGAAACTTTCCTTTCTCGGGGGTAAGGCTTGATAGATAGAAAGGCTTGCGCCAGGCACGCACGCATATGTGCGTTCCTTACGCTTGAAATAAAATAAGTAGCACAATACTCTCACCGAAATGGAAATGAAAGAAAATGATTCTTTGGAAGAAAGAATATGTTGTCCTCTCTGTAGTATCTCTGCGATATCCTTTCAGTGTGCCTTGGTGAGCCGTGTTCTGGCTGCCGAAACTTTTGTGAGGGCCAGGTCCCTTCTAGCATTTCATACGCTCAATTGCTGGTGGTTAGCCGAGCCGGCAGCGTGTCCTGGTCGACAGTCAATTGAAAATGAAATTGGAAAAAGTTAGCAGAAACGGAACGGAAAACCCGTCTTCTCAATTTGTGCCAGTGGGCGTGGGCGTGGGCATCGTCTTTGAGATGGAATTGGATATGGTGTCGGCGAGGCGGGTACGTGCGGACAAGCATGCATAATGAGCAGAAGCAGCAGGAGCAGCAGGAGCTCCCAGCCACGATCCTTTTGCCGGTCCAATCGTCCGTTTGCCCTATATGCGGGCTGGGCTACCTTTACCTTTGCAAATGAATACTAAAGAGACGCGTAAAAGTATGCATCACCAAGGGGAGGCAGCTACGTGCCTGCATGAAGTCGTCCCCTCTGTGTTTTAAAAAATCCTTTCGTCACTGAGCTCCTGTTTTATGAATACTTTAAGCTCCCTAAAAACATGAACGATAAGTAGCTTTGTTTGGCGAAAACTTTATCGGCGAACTCGTCACTCTGCCGGCAATTTTTATAGATTTCGTTTCGAGTGCATTTGCTTGTTGCACAAACTACGCACACTACCCACTATTTTCTTTGTGCGGGACATTTTTTACGATTTCCTTAGGCACTACAGGACACTTTGTGACATATTGTTGAAGATTGAGTTTGTGCTCGAGTCTGAAATATTTTACCAAAAGAAATCGTCATCAAAAAGAGGGCGTGCTAAAACTGCTTGTAGTGTTCGCAAATCTTAAAGCTACATTATTTGATTCTATTATTTTGGATATTTGCCGTGCTTCTCAGTAGCTAAAAATTACAACCTCATTTTGAAACATTATTTTGCTGGTTCTGATAGAAAAAAAAAACAGGTAGTTTATTTTTTATAGACAATATTCTATCGCCTATTGAGCACCCTTATTAATTTATAATAATCGATTTAGTAATATGGTGCTATTTATGTAAATAATTGTTATAGGTTTAATTAATGTTAAGAAAAGTAAATACTTACTTCCTATTAAAAACAGTTTCTTAGCAATCGTTTAAGCTCGCTGGGATTTTTTATGCCCACATCTGAAAATGAATAAAAAATAGAAAATTAAATTATATTAATTTAGGTAAAGTATTTGGAAAAATACAATCAGTGATAATAAATATCACTTTGTTTACGGTTTTTCTGTTCTTATTTATATATATATTTTTTTTCTTTTTTTGTTTGAATGAATGTCCAATGCAATTTGCCTATTTTTTTTGCTAATATTTGAGCAATCAATCGGCGGAGACATTTTCTTTTATTTGCTGTTTTATTTTTTTCGGCAAAATATTGATTCAATAAAATTGACATTTTCGAGTTGCCTTTGAATTAATTCATTTTGGATATTCTTAAATGGAATTTCAATTTAGTTTATGCTGCTTGTTTGCATTTAAGGATGAAAGCTTTTATTGTATAAGGGTTTTATATATTTTTTTCATTCATTTTAAACACAAACGACAGAAAGATTGATCTCTGGGTATTATTTTAAAAACCTTTCAAAACCTCGACTTCTTTTAACGATAGAGGTATAAATCTCTTCCACTTTTTAACATTATATGTTTGTGACAAGACAGCAGGAATGATATGCGGCCCTATAGAGTACCTATTATTAATCAGAAAAATAAGAAAATTTTATTTAAACAAGTCCCTCTCCGTCTTACCGTTTGTATGCATTTTAGAATCTATAAAATAGCTAAAACTTATTACATACTCAAATTACTCGAGGTAGTTTACATTTTCTGGTTCATAAACATGAGAGTTATAAGACAATAAGTTTGTGATTTTAAGGATCCGAATTTAAATAACTAAAAACGCCCAGGACCAGGTCGAGAGTGCGAATCTACCACAAATTTATTTCCTGATTTATTTATTATATTTCCACATGCTCTCGAGGTACATTTTTATTAATTGTATATAAAATATCAAATAAATATTGGCAAATTACCATCATTTTAAATTGTTTTTTTTTTTTATTTAGCTTGACTTGACACCACCGCTTCATTATTTGGTACATTTTTACAGACACTTTTATTTTATTTAGCAGAATTATTAGAAGCGGAATCGCGCGTAAAAATGTATTACTCCGATATCTGCCAAATTATTTCACGTGAGTCACATACAAATAAATAAAAAGAATGGGGAGAATATTTTGTTTCTTATGGGATACTCACATGAGCAACAAATGCAGTTTTTCAGGAGGTATTTTGCAAACTTCGACTTCGGCTGATTCTTCCATTTGCCTGGACTTCCTTTGCCTGTGCGTTTATGGAGTTTTTCCCACGGCGACAGTGTCGTTTACATATCGCTTGGCACTCTGCCCTTCTTGGAGCTCACCGTTGTGCCGTCTAAACGATTTACGACACTTTTGCCACTGCTCGTCGCGCACATGGGCAATATTGTTGTTCGCAGGCCTGGGTGTGTGCCTGCAGTATTAGCATTAAACAAACCCATACACACGCGTCAAGATACTGTTAACTTGGCCCAGGCAACGCCAAAATGCCGCACACGTTCGTTTTTATTATGTTAAATGTCTCCTGGGGCCTGCTCGAGCTCCAGCTTCCGCAACTTGCTCATCCGCTCAGAGCTGGTTCGTTTTTGATTCAGCCTTTCTTAACTGTCACTTGGCTTGTCACATCTCACATTCACTTAGTCCTTGTCCTTAGGCTTCATGCAGCGCGCCAAAAAGTATGCTGGCCAGTGAAATTTTCAAAATCTACTGGACAATTCGCTCGCTCTCGCCTACTTTTTTAAGGTCTCGTTTGCTGCTTAGAACCTTCTTTCAGGTGCGTCCTTGTAGCCGCTTTCAGCTAACAGCTCGCCGCTCCAGATAGGACTGACGGCGGTTGAACGACGGTCAAAGTCAATGGTGGGTACTCGTGGATGCGAGTCGCATCCTCGGAAGTCCTGTTCGTGCTCGGCGATATTATATAAAAGCTCAGGTCGGAGACAGCTCTCTTTGAGTGAATGCTGGTCGCCACTGAGCTATAGCTCGTCGCATCTCTTAAAGTCGGGAAATGAGTAAAATACTTGAGCGGCAGAGTGGCTCCAATTTTTGAGTTGAGACTGTATCTTGAAATAAGGTAGCAGAGTCCTAACATCTCTCAATTTCAGCTGAGTAGTTGAGTTGAGTATTTCAGCTGAGTATTTGAGTTGAGTATATGAGTTGAGTATTATAGTTGAGTACTTTAGTTGAGTATATGAGCTGAGTATTTGAGTCAAGTTTGCTTTAAAAATCCGCTCAGTTGGCCGTGCTAAGAGAATAAACCTCTGTTTATCTTACTTCTCGGTTGAAACTCGTGGGAAACCCTATGTTGAGAGGGTGGTTACGACGAGTTTGACTCTGGCACCTCTCACAGCTTCGGATTTTCCGCTCACCGGAAAACCCACCACACACGACTTCGTCCTGTTCGGCGAGGACTCTTCGGAGCGAATAGCGACACACAAACGCACACACTTCACTCGATGGAAAACACGAGCACTGCTGCTCCTAGCCTTAGCCAATCGTAAAAGTTTTGTACGTATTTAGTACAATTTCGGGATTTGGCAGGATGTAACGAACGTGTAAGAAACAGAGCGCGCGTCCACTCACCGTGTGCGATAATTAACCACCAACGTGAAATTAAAAATAAATGTAACAATTTCTAAAAAAAACAACTCGAAAATATCGCAAGTTATTATAAAAAATGTAAACAAAAGAAAACGCCTAATGCGAAAATAATCAAGGAATACATAATGAAATTGAATGGAAATCTTGGCAAAGTGATTTTAGTCGTAATTCGCCAAGTTAACCAAGCCAATTCGTCTGCGTCCTCGGCTTGCCTCGGTTCCCTACCATCTTGCCCGCTTGTGTCCTTGTTTGTGTGAGCGTGTTTTGCGGCAAGCCGGTAAACGGTTCGTTCGGTTTTGGTTTTTTACATTTACTTCCGATGACTCGAGCCTAAATTTCATGTGCAAAATAATTAACAAGAGTCAGCCACTTCGCCTTGAGCTGGCACACAAAATGGTAAACTTTTTAGCTTCAAGTGTTCGGAGACTTTGTGTGACCTGGAAAATCGATGACATCATTTCACAAATTTTATTTATTTTATTTTTTGCTCTTATGAATAACGATTGTCTATTGTTTGTCCAGCTAATAAGAAACGCCAATCTACTGCCTCTTGAGATCCAGATTGAAAAGATTGCCGACCGAATGAAATCTTGTTAGGCTAGTTGGCTGCCGACTCCTCGTCCTTTTTCGGTAATAGTGTCGTTTCCCTTATATGCCCTTTTTATGTTTACCTTTTTTGTTGTTCGCCTCTTGCATGGTCGTGGTTTGGTTTAGTTTGCTCGCACACAATTGAAAATTCAATTGATTTACAAAATAAAGTTGCTAGGCAAGGGCGAGCGATGCCTTTTATCTATTTTCATTTGCAGTTTTACGAGCAGAACCAATTTTTCCCTTTTTTCCTTCTTGGGCTTGGGCCCGGCGTGGATTTGGCTTAAAGCGAATCCGTTGGCAGTTTTCCGCAGTTCGTTTTCCGGCTAAGGGTCTAGAGGGGCATTTGATATTTGGTGCGAAACTAAAGCCACGCGCCAAAATTATTGTTGTTCGGATGTTGGCCTGTTGTGTCTGTCGTGTGTGTGCCTGTGATTGAAGCGACCTAAAATCGTTTTGGGAGCAGCTGCGATGTGATTCTCAACAAAAACCCGTCGCCAGTAGTTGTGGTCAGTGAGGTCTGCAAAGTGACATAGTTATGTTCTTAGAGAGCAATAAGAGACCGCTGGCATGTGATGAAAACTATTTTGTATGGCACGTTAAACCAGTGTTATCGATTTATTCAAACTCTAAGAAGTGCTAAATAAAAGTACAATATTCGTCAAAAACAAATGGAAACGTTCATAATACTTAGTAGTTCGGAAAGCTTGAATAAAAATATTTAAAATCAAATTTCAATAATAATAATATTTCTAAATTTACTCGCTTAAATTAAAACAGCTAACATAACATAAATCAGTTCAGTGACATCCAAATCGCTATGGAGTAAAATATGCGTAGGAGCTTAAGCTTAAATTAAAAGAAAGCTCGCAAATAAAAAAATCGATAATGAATTCAATGTTTTTTCTCGGTGAAATAAATTTGAACTCAACGCCAAGTAAAGCATTACATTAATGTGATGTTTAGCCCTATAAAGAAATGTACTTTATGGATTAAGCCAATATGGTTTATCCTAGTGTGCCCTCAAACACTTGCTTGGAAATTTTAAATTCTAAATAATGCACAATATAAACATGAAACAATTTGTCAACTTATGCTTTAAAGTGAGATTATCTGGTCTAAAACGAATGTGTACGTCTTAAAAAATATATAAAAACTTTATGTTCAGCTACAAAGTTATTGCCGGAGTAGGCTTCAGAGTAATAATATATCATAATATGCATAAGTACAGTAGTTGTAGGACTATCGGCTAGTAAGGGCCTTTATTTTCCCAATTGAATTAATATCGATTTATTGTCTTTCAAACTCGGAAATATATTGACCACCTAATTGGAAATAATTAAGTGCAATAGATACAGATATAACTATGTACAGATAGGTGTCCTTAGGGTACAAATGTATTATTACTTTGGGTCAATCGAAGGTAGGGGAACTATGACCCAAATATTTATATTCTAGATTATCAGAAGGCGACTCAATTAGCCATATGTCCATCTGCTCCTTTGTCTATATGAACACCTAGATCTTAACAGTCTTAGTCTTATAACATTTAAAAATTGTCCACGCCCTCAAACACACTTTATATATATAATATTAATAGTCTTGTGCGAAAGTTTTTCTAATTATTAGTAAGTTATTAAACAATAGAGTTGCAACCTTCTTTTTATCTCGCTCGCACTCGCCTCAGATGTTAGGTTGTAGTCCTTGCAGAGCACAGGACTGTAACAAAGATTTGGTAACCAGGTATTTCGCTGTCGGCCTCACCTAATTTCAGCTTTTGGTTTATTTCGATGTATATATATTGTATATATAGTATACAGTATATATTCATTGTCTGTAATGATTTATTTTCTGAGCTCATGGCTTTAATAGTACTCCGAAATAACCAAATTAAGGGGTTATTTTCGTAGGGGTGTGTAGGAGATTATCATTTATTTTTTATATATGAGAATTCATTGAATTGTTTGAATTGTTGCCATCAGAGTCGTTCTGCGGCATACAAAAAGCTAAAAATAAAAGCAACCCCTTCCATAAGTACTTACTTCCCGGTCCTCTTCTACTGCACGCTCTTCTGGCTATTCAAATATCGCTCTCGTCATGGCGTGGCTATATAGCTGGGTATATAGGCGGCTGATCGGCCACACCCACACAGTTGGCCGCCAGTTGCCTGGCTCTTGTTGCTGTTGACGTTTACACTTTGGTGTTGAAAACTTCAGCTGGAAATTGGGTAATACTCACGATGATGGCGCTGGCGATGACTGCAGCAATCCTGCATTAAGGACAAGCATATGTATGAGTGCCGCTGCGACTGTGTGTGTCTGTGCACGAGGGCTTGCAACAAAGAAATTTTAATTTATATAGAATGAGTTGGGGGCGGAGTACCTAGAGTGGCTTCCAGGACCTCTGCCGCTGGTCCCTCTGCAGTCGTCAACATTTCAGTGTTCGTGCTGTGCTTACAGCGAACACACACCAAAAAAATCCAATTATTTTAAAACTTTTGACAACTGCAACAACAACAGTGCAAGGCTATGAAAACAATAAGAAAACTGACTGCGATCCAAAGGCAATAAAAACAACAATGCGGGGAGGCGATATCAGAAAAGTCCGCAAAAACAAAAAACAGAAATAAAACACCCAGTAAATGCTGGTGAGAAAAGGGGGGTTGCCAACCATTATAAGTTCACTTGAAAAGTTTAATTGATTTTTACAGTGCTTATATAGCAGTACGAAAGCAGGAGATTGTGGATGTCAGCCTACCTGCAACATCGTTCTCTTGTTAAACCCTAGCAGTATTATATTTTTAGTCAAAAGTTTGCAACGCATTGATGGAGTCACATCTAACCCTATAGAGTATTTACATTCTTCGTCGATCTATCCACGTCCCTCCTAATGTCTCTCAGTTATAGGGTAATCTGTATAAAACTCCCCATAATCTACTTTCAATTGCTCGTATTATATATGTCAGAACGGAGGGATCGACTAGTATACTTATTTAACTTGATGCATAGCTTGGATATCAGGTACCTCTCTTGTAGAGTACAAATATTTACTGTTTCTCCGATAGCAAATGAAATTTTAATCTATAATTTATAGAATTTTTGAATCTATATATCTATCTTCCCTTAATTGTGTATTATGTAAAATATGTATCTCCTTTGAGATATTTCTTTTAGGCGATTAGCTTAATCAGTTTTCATTAAATGTCAAGAAAATTAAAATGTGTACCTCCTTTGAGATATTTCTTTTAGGCGATTGGCTTAATTAGTTTTCATTAAATGTCTAGAAATTTACATAAAAGGGTAGATAAATTGGCGTTTCATACCTATAGAAACCTTTATATAAAAGTTAAATAAGTTTGATCTCAAATTAGTTAGATCTCAAGTGTATTAACGATATTCTGTGGATACACATTCGTGTCACAATTATCGTACATACTTTTTTGATATTTATATTAGAAAAAAAAGCGAAAACTTGTCCAAAACTTTAAACCCTTAACTTTATAATTTAATTTACTATGAATTCATTTTGTTCTGAGTTTCCACATTTCGATGAGAATTTTGGTCTTGTTTCTTAAGGAACATTCCAAACGATGCAAATATAAGTTTTATTTATTTTTTATTTTCAAGGTTCCTAAGTTCTGAATTTCTAGTTGTGTTATTTATTTTCTAAATTAAAAAGGAGTTTATTGTTAATTGTATATTCTCTTGGCAACAAAACCACACACAAAGATCTCTGAAGCTTTAAGCCTGGTCAACTGACTTTTATACTTTTATCCTTAACAATTGTTCTCTTCTCCTTTCTCTCCCTTCCGTGTGTGCTCTTTTCAGGAACTTATGGAAAACTTAATTGAAACAAAGCAACAAGAAATAAATCAATAAAACAAAACAATAATAAATACATCGATAAACAAAATAAAACTGCATATCTCGTATTCTAATTTAGAAATATATATAAGAGTTCTTTAAGTATTAAGTTGAAGATAAGTCAGGTACAAGTATTTGATCAGATAAGTAACAACAGCTTCCCTCCACATGTTTCTCATTACGATGGCGATAACTTCGACAATATCTTCACTACTTTCGCTGCGTCGACCGAAACATCTGCAATAAACTCGGCGATTGAAACCCGATATGTCGACAACAACCAACATGCGTGATCAACATCGAAAACAACACCTTTTACTCACCGTGACGTGACAACAACGATTCCAAATACTTACAACAATACAACATGTTGCTATCATGCCAATAATGATGATGACATCGCATCTACTAACACGTCTTGTAATATCCGATGATTTTCGGCTTGCGAAAATGTATTTAACTAACGACTGAAACGTCATGCAACAACCTCGATAACTATACTATATATAAAATCGACATAAAACCAACAATTACAAACGAAACTTTCCCTACCCACACAACACGCACACCTGCACACAACAAAAACCCTTTCTTTGCCTAAAAATCCCCACCTATTCTCTCGATGCCTTGCCACCCCCTGCATTTGCACTGGCACTTCCAGCGAAAGCTAGAGTGCGATCAGGCGAGTGAGTGAGTCACTGCTTGACGACGCCAGCAAAGAGTGAGTCTGGCCGGGACGGACCCTATGTAAAAAACACATTGCAAACATATAGCCATTGCCGTTGTCACCGACCGTTGTCGATCGCTCGCCAACATTCCCCCACACTCTAGCACACACACACCGAAATAATGGGTCTGCAGATGGCAGCCACCAGCCTACTAGCGTTGTTCCTGCTCACCTGGACCCCAGTAGTCGTCAATGCAGTCCGTGAGTACACCACATTTATAGAAAAACAAGCTTGCTTAATAGGTTAAGTTAATTATCTAAGAATTTAGAGTAAAATTTTATTTAATTTAAGCTCATATTAGCCGGAGTTCAAGCAGTTGTATTCCAAAGAAGGAAATTTCAAATGTATCATTCGGAAAAGCATTCTCGGCACATATATATTTATACTTTCCTAGATTCAACGCGAGTTATATTTGTCACTTAAAAGAGAGCTAAAACAAATAACAATAAATGTGTTGACATTTTAAATGTGGCTCATTTCGCGACAAGTCCTTTGTGAAAGTGTCTAGAGACAGGCACTCTAGACCCTGATGGCTCTACCCACGCCCTACAGAACTCACCTTTTATAGACGTTCCATTTCGTTCCGAGGGGAGGGGTATCGGAAAGGACACGGCAGGCAGGGCAGGACAGGGCAGGACAGGGGCTGTTGTGATAAACAAGATGTAGGGGCCACAGTCAGAAAAACAGGCAACACTTACATTGCACATCCTGGATGTATTCTGCTGTTTTTGTTGGCCCTGTGTTTGTTGGCCGTACTGGCGTCGCTGTTGCCTGGTTAGCCTTCAGTTTGCAGTTTGTCGCACCTCTTTTTGTGTATGTGGCATTAAATTGAAATTTATGCGGCACTTTGCCGCGTGAAATGTTTGTACAACTCGTTGCGGGCTGCGGCTTTTTTTGTTTTTGCCGAAGCTCTTCGGGCGTTGACAGACCGACAAACTGTTGGACAGCAGCATTGCAGGGGAAAGTATCTAAAAACATATGCAAAACTGTTTGCTGTTTGCCATGTAAATGGTTTTTGGGCTCCCATCTAGCCCATCTAGCCCATATAGCCCATCTAGCCCACTTTGGCCTCTGGCTTCCGCACTCCCGTCCGCCTATTTTTCGGCCAGCTAATTTGTCGCTTCCTGAAAATTATGACACAAAAGCCCCGCTCGGCAATTGTCGGTCGACTTAACTCAACTGCAGTCGACTCTACTTGGCTCAGACCGACTCTGGTCAGAATCGCAAATATTTTGCGCAAAGAGAACTCATTTCACTCCTGGTTTTTGCAACAAGTTTTAATTAATTTGCCGTTACTCCGGGCTCCAATGCTCCAATGCTCCAATGCTCCAATCTCGTGGATTCCCTTTCACTCCACTCTCTAGCGGAAAAAAGAACAGGAAGAAAAAAGTTGATGCTGCGATAATTTGAAAAGTTTTCGTTTAGACAAAGCGCGCCAAAAAAAGTGATGGCGAATAGGAATAGCAAATGTCAGTCCGACCGTAGAAAATCGCTACCTAAACTAGGAGCGAACGGCTCCAATGCGTACATATGCTATACTAAGCCGCAAATAAGTGCCGAGCCATAATTAACATATAGCAAAAGTTTCTCCGTCTGCTAAAGCTTCAACTTCTCCCCGCCAGAAAACTGTGCGGGCGGGCGGCACCGAGTATATGGATGAAATATGGCTAAAGTCGGCTTCGCTCCCGTTTGTTTTTGTGGGGGAAAAGTAATCCGAAATTGATAACTTTCGGCTTGACGGAGTTCGCCTAGCGAAAGGTAATTAAACGGGAGACGTGAGAGCAATCGGTTGGGTAACTCGGCGGATATATCATTTATATCGGCTTGAAGTCGCTCCTCTGAGCGCCACTGAACTTAAATTATTTATAATTAAAGTAAACAAATTAGTTGTGCTTTCGTACGCGTTAAAAAAGTCTTTCTACTTGCGGCTGGCAGATGGTAAATGGGCATGCACTTTGTTAATGCCGCATATCACATTACCAAACATCCTATATAGAGAAGCTCATGATACGCATATATCCGAGTTGCTCAACAATAATAATGTTCTGACATTTATCACATTTTTTTGGTTTGTCTGTGCCGGACAAGTGACCAGCTAAAGTGGCTCTAAAATTTCAGTGCCCAAATGAGTGGGGAACCTCCTTCTGCCTTTTTTTGTGCCACTTAGTGGGTTGCAGAAGGAACGACAGAAGAAAAGAAGGAATGAAATAAAGATAAATAAATGTTGGCAACAACAAAGAGCAAAGCGCCATAAATCTAAATAACAAATTTTTACGAGAAACGAAACCATAAATAAGACGTTTGTGGCGGCCTAGCACAAAATAGTGTGGACTTGAGGGGTATTTCCGAAATGGTTCGGGCCATTTCACATTTCCCAGAGGTTGCCTCTGGCCAAGCGGCAACAATTCATGGGAGTTCTGTTAATTTAATATTATTACTTTTCATTACAACAAGGCTGGACGACCTCTGGGGGTTGGTGTCTTTACTTGTGCTTTCTGAAATGGATATATATAGATATATATTTATAATTTGGGACCATTACATTTAGTATGTTTTTAAATTAGAATTTAAATAATATATATCTAGCAGATATAGATTAATTACTATTGTTTTGGATGAAGCATTTTGGTATAGTGAATACAGGTTGGCATTTCTGCTTTTATGTTTCATTTCCCAATATTCCAAAATTATGTAAAACGAATTAATAGGTTAAGATTAAATAACTGAAGAGAGTATGGTCACTTTTAAGATGGAAAGGAGTGAAAACACATTTTTTTTAAACTTCCGAACTAAAATCTATAAAATAAAAGTGAATCCATTGATAAACCAGGTTAACAATCTCTTTATTCTGAGATCATAGACGGTGTATTGCCTTTTTAAAAAGGTAGTACGTAAGTAAAACTCACTTCCAGTAAGGTGTGCTATGCAAGTACTTTATTCATTATTTAAATTGATTTTGCTGCAATGAAAACATATTCTTTATTCATCTTATTAAAGGCCCTTTGTCAAGTTTGTTTAAATCCCCTCCACAAAATACTATGCAAATCTTTACATGGAGACTGTCGTACTTATCTCACCACCAATTGTACTGGCCAGCTTAATTGGAGAAAAAATGTTAATTTAATGCTTGGGTGATTTTGGTCTCAGCTGGGGTAAATTTGTGTGTTTGGTAAATTTGTCAGCTGTTTTTTTATTTTTTACCGACAGTGGACAGCCTTGAATATACTTGCACAATTAGCTACTCTCCTCACGATAGCAGTAGCTTCCCCATATGTGCCAGTCATATTTGAGGGGGTCCGCAAAAAGCGAGTGGTGTGAACAACTTTAAATTTCCCGAAAGCTCTTCTCATGTGCATAAGTGGAAAAAGGAAAATCTTTTCCGGCCAAGCGTGTGCTAAATGATTCATGAGTGTGGCGTGGACCGCGTGGAGATTGAAGGCCGTGTGTCAGCCAGTTGGTGTATGAGTGTTTGCCATGGGCAGAAAGTTCTTAGCTCGCAATTTCGGCTAGCTCTACGTGCAAATAAGGCCACGGAGGCTTTTTTCGCTCTTCCTATTTAGCTTTCATCGCTTTCCTCCAGTTTTCCCCCAGCAACAATTTGAGTGCATTTTATTGTGTTGGTTGTGCTGGCTGTGCATGAATATTGCAGCTGATGGGCCCATGAGCAACGGCAGAAGGGTCAAAACTTTTAATTAATGTTTATGGCTGTACTGCGGTTCTCAGTGGCTCGCAGCCTTTTAAGTTAAATTACTCAACAAAAAATGGTGGACCCCTTTGTCATTTTCATCTTGGGTGTATGAGGAGAAAGACTGTTTTCGGCCTAATGCCACTGCATTTTTCACATTTATTTATTTGATTTAGAGAGAGACTGTAGACTTAGTGGGTTAGGGGAAAGAAACGTTTTCCATCTCTGGTGGAAACCAAACAATTTGGCCTAATATAATTGCAATTTCATTAAAAGTGCTCTTTAATATGTTTATATCTTTACATTTATAGAATCTGAGGCAAACAATCGTTCCAGAATCATATCCTCGCTTCACCTTATTTTGCCTAGACATGCGTATATTTGCCTTAACTTTGTGTTTTTGTGTTTTTTTTTGGTTTTTTCTGCAAGCAGGGGAATAATTACAAAATTTATGAACTAATGCCACTGCATTTTTCACATTTACTTATTTTTTTTAAAGAGAGACTTGAACACTCTGTGGGTAGGGGGAAAGAACCGTTTTCCATCTCTGGTGGAAACCAAACAATCTGGCACCCGAGAGGGTATCGCCCTATTTAATTGCAATTTCATTAAAAGTGCTCTTTAATATGTTTATATCTTTACATTTATAGAATTTGAGGTAAACAATCGTTCCAGTTTTAATCTGGAATCATCTCCTCGCTACGCCTTATTTTGCCTAGACATGCGTGTGTTTGGCCCAACTTTGTGTTGTTTTTTTTTGGCTATTTCTGCACGCAGGGGAATAATTACAAAATTTATGAACACGACAAGGGGCGTGGCGTGGTCGGTCTAATAATTGTCAATGCGGCGGAGGAGGGCATCGCCTCTGGGTGGGGACTCGGAGCTCATAAAACTGAAGTAGTTGTAGCCATGACTGTAATACCGCTGTTGGCCGCTTTGGTGTTTGTTGGGCTGATTTGCATGTTATTCGTTTCATTTTGGGGTTTGGTTTTAGCCTGGCGTTTTTATGGGGCACACGCCAAGGGGTTAAATAGGCACGCGCTGGAAAATCCAGCATATCGTTTTATTTTTTCCCTATTTTTTGTTTCGCTTTGTTTGTTGTAATATAATGAGGATTTTAATGTCATTATTTCGGCTTGACTTTAAGGTGGAAAAGCGAGGAATAAGTGTTGTGGCAGCGACCAATGCAAATTGTGAGCATAAAGGACCAAAACAAATTATACTAAAGGAGAGAAAGTGGGCGAGCGTCGACAATGCGGGGGAAAAGTGAGCTATTTTCGTTGGGCCCACAAGGGCAGCAACAGCCACTAGTACGTACTGTGCCACACTTTCACCCTCTTTTTGCCAACTTTCTTTGCCTTTCTGTTCTGACTGAACAGACAAAAGCAACAGCAATGTCGCTTTTGTGGGGCATAGTTGACATTGTTGGATTTCTACAAAAGGTGTAGCCAAGTCAGGTATGCCAGGGCGTGTTTGTCCATAGGACGGGCAGGATGGCCTGGATGTGTATGGCGTAGCTGGCGAGACCACAAAGGCACAGACCACCGCTCGCATTTGCCGGGTTTTACATTTGATTTGGTTTCGCCTTAGTGCGATATTTGTTTTACGCACACACAGACACGGCACTGAAGAGGCAACTCTACAAAAATACACAGCCAAGGCAAGATGTCCTCCGCCGTCCGAGGATCGAGCTGGTGTCAGGGGCGTAGGTCAGAGGGCACTTTATTGTTCTGTTTACTTAGAATCGACTTCGATATATTTCATAAAATGTAGCCGTTAACAGCCACGACCTACTGGTGTTATATTTATTTTCTTAAATATAGCTAACGTTTAAAGCATTTTTTAATATCGCACCGGATTTGAAATTGTTTTGTTTATTTAGAAGCGGTTTCGATATAAAATGTAGCAGTTAACAGCCAAGACCTACTGATGTTATAGTTTTTTGCTTAAATTATAGCTAACATATAAAGCATTTTTTAATATCTCAACGGATTTGAAATTGTTTTGTTTATTTAGAATCGGTTCCGATATATTTATAAAATGTAGCCTCTAACAGCAAAGACCTCCTGGTGTTATATTTATTTGCTTAAATTATAGCTAACATATAAAGCATTTTTTAATATCTCAACGGATTTGAAATAGTTTTGTTTATTTAGAATCGGTTCCGATATATTTTGTAAAATGTAGCCGCTAACAGGCGAGACCTATTGGTGTTATATTGATTTGCTTACATTATAGCAAACGTATAATATCACACCGGATTTGAAATCAGTTGGTTTCTTTGTAACTTTGTCCTTTTCAAGGAGCATACCTTCGGGCACCATTTTGATTGATTTTAAATCGTTAGAGATTTCTGTGGCCCCCGTGATAGTCTGCTGCCCGGTTCGACAAATACTTACCCCCTCGCATAAGCCTCTGCTCTTGGCATGTGTATGTGCATCCAGGAGCACCGGCAACAAAGCCGTAGGACAATTGCGACAGTTCATCTTCACACCTCATTGCTCTGGCAAGGCGGCTCCAAAGACACGAATGGGGGAATGAAAGCAAAAAAGTATCACCATGGAAAGGACTCACCTCTTCCTTGGCTACTTGCAGAGCGCATAAAAAAGATAGAACAGTTTTTTAGTGGCTTTTATTTTCTTTAAGCTTTCCTTGTGCGTTTTTTGTGTGCTTTCTTTGGGAAAAGTTAGACCTTTCGACTATACAGCGCAAGCACCAAATATAAAGTATGCTTAAAAATATTTATTACGTGTATTTGATTAATAAAATAATCTGATTTAACAACGCAGAAATGAAACCAGGATTCAATTTATAATTTAACTCGCTTTAACTTGCTTAAATATTTCCCTCAGTCCTCTTCCATGCACTTTAAATTAACTACTTCGTGTGAGAAGCACATTTCACTATTATTGTTAAATGTTTTTTTTTGTGCACTTGCTAGCCATGCAAACTTTTCAATTTTTAAAACTTCGCACTTGAGCGATTTTTGTGTAGCACTTTTTTTTGGCATATTTGCGCGCCAGTATGCACCAAGCACTTTGCAAAGAAAACTTTTCAATGTGGTAAACAAGCAGAGAAAGGCTAGACACACGCGCCACGTACTCAGAACTATTAGAAGCCAACATCAGCCGCCGAGAGTAGAATGCATAAATAAAAAGACAGGAAGTAGAAAAAGAAATGTTAAAATATTTTGGAGATGCAAATTCTTCGGAGGTTGGCGAGTAAGTGGGTTTTTATACTATGTTGGAATGTATTGAACCCCACTCAGGAAATTTAATTATATATAATGGCATAAACTCAGATTTGGACTGGTTTTCTCATCAGATTTTCAATCAACAGTGAAAGTAATTTACTCAGAAAACTGTAGAAGGACTTGTAAGGATTCCTAAACAACCTTCAAGTTAATAGCTGGGTCTGCTTTTTGTCCAAGCTTCTTCCACACACTGAAAAAACTGATAAGGCTGGTGGATGGAGAAATGAAGAAATGGAGCTGTCCTTCCCCTACATAAGTAAATGTAAATGTGGGAGAGTGCATGTTCTTCTAGCTCAACGCTAACAAGCGCCGGCGGAGGAGAGTACTTTTGGGCAAATGGCATGGCGGTGGGGCTCTCGCTGGGCGCGGTGTAGTGGTGCGTGTTTGCAGCGCGTTTTGAGTTACCTTTTGGCCAAGTTGTTCGCTGTCATGTTACGGCAATTTTACGCTCTTGCCATTTCAGGGGCAGGCGGTGCGGCTGGAGGAGAAAAATAGGCAGACACCATGGTGGTGGCAAGAGACAGAGACGTGGCCAAAGGGAAAGGGACCGGGCGAAATGTCAAAGCATTAGAAGCATTTTTCATATTCTAGCACCAGCGTCAGCTCCAACGCAACCGCCAGGGCCTTAACTTTAAACTCCTGGCCAAAATGCGCTCATCGTTGCATTTTACTGCTGAATATCTGGAACTCCCTTGCCCCGGGCCAGATCTCTCGAACCCGATCCCCATCTCTCCAGATATTCTCGTTTTGTTGGCGTTTCCCGTAAAGCTGGAGAAGCAGAAATTGATGCTCGCTTTTATGTGTAGCCACCACCTCCACGGCCCACACGAGCCCAGGCTTTTGCCCAAAATTGGTGGCTACCCGGCGTAAGCACTTTTGCATTTTTAGCTGAAGCAGCTGCCGGTGAGGTAGGCCGAACATTTAGCCCTCCGCCTGCAGCTGGCCTGTGTAAATATGCCGGCCAAAAATGTAGGAAAGTAGTGAAATCACAGCCATTGAGTGCACTAATTTCAAATTATGCGGAGGTAGGCAAATATGCTGACATTCTGCGAGCCGAGTGAATTGGTTCCAACCTCCAGCGAGAGAGATTTTTAAAGAGTCGCCGGTTCCGATGTTAAGCGGGTAATGGTGAAATGGAAGGCTTTAAATCCTTACTTTTCGAATGGCAAAATATAGTTTGTATGCTAAACGCCTTTGGGTAATATGGCATTGCATAAAGCCACACACAATTGTTAAGCTGTGGTACGACTGAGGATGAGTTGACTTAAAAGATTGCTGGGCCAAGTGTCCATAGCTAAAGATGGCGCAAACCAAGTTCACTAATTACAGGCTTGTCAGGGCGAGAGAACGAGGCCAAGAACAATGGCGAGGGAGCGAAGAAGTCCGAATACAAGTCAATTAACGGCGTTGTCAATGTCAAAACGCACGATAAAGCGAGCGGGGAAAAGTTAAGCAGGGGAGAAATTAAAAACTTAAGGCAATGTGTTAAATAGCTTGAGGACTGCTCCTTGCCGATTTTAAAAATTACCAACTTAAAGATTGAAAAATAAAACGGAGGAAGGCTGAGACAGTAACAGACAAACTGCGGCACATAGAAAATGCGAAAACTGAGTACACTGAAAGGAGAGGAAGCTGAGAAATCGAGCCGAGGCAGGGGCTCGGAGCGAAAGCAGTTACAACTGTCAGCTAAAATGTAGCCGCGTTAAGTAAAACGGACTTAAAGTTTTAACAAGCTCCCATCCAAGTGCCCAGGAAGATGAGAGCCAGCTCCTGCCGAAGGGCGGCGGAAGGGACGAGAGATGGTTAAGAGAGGTGGAGTAGCGGCAGCAGAAGCAACAAGGCAATGGAGCCGAAGTGTTGCTTCTTGCCATTTACTTGTTTTGTTTGCATTTACTTAAATCGGATGAAGGGATTTACTTCTCAGAGCACGACAAACTTCTCGTTTTAGTCCCAATCGACATCCCCTACTTGCCACTCCCTCTTCCCTTGCAAAGGGTATTATAACCTTAGCCAACATAGCCATCTTCCTTTGCTGGGTTGGGTTAAACAATAGAAATACCTTGCCATCTTACCTTATCCATCTCTGTATTATATTAATGTTTTTAATCATATTTTGGTCAGTATCGGTTTACTATACCTAAGGCAGCTCCTATATGAATGCAACTAAATTAGCTGATACCAATTGCTCCGTTTCCCATAAATCCTACATTGAAATAAATTTAGCTGGAAGGATATTTGAGGGAGAAGCCTCTTATAATTGAGTGAAACGTGCTAGTTTGTGAAATCAAAGCCTTTTCTGTGAGAAGGAACAAAATAAGGTCGATTGGAGTCCACTGACCAATTTATATCAGGGTATATTTCCTGATAAATGAAATAAGCGGCATATTTCGTCATCTGTAACCAGGCAACTTTCGCACAGAATCGGATTACTCACTCGGTTAAAATAACAAAGGAAAGAAGAGCCAAACAACAAATCATCGGGAGCGAGACAACTTTAAGTATATTGTCCCTTTATACCCTCTTGGTCCCTTATTTGTTAAATCCTTTTTATGTAAATAAATTCTCAAGTCCATTTTCAATATATTTATGCGCCATTTTACACACCACGTCAATGGGCCGAGAAAAACCCTGGCGAAGCGACGGCCTACACAAAGAGTCTGTGTAGACATTCCGTTTGCAAATCCCATTAAGAACATTTTCGTTTAAAAATAAGAAAAATGAGCTTTCGCCGCATTAGAAAGGAAAATAATCAAAGGCCAAACAACAGCAGGGAAAAAAGGGAAAGCTCGAAGGTAAATTTACTGTTGACATTTCATTTTGTTCAAGATATTTGTATTTCCTTTTTCCCAGCTCTGATAGGATAAGAACGGGGCAAAAATTAACTTCGGTCCGCAATGGGTTTCTGTTGTCTTTAATGGCCAAAATGAAGTGTTGCTTGGGTCAATCCCAACGATTTTGAGGGTGACTTGTGAGAGTGAGGGGAAAGTTGTTAAAGGGCAAGTTGTTAGAGGGCAAGTGAGTACTTATGTACTCTGCGATAAAATAGTATAAAAATATAGAGCAGAAAGTATTAAATATTTCGTTCCGCGGTAAATAAGCAAAGGGGTAGCACAGGACTATGCGCCTGACTTATGGGCCTTTCTAACCCTTTTCCCCTAAAACTGAACCCTTTCTGCGCTATTTATATTGCTTCTTTGCTGCGGCTAATTGAAAGCTCTATTCGACCCTGGGCAAATTTAGAAGCCGACCTTTAGGCCTTCGCTGAAGAAACTTTAGCTCTTATCAGTTTCGAAATGGAAATTAATATTTAATGTGCTCGCATTTTTGCCTTTTTTCCTGTTGTGGTTCCGGTTTCCTTCTATCCGCAGGCAACAGCCAGCTTTGAAATGTTAGACGCTGCTTAAGCCTCATTAATAAATAATGCAGTGAATATTTAGAGATAAATACCGAAGTCGAGAGTCGACAGGGAAACTTTTCGCTCCTCTCTTGTCCACTTGTTTTCAATAAAATTTTGCTGATCAATGTGAAAGCATTGATAAGCCCGAGGAAAGTTTGCACAGAAATTTGTTTTTGAACCAAAAACTTTCCTTTGGTTGCGCTTAAACGCAGACAGGAAAAACTTTTCAGGCCCGCAAAAAAGGAACAAAAAAAATGGAGCGTCTCGAACGAAAAAAAGTTTTAACTGATTCGCCTGAGCCTTCTGGTACTTGTTGCCTTTGAGGGTGTTGAAGGGGTAGAGGGCAGCATCTGTTAAGACAAACATAAATTAGATGACATTGTCCAATGGAATCGTTTGCGGACCCACAGACCGCAAACTTTTGGCCCTCTAATGATGCCGCATTCAGGAATCTTCGGAGGCGGCGAGGGCGGCGGCATAAATTAGCCGAAAAGCCATTTCCCGCTAGGTGCTGCTTCAACTCAAATTAAATGTTAATTTCATGCCATCATAATCACCACTGCCTCCGCCGCCGTCGTAGTAGTCCTAGTCCTAGTCGTCGTCAGTTCTCAGTCGTCGTGGTCGTGGTCGTGGTCGACACACATGACCTCATTAAGGCCAAACCGTTGAGCAGCATTGTTGGCCTGAGGCTCCGCTCTCTCCGCTCTCGCCCTCTTCATATACATACATATAGTATAATAAAAGGGCAGTCCGGCAAAGTCCTCGTACCAAACCACATCCACAACCCACAAATATACAACCAATTGGGGCGGGGCGACGGCGGCGGTCCGCGTCGCGTTTTCACGCTCTGCAAATAAACTGTAAAAATGTTTACCGACAATTTTCTACACAATTTTATATCCCGCAAGACTTGGATTCGGTCTCGGCTTTTTGTTTCGCTCGGAATTTCAGCAAATTAGGGTGCTCATGAGGTCATATTAATGTGGTTAATTACAATAATTAGAAATTTAATTTAGGTGTGGATGGGTGGTTCTGGGTTTTGTTTGCCCGTGTCCACTCAAATCGAATTTACATGTTAAAGCACTGTAATAATGAAAAAAAGGAAGTGTTATTATGCTCCATATCTTAATCATATAACTTCCAAATAAGTACGTATTCCTTTAGGTTCCCTGATTTAGGTTGTGCGCGGTTTACTGAAAGGGCCAACTGTTCTGGAGGTGGCTTTAGGGGTTGTTAACTTTGGTAACTGATTTCTTGTGATAAACAAATTGTATCCAAACACCAGTGGTTTATGTAAGAAATAATAGAATGGATGGATTAATATTCCATGATTTGTATAAAAGATTATAAATAAATTAAATGGCATTGAGGATATATTGATACAAAAGAATAATAAATAATAGATACTTGTTTAGCCAATAGCTTTGTGTTTATGAAGGTTTCCTGTACGTGGCCCATTCGAGCCAAAAAAGTAAGAAAGTTACATTAAAGTATGCTCGACTGTGAGGCACCCAGAACACAAACACGCCCAACCTTAAAGTAGAGTGATACATATATTATAAAAAGTATGCAAACTTTTTTATTTTATGTATTGACAGTATAACTCTTTATTAATGCAAATGTTTAGTTTGGTAAAATTAAGAGTATTTCTAATCTAATATAATCTAACTAATCTAACCATCAGCGCTGATTGCCAGTGTGAGTGAGATGGAAATAAAAAATCTTTAACGTATAATAACTTCCATGTTTATCATCAGATTTTGCCAAATTTGGTTACAACATTCTGATCTTGAGCTGGTTGATTAAAATAATATTTTCAAATTGATGATCAGGAAAAAAGTACAACACACCTTTAATGGAGCGCCAAAACAAGGGTTTTTCAATTTTTTATAATGTATTTAAAGGTTAATCTGTATATTCGGTAAAAAATAAAAGAATATGTAATAAATACAACATTCTACTGAAATCGGATGATAACCATGGAAATGATAATACGTTAAAGTTTTCCTATGTCGCTCGCACTCTCAGGCAGACTCGCCACAGATGGTTAGTCGGGTCTCGACCCGTAGTTTCAAACTTTTTTATACTTTATGGTACTTCGTTTAAGTACTTTTATTTTTAAACTCGATGGGAGTAATTGTCGCAGTCCATTTGCATTGGGCACTAAACTTGGGGTACCGGGTATCTCATAGTCAAGCACACTCGACTGTAGCATTATTTTTTTATTTAACAGGATTTAACAGTGACCATTATTCGTCCAAAAATTCAGGTTAGATGGCGTCTTTAATTATGTTAAATTCAAAAATCTGTTAGCTCGCTGCTTTGCCTGCAGTCCTTGGACTCCAGGAAGCGGATTCCCACATTTTATTTAGTTTATTATGTAATGATTATTTGTAAATCTCGCCGACTGCAGTCAGGAATGGGACTGGAATCCCGTGGACCGGGGTGCAATCCTCTCGCAGCGCCTGCACATAGCTACAGGCCTGAAGTAGATTTAATTTGCGTATGAAAAATTCCTTTTGCAGTGGAGCTAGGAGTTCGGGGAGCAATGGAAGCAGCAGCAATTCCCCAAACGAGTTAGCTTTCGAGTCCTGGCTGCTACTTCCTCTCACCGCACCATGGGGTTTATAACCAGATGTGTTGGTCAAAATGAACAGCCTTGTTTCTTATACCCTTGTAGGGTATTATAATATAAGTCAGAAGTTTGCAAGGCAGTAAAGGATTTTACCCTATAAAGGATATATATTCTAACCGTCCGTTTCGACGCAAACTAGTCTCTCAGTTTTTGAGATATCTAAATTAAACCTTGCAGATAGTATGCTGCAGGTATATATAAACTGCCATAGAAACAATCGGGAAGTTAAAATAAAATAAAATTATAACTTTTTTATTTTCAGCAGACTTGCATCTTCAATTAGATTTATTTTAATGATTTCAGAATGACGGATTTAAATTTATAAGAACCATATAGTGCTATACGTTTAATTGGAAAATAAATAAGGAAATTAGGTTAAAAATTAATTGTATGATTTTTTTTCTCTAACCACAAGCAAGTTCCAAGAAAAGGTTGATTTCATTAGAGGCTCCGTGATAAATAATTATTTTATAGAGGAAATGTAGTCATTGGTTCCACAGTGCTCTGTTTTGTCTCGCTCCCTCACCGTCTTTATGTGTGTGTGCAGTTGTTTAGAGGATATGCATAAGAATGCCTTGCATTTCCGCTTCAGTTTAATGCGAGTGTGTTGGTGAGCTTTATTTCTGCGCTTGTTTTTTGCAAACAGTGATTTCCTACTGGCCTGGCCCCTCATCCCGATCCGCCCGTTCCCATCTCAATAGCAATTCTTGTTCCCGTTCCCTCCACCCTTTTGGGCCAGCCCTCTGCCAACAAAAATGGAATTGCTGCGAGTTTATTTTATGCTTTGAGCAAAGTTTCGTTGCATATTTTAAGGCAGTTTTGCCGGCTGCAGTTATGTATGTACTAGACGCAGAAGAAAGAGTAAAAATAGAGAAACTACAAACAAGGAGAGCAAAAACAATCAACTGCGATTTGTTGTGGAGAAATGGCGGAATTATGCAAAAGTCAGGAGGGTCGGTCGACGGTCGACTTCGGAAGCATATTCTCCGTGCTCGGCAGGCGTTTGTCAGTCTGACAGATAGCTCAGGCATTTGAAATAATTTGATGTTTTTATATTTATTAAATTCCACCCGCCACCGCGGGTAGGTCGTGTGACCGACCTTTTGCAAACAACAAAGTGCCAGCAAATCAATTACAAAGCACACACTCGACTACCTCATCCAGAACTTTTCAACGGCGCGCCGCTTTCCATATGTATGTGTTCCGGTTGGATCGTACAAATATAGGCGTACACTACTGCTCAGTCCTTTGGAGTTCGTTGTCCGTGGTTCCGTTCCGTTTGGTTCAGCTTGCATGTTTGATGCCTATCTTTAATTAGAACGGTGCTAGAATTGATGACGGGCCAAGTCAGCGGCTCGTTTTGTTGAATGGCGAGAGCCGGCCTCTATCACCGGGTAATTACCTGACAGGAAATGCAAATCTAGCCAAGGGATACGATTATTTTTCTTCCACATCCACTTCCACTCCAACTCCTACTCCTACTCTTACTGCTTCCTGCCGAAAGGAGGCGTGGCCTGGCTGCCTGGGCGAGCCGCATACCCATTTTAAATTAAAGTTTCGACAGCTTGGCACAAATTTGTAACGAAAAGGGATTTTCGATAGGCCTGTCTCTGTCTCATCATAATCAGCGATGGCTGTCGAGCAGCTGCTGCCATTGCCGCTGCTCACTCCTTGGGTCACATAAACGGCAACATGTCAACCTCAAAACCGCAAAACTTGGCAAATAAGTTTCTTGCCTTTTTCGGGGATTTGGCCGGGTAAAAGAATAACAGAAGAGCAGCAGCACGTTGGCTCTGCTTCGATTGAAAATCAACTCTTACACGCACGCTCTGACCCACACATGTGGGTGCCAAATGGAAGGGACAGTGTGATTAGAACTTCAATAACTAACGATAAAATTTAGAATTCTGTGGCTTTGGGGAACAGTAAATTAAAACACATCCATGGCTTTGTACTTGTAGAGTGCAAGGGGGTTCATGAGAATGCCTATCTACAAAGCAATAGCAATAGCTTAGGGGAATACATTTCTGCCTTCAGACGTCTTTCTTGAAACATGAACCTGTCGTAATTCAAGCATTTCCCCAGTTACTTTGTGCCACTGTATCTGGTAGGAAGCCCCAACAAATATTGAGTTTCCTTTTGCTGGAAGGAACGCTTGTTTTTTTTGCTTGGCGTTATTTTCAATTTGGCTGTTGATAAGCATAAAAATCACTGAGTTTTTCGTTTAAATTTTTATGTAAAGAGGCCGAGACACACGCGCCCTCGCCCAGACACAAAATCACCCAGCCAGAATGTTGTGTTCCTCCTCGGCTTCCCCACTAGTGGAGGAGTCACTCCAATGTCAAGCCCCAACGGTTTCCTCCGCCGGCCTCAGTTCACTCTCATCAGCATATCAATGGCGGGGCCAAAAAGTGTGCTATGATTTTGTCCCATTTTAATTACGCAGCGTCTGACGCGCTCCTGTTGCTGCTGTAGCTGCTGTAGCTGCTGCCGAGCAGCATTTCTAATTTTACGCTAGAGGAATTTTATATGACTGAATTATGTTGTATGGACCATGGCCAAGTGAACTGTCCGTTAATAATTCACTGGAGAAAAAAAAAACAAGTTCAGAAAAGAAAGGAAAACTTTAAACGCTTGCGTTTGGGTTTGGCTTATTTTAATTAGGCCGCGTCAGCTTTAAACATTCCCCGAATCAAAGTTGTCGGCAGCAGTTCCTTCAAGTATCATCATCACTTGCATACCAAAACAGACATCCCCGAAATTATGCTAAGCATATGCTCCGAAGGGACGAAGAAGGAGTCAAGGAGAACGTGGGCCGACCTGGTAATGACAAGGGCCCGCTCACTCCCTGCGTCCGTCGGACTTGGCTCAGGCCGGGACGCACGAATACGCAGCTATCCAAAAAGGACAACAAGCTTTATTAATGTTTTATGTGTATCGTGTGTCGCATACCAAGTGGCGAGTTTCACGGATGAGCGCTGAAAGTGAGCAGGCGGCCCACCATTGACAATGTCAATTGAAAAATCTCGTGCTCGTGATCCTAAACCCAAGACACTGGGATAAGTCAATAAGCAGGCGAGGAACAAATAATTAGTTCAAATGAGCCAAAAAAGTGGCACAATTCAGTACTAATAGCTGGGGTGCTGTGGGTTATTGGTAGATATTTGACAAAATCGATAGGTAGGTCTTTTTAAATCTTTAAATCTATGTATCAGTACACAGAATTAAAATACGACATAAGCAGCCCAAATGTATTAAAATTTATTTTCAATCTTGAATTTTCTTATCCCAAGTATGAATTCTTAAATGCAGGCCTAAACAAGAAAGGCTGTCAAAGTTGCTGTACCCTTTCAGTTTGCAAGTTTATCGAGTTGTTTCCCTATTATTATTATTATTATTATTATTATTATTATATTTCTACTATTATATTATGGAGGTTTTTCTATTATTTTCCTAATTACTTTCCGATTGTTGCATATATATAAATATATACACTTTATGATATAGTGGTCCACCCTGGGTCGTTCCGACTTATATACATGAAAAGTTTTATTGAAATAGTTCTAGTCATAGTTTAGAAACAGACAAATGCTCGGACAGACAGACGGACAGGCAGAAGGACAGACTGACGTACAGACGGACAGATAGACGGACAGACAGACGGACAGACCAACATGGCTTAATCGACTCGACTGGTGACATTGATGATGAATATAGTTTATGGGGTTGGAGATGCCTTCTGCCTTTTATATACATTCTAGGTTGACAGAAAGCTATAATACCATTATTCCCTGTGGGTACCGGTTAGAAACAGGCAGGCTTAACTCAATTATATAATTATTTTTTTTATATTTTTTGTATCAACGGACGATCTAAAAAGAAACCAAAGAGCAGTTACAGTGCAGTATTTTGTACACAACATCTTGAGAACCCTTGTAATAATATTTTTATTGTAGAGTTACAAGAGTAATCGGAATTTTATTGAGGGATATTCAAGCCTCTGAATACTCCTTTGCCATAATAGAACGTTTTAAAGTCTAGAACGTTTAATATTCTATAATAATATTCAATAGCTAGAGTGCCTATTTGATTAGTAATATACATAAGTACACACATAGATGCTTGAGGAGTCTTCTTGAATATTATGAATATTTTAGGAAGAGGGATCATTTAAGTCACCCCCGTGGAAAGACCACTTCCCTTAATTTTTGAAGGCAACACCTGGAAAAAAGCCGCAATGAAAATGCAGCACGTGAACTGCTAGATAGAAAAGGGAAGACAGCGAGAGAGCGAGACCGCCAAGCATTTTTAATTAAACAGCCGCGCGAGGCGATGAAGAAGCCAGCGAAAAAGGAGGAAACCCGGGCGAGCAGCACACTACCCACCATAAAATAAATCCACGCCAAGAGTATGCAACAAAAGTTTGCAATTAAAATTCAAATAACATGCAAGACAGGGAAAGCGGGAAAGCAAGCCCCAGCCACCGCGAGTCAAAGTAAAGGAGCGAGCGAGCGAACGCACAAACAACTCAATGTGTTGAAAGGCGGCAGGCAATTCTTAGAAAACCGCCAAAGCTGCTCGCTCTCGCATATGTTCGCTGAGATATGTATGTATGGCATACATGTGCCGTGAATCACACACAAAATGTAATAAAGCTCCGCTCTCCGTCTCTTTCTTCGCCATTCCGTATCATGTCATCCATGCGTTGTGCACTTTGCGGTGCGGGGAACTCGGGGCCTGCCGCGTGGCAAACATCATCATATTCATTATTATGACAGTTGTTGTCCCAATTAAAACAATAACAAAAACAAAAGTCGTAAGTTTACATGGTAATTAAATATTTTAATATGCCTGCGTGCCAGGAGAGCGGAGAGAGCTCCAGCAAGCTCCAGCGAGCTCCCCGCCATTTAGCACTCAACTTGGGCTCCCATTGGAGGCTTCGCAGTTTGGTTTTCGGTCTCGGTTTTGGCGACTGTGGAAATGAAGAGATAGCACTGCCAGTGGAGGCGGCGGTGGTTAAAATTGCCAACAGCTTGCCAAGTCAGCAGAACGCAACAAATTGTCGGCCATTGTGTCTGCGTAACACATTGCGAGTTCCATACACTTGGGCAAAGCACTAACTTGGCTTTGTGCTTCTTTGTTGAAAATTACAGATTTCCTCGTTGAAAATAATCAATACCAGGCGAACTCTTATGACTTTTAAAATAGAACCAAACTTGTAAAAATACTTTTATTAATTCTTTCCAATACAGAAACAAGACATTCTGTTCCTTCTGTGAGTAGAGCTAACTCTGAAATTGTCTGCTCTTTATCAGCAATTTTCAGCTTTAAAACAAGCAGTGGTTAAAGCCATTTTCTTCTTGGCTCATTCGAGGGACTCGATTTGATTTTCCTCAGTGTAATTTTAATTTTCTAATTGTGAAAGTTATGCGTAGCTCACACACATCCCATTCCCATCATCCCGGTTCACATTCGCATGGCAAACCGCGCCGACACTCATCATCTCTTAGCTTCAGATGTCGTTTGAGTGATTTCCATTCTATTCCAACTGTTGCTCAACTTTACGTTTGCGTGGGGCTTGGAATGCAGCATTGTGCTATGCATTTAATTACAACTTTATTTAAATATTGTCTGCGTGGTGCCGCGGCGTTTATCTCCATCTGAGCTCCCAGCAGCCGTCGCCCGGCCACACCTTAAACTTAATTTCCTCCTACTTTCCATCGGTTTGGTGTTAATTAATTCAATTGGATGCTGCGTCTGTCATTTCCGTTGGATCCGTGTGCGGCCTCGCTCTCCTCGGCATCGAGCCTCGACGTCTTCGATTTAATCTGATTCGAGCACGCAGTGTGCCATTATTGAATTTAAAAACTTACACAATATTACTTATTTCGGTTACATAAGACAATTCATTCAATTTGTGGCCACTAAATCAACCATAATAATAGCCACAACAAATGGTCGGCCGCATATAAGAGGCCGAAAAGAAAAACTGAACGGGAAGGAAAAAATAGAAGCGCCGGTGTGAGAAGAGGCAAAACACCAAGCCGCAAATTCAACGCCCAATTTGTGCCGCTCTGCTGCTTCCTTTGTCAATAACAATTTACTGGATAAGAGCCAGGACGATGCAAAGGACAATAATCGAAAACAGCAGCAGTAGCGAGTAGCAGCCGGCCAGTAGAAAATATATTTCCTTTTTTGTGTTCCTCTAATATTAATAATCCGGTATACGCAACGGACCGCTGCGGAACAGACGGACACGGACTCGGACTCGGACTCTGGCTCTGGCTCTGGGTCTGGCTCGGGCTCGGGACGGGACCCTTAAGGAGTTCCGACCCAAAAGCGATCAGCCATCTAGCCGGGCCAACAAATGAGTTCGGACAGAAGGCAGGCGGAGGAGGTGCTCCTAATATGTCACTGTTGGTGCCAATAACAATAATAAGCAGCAAAACAAAGCCTAAAAGCTGCCAACCATAAATTCACTTGGCAGGCATGGGGGCGGGCCAAGACGTTGACAATGTCAGGCTGAATCTGAGTTACAAGGAGCAGTGGTGGGGTCCAGGCCCAACCCTAAGCCAATTTGTGCTAAAAATTTATGAAAAGTTCAATTTATTGCGCGGCATTATTTCAGGACATACTTGGCTTAAATTATGGGTTGTTTTATAAGGGCAATGAAAGATTTGGTATGCCGGCCATTAATTATAAATCCATGATTATGGCGACAAAGGGGTAGACAGAGTTAGGGAATTTCATTTAAATTAAAAATGGTCTCTTCTTTCAAAAATCCTTCCCATGGCACAAAAAGTGACTACCGAAAACACAAACAATAAGTAAAGTAAAGAATTTACTGCCGCTCGTGTGTTTTTTGCACTCAAGTTATAATTTATTTAAAAAGTTTTTGCATTTTACTTGTGAATTACTCACACATGAAAGAAATGTTGGCATATCAATTTTTATGCCATACGCATATGTATTATTTTAGCATTTACATGTGGGTGTGTGTGGGTTATGTGTGTTAGGTAACATATGCCATAAATTGCCTGAAGTGCTCCGTCGACTTCTCCCTCATATTTCTCTCGTCCATCTTTTAAGTTGGGAACCAATGCTTTAGCAATATTGAAATTTCTTGCTTTTTGTTGTGTTTTGACTTTTCGTTGTTTATGCGGGCCGACAATAACCCTCTCTGCGCGCATCAATTTTACATCAATCCGTATCGGAATGTATGGCTCGCACACCCATATATTCTCTTACATTTTTTGGCTGCTTTCCGTAGGAGTAAGTTGATTTGCATATTTTCGATATTTTTACCCTGTTTGTCCTCAATTCTTTTACAACATTAGCAAACGCATCTTGACTTTATAGTCCCACCACAGCCTCTACTCCTTCGATTAGAAGCAGATGAAATGGTCATATTTCTTTAGACGTATTCACGAGAGTGCTTGTTAAAGCATCAGTAAACCATTAAAAAAGTAATTTCTCTATTGACATACATATTTTTTTATTAAGTTGTCATTTTTATAACCTTGCAGGGCTTATAATTCTATTCCGAGGTTTGCAATGCAGTGAAGGACTCATTTCCGACCCTATAAAATATATAAAATCTGGCAGTTAAAGACAAAGAAGAAAGCTTCCAAAAAGTCTTGTAATTTATTTCATTCATCTTATAACTGTCATACAAGCAACCGATAAATTTAAGAAAAATAATTACAACTTTCTTGATTTTCAACATTGTTTGATCTACTTCGATATATGACAATTTTTTATGATTTCAAAAACTATATCATTTAGATGTGATTTAAAAAATCGACAATGATTAGGAAAATTAATAGAATATTTATATAATTTCGTTATTTAATAACATATACCATTAGTCAAAGTATCGGTTGGGTCAAATAGCAAAGTGCGAGAATATATAAACTTCCTTTCTTATTGATCAATAATTTTTGCGAACTATGAAGGAATCTTTTGCGAAACTTGAAACTTGAATACAGCTGTAATTATGCTAATACTGTCAACTACACGCTTACCAGGATGTCATGTTTTATGAATAGAATTATCAAACGTAATTTAAATAAAAATAATAATACAAAATAAGGAAGCTACACCTGGTACCCAAAGCTATGTGCATAATAAATACTTTCATGTATATCATTAAATTTTACTCAAATTGATTACGTCCACACAATCGAATTTATTTATTTTACAATATCAATTACCAAATGGGTGTTGCCAACATGTTCCTAGCAACATCTGTCTTTTTTGGGTGTTGCTCAACTTGTTTCTAGCTATATTTTTCTATATTTGTCAACCTTTTTTTCTTTCTTTTTTGAGCATTATCAGACAACGTGAGTAGCTCTGCCCATGTGCCTTTTAATTTCACACAATGCTTTGAGCACCGGGTATCTCACTGAACGGTAACTTTCCTACTTGTTTTAGATTTGCTTAAATAACTTTTTACGGAAAGCCAGATCTATTCTTAAACTGTCATAGTTTTCGTATCAGAATTTACTATATATTTCCATATGTTAAAGAATGAATGCTGAAATCACATTCTCGTTGATATTATTATTTCCTTTGAGAATTGGCTCTTTATACCTTTTGATCCGAAGTCTCTGCCAACAAATTAATTTGTTGAGCTTTGTTGTCATATTGTACCTTCATTAATTAAAATCAAGGGAGCGTTAACCAAAAAAGCAAACCAGAGCCGTGATCCCCAGATTTGCTCCAGGTATAGATAATGAATAATGAAAGTCATCAAGAGGGTTGGGGCCGATATGGATAACTTTTTGCTTATTTCTGTAGCAAGAACCGGGAATTGGACTAGGCTAGCGTTTTGTCAAAAAGTTAAGTTGTGCATTTTTCTGTCCAATAAGGAAATTATTTTACATGAGTCAGCATATCAAAAAGGTGAAAGTAATTACAAGCCAAAGAGCACTATCATCCCTCGAGCGTTTAAGCGACTTATCCCAGAATGAGGAAGGCGCCTCTGTCATTTTGCCATGGGAAGCATCCAAAGCATTTGTAACGATGCAAATTGATTATATGTGATTTTGCACATTACTGGGAAAGTAATGCAAATATAAACATATTTTGGCATTTGAACAATTTCGTTAGGCGCCAGATTTAACATGACAGATGGAAAAAATAATCTGTGCAGCCGGAATTATAGGTCAGACCAACATCTTGCAAAGCGTTAAAGGAGGCATCCTTAACTAATCAACACCCGAGCTGATCTAGACATTTCCATTTGTCAATTATAAGCCGTAAAATATGACTAAACCATTCAGAGGGTAGATATTTCATTTTATTATAATCAAACGACTCTTTCAGAGCCTCCATAGAACCAGGTAAAATTAATATAAAGCATACAAACCTCGGTTTAAATTTAAAGTATTGCTTTATCGATTCAGGTTGTTTCGTGTTTTTTGTGTAGATGAGATCCCCACGTTTCGCTATCAGGAAACTTAGCTGTTATTTTCTGCGGTTTCTGTTCTGCGGTTCCTGTCGTAACATTTTTGTACAGGTGCTTCGGAGGTCCTCCCCTGTGGCAAGATAAGCATAGTGGAGAAGGCATATGCAACTCTGCGACAATGCGCGCACATGACCCCTTTTGCTTGGCCTCACTTATCTTACTTAGTGGTTTAGTGCGCTCGGTTCGCCTGGCGTTCTGGTTTCCTCTGGTCTGGCCTGGTCTGGCTTGGTCTGGCCTGGTCTGGTCTGGTCTGGTCGGTCCTGCTCCGTCCCTTGCTGCCTGGACAAAGACAAAAGCCGTAGCTCCCATTGACGCTCCCACGTCCCTCGCACTTTTTGATATTTATGTCGCCAGCTGTTAGCATTAGTTGACTGGCTTTTAAGGCGACCAAATGTCGGGGGTGTTTGTGTGTTGTGGCGAAATGTGGCCGAGCTACTATGTTGTTGTAGCTGTTGGCGCATTAGGCTTCAGGCCACAAAAGCTTAGGCTTCTCCTTCCTGTCCATCCATTTGGGAAGAGTTTTTGCGGCTGCCCAATATCCATTCTGTCCCCACCGGCTCTCGGTTCTCCTGGTCTCCCCGACTGATGTGTGTACGGGCAATAAACTTGTCGCTTGTTATTATCATCTTAATCGCCTCCGACTCGTTCTTTTTTGTGACATTAATGTATATATATACTTTTTTGGACGTTGTTTTATTCTTTTATGTAGTACTCCCGCCCTCCTCATAATTGCCTGTCGTTGCAACAGATGGTAAAGGCCGAAAATTGATGAAAGTAAGCAGTCGATGAACTTAGCTCAACCTTATAGCTTTAAGCAACTGGGCAACTCGCAGTCTGGGACTTGATTAAATTAATTTACCTTAAGCTCCTTATATTTATCATAATGTATACATAATTCAAAATATATACATTTTACATTTTGCTTTGAAGTTCTATAATCAATATATACAAGGCAGTCATACATTAAGAGTTGTCTTTGTATTTGGTTATTAAAGAAATTAAAGTCCGCTTACTATATATCTAGCTTACGAAGAGACTAATAAGTATTCTTGCCCCTGTTTTATTCCTTTGAAATAATATTTTACGTTCTTATATTTTGGTTTGTCTTATCCCAAGGATTCCATCTAGAAGAGTATACAAGCTTCTGTTTTGTTCTTACTTAGTATATGTTTATTTTTTTAAATAATGCGTTTAGAGGCACGTGACAAAGTTCTGAAAAGCCCATACTTTCCCGCTTCCATGTATCTTATTCCATAATCTCGACGCGTCGCGACATTTGCTGCATAATAATAAACGAGAGGCAAAATACTCTAGACAGCTCACAAAAAAGTCTGCGGCAGGCAGCGATTTGAGAAACAATAAAACAAAGACTAGCCGGGAATGAAGTGGCAAAGGATGGGGGGAGGGAATAAGGGCGCATGGGTTGGGATCGGGGAGTCAAAGGACAAAGAAGCTATGCATACTTTACGGCTATATGACTGTAGGCTTAGCGACATAACATTTATGCTTTGTTGGATTTTATAAAAGGAACCGCGCTGGGAGTGGACCCAACGTGATTGCCTCCGTCTGGTAGTTCTTCCAGGTACAGGCGGTGTGGGGGTGGGCTATATTAATTCTCGGCTGAGAGGCTAAGCTAAGATGGGGATGAAAAAGTTTACGTTGGATTGAGAACCAGCATGGTATTGGACTTATAAATAAGAAAGGAAAATAAAGGAATGCCAGGAGTTAAAGTTTGTTTAGCAGTTGAATTCAAATAAATAGTCAGTGTCTTATTCAGTATCTCAGTTCTTCATCAATCGTCCTGGCAACAGCGGGTAGTAAAAAGGAAGAAGCTAAATAAATTAAAAATTATAATTCGAATTCAAAGAAAACAAGGAGATCAGTGAACTTGCAGCTGGCAATTTTACACAACAGACTTAGTAGCTGAAAAATGCCGATGCGCTTCTATGATATATGGTATACATATGTACAGACAGACGAACGCACAGCAGGACATGGCTAAATCGACTCGGCTGTTGATGCTTATCATGAATATATATTCCATTCCAAGCATGGTTCCGAAAAAAGTGTGCAAATATGTAGCCAAGAGGAGAAAGCTTTAAAAAAAACCAAGATTCTTAAAATTTTTAAGCACTCTTAAGATGACGGGTGAATCAGATTTTATAATAAGGGAAAATGGAACTAGTTTCGGCTTATACTTATTCGATCATCTGAACCTATTGTTCGGTAGTTTCTACAACAGACAGAAAGATTCCAACCAGAAAGCTCCAAAACTAAGGGACAGACTCGGCAGGTTATCCCGATTCAGAAAATATGGGCTTTATAATGGCGGAGATGCCGCTTCCACTGCGTTGCAAACTCTTGGTCAGAATTATAATTCCTTGCGAGTTTCAATTCTAGTTCCTCAACTTGACAATGGCTTACTTCTCCAAGTGGCTGGCGAGCTTTAAAAATCTTTGCCGGAGTCATTTCAGCTATTTATCAAGGTATGACATGGCGGATTTCGCAGGCATTTTAAATGCCAGCAAATCTCAAAGTTCAGGCTTACGTTCCCCGTTTGCCACCCGCGATGGCGACGCGTAGAACGCCCCTAAAAGCTATCAGCCGGAGGCAGGATGGCCCGACTACCTTGGGCTGGGACTTGGGCCTCAGCTTGGGCTTACTTTGCATTGTTTTCGTTGGGAGCCGACTTAAGTGTTGCTGTTTGTTCTTCGCTATTTACTGTTTTGCACATTTTGCTGCCGGCATTGTTGCTGGTCTTGTTGTCTACTTATGGGCGCCGCCGACCTAATGCGTGCGTTGAACTAACTTCAAGTGCTAGACAGGTTTTTTGGTTGGGCCATTTCGTTTCCAGGGGCTGACCAGCTGCCAGGTCCTTTTTGGCAGCTTATAAATAACGCAAATTAAACAAAACAGCAAAAATGAAAAAGAAACTTTGTGGTTGCCCGGAAACTTTTGTCCATCATGATCATCGTCAATATGTTTGTGTGTACACACATATATCTGTGACTGAGCATGTATACTCAATATAATTTCTGTCAAAAGTTGAAACTAATGAAAGCCAAAAGCCATGCTAATAATAATAAAACTTTATCCTGCTCTCCTCGCCACAAAACTTTTGGCATTGTCCCTGTCGCTCTCACCTCCAGACACACACTGAACCGTCCGGTGGTTAACACTTGAGCTTTAGTTTGGTCTCGGTGAAATACAGACGTTTTAATATTCATCTAATACATTTCACAAACATTATGACAAGTATCGAAGCACACCTACAAAGGAAAACCAAGATTTAATGCTATTTTCGCTAGTAGCTGTGGTTAACAATCATTTTCTCTCCTTGATTGAATAATTTTTATTTCAGGAGTGATTCACCAATTTCTTAAATATTCGAATTTATACAAATAACTTAAAAAGATTCAAATCTTTTTAGGTATATCCTATAATTTGTAACCATTAAAAAAATCTCCATAAATTTGGAGATCAATGCAGGCTTTGGTGACTTCGGTCTTTCTCCTGGCAATTTAGCAAGTGTTCGGACGGTTTATGAAATTGCCAGGCTTTCGGCCGAAATTCCTTTATCTTGTCATCATCCCTGTCCTTCTTGTTCTTGCCTTTGTGTTTCTTGTCAGTTGTCCTGGTCGCTAGCAATCATAAATTGCTAAGGCCTATTCGGAGAAAACGCAGGATTCAGCAAGGATCAAAAGTGGGGGACCCGACGTCCTAGTAGACCACGCCGCCACACGTGTGTTGCGTCTCATAAAGTTTGCGGCATTTTAAGCTGGCCCGGCTTACTAGATAATCCCGCATAGAAATAATGAGTGTTGCCATGTGGTCGAAAGTCTTTGAGTTACTTTCCTTTAAAAAAGCCAGACACACACACAGATATATTGGGGCATTGGGGCTGCCGAAACAAATCCCCATTTAATGGAGTAAGGGCGGTGAGAAATACCAACATCATATTCTGTAGTCCATGAAATGCCCTCGGCCGAGACTCAAATAGTTTTTCCATCCAGCAAACCGCAGGCCAGTCAAGTTAACTTTGCCGTATACTGGCTGCGCCAGGACTCGAGGCGAATTTCTCTTTTTCCCTCTGTTTCTCGACCCTCTTCGCACGTGTTGACAATTTTTTGGCCACAACTTTACATTAGGCTAGAAGCAAAAACTAATTATATTAAAATGTCATGGAAATTGTCGTTATTTTTTTTTGCTGGAATTGGTCGTAAATGGTTTTTGGGATTTTTAGTTTGCCTTCCCAGTTGGTTAGATTATTCAGTTTAATGCATTCAGAAACTTGTGTGTGTCTGGCGAACCTTGAGGGCATTTAATGCAGAGCTTGCCAAGTGGTTTTGTGCATTGGCACTGAAACGTGTCTACAAGTTATGGCCAAATGTTGCCTCCGAGAGTTAACTAAGCCTAAATAAAGAGTTAAGTGGGTTAAGACGGAATGTATTTGAACGTAATCAATAAAGTCACACCACCTCGCAATTGAAGAGGACTATTTCGCCTCTAATTGACATTCTGTGAGTAATTAATTCCGATTCAAACCAATTAAAAATCACTCCGATATACCCATTAAAATTCACAGAAAATGCCAGCTCCAAGAGACATCTCCGATTATTGGTTAAGGCCATTACTACCGAGCCTTTTAATGCAGAATGGATTTTGTATTTAATTGAAATTCTAACCTTTCAAACCTTTCATATTATATACACTTGATCACCTTTACGTACTGTACTAACCAAAAAGCACGCTTTTAATTTTGATTAATGGCGTCAATGTCGACATCTTGGTCCGCATCATTTATATGCCTGGCTGAACGTGAGTTCGGGATAGGCCTTCTGAAACCTGATCCAAAAAGTTTCCTATTTTGTTGTTATCGATTACATGATGAATTGTCGAATGGGATTCCGTTGACACTTTGCCGAATCCTGGGCAGAGTTTCAGAGGCCAGGAATACGATTACTTTGGCAATTTAATTAAAATTTTCCACTGCATACTTGCCGACGGAGTTGGTAATAATCGCTGGCTGCTTTGTGTTCGCTGCTTCTCTGCTCTCAACTAGCGTAAACTTTATTTTTATTACTCTTTCAAGTAACATTAAAATTTAGTTGCATACGCAACAGCTCAGCGGAGTGCGCTGGGAGCGCGCCATAAAAATCCTCCAGTGTAAAACTATGCTGCGCTTTTATAAGTATTTTATTTGTAACAGCTCGCAGCTCGCAGCTCGCAGCTCCTGGGAAGATGGAGAGGAGTGAGGAGTCGGGCGGCAGTCTGTTTCTTAGACTCAGCAGATTTAGCAATCCTTTGCCAAAGTTGCGGCATTAAAAATACAACACGAAGACCCGGGGCCAGAAGGTTGTGCCACACACACAGAGTTGCAATTTGCTGAGCAGATGAGAGGTGGCAGGGCAATGTGGGAAATGCAATGAATCGTTAAATTTAGCATCGTATTTCAATGCAATTCAGTAGAACGGAGCGGAACGAAACGAAACGCTTCTGATGCTGACAGGTGAATTGCAGCTGTCAGTCAGTGGAGCCGGCCTGCTTGGCTCATCTTCTCCTCTCTGCTGCTCCTGTCCCTGCTCCTGCTCCGGCCAAATGATTTGTCGCAGACGCAGACCCATACACATACCCAAGCCCATGGAGGCGGGAAAGCAGCTTAGCAGCTCATCCTTACCAGGCAGCATCTTATGACTATTTGCGAGCTAAAGCCCTTCTAACCTGAACGAACCCGAACCGAATCGGAACCCTGCCCGTAAAATGATACCCTCGCACTTTGCACTTATTAAAAAGTCGTACTCTCGATACGGGATAAATTTCGGCTTGGAGCATAAATTGCCAGACGCAGGCAGCGGGCAGCAGCAGCAGGCCTAACTTTGAAGTTTTCCTAACTAGGACTGGGCCATAAAACCCAGCTGCAGACTTTACGATCCGCTCCAGCATATGCTGATTTCACATACATACATATGCATGTCTGCATGTACCTCGCCACACACAAGCTGCGGACGTGGGGATTGGGGCACATTCCCTTTTTCTGTGAGTGCCACACGGGGTCAATTTTTATGAGCATTATGGCGTATTGGAAAATGGGGCAAAAAGTTATGGGTTAATTTAAAAGGGGCTGAGGATAAAGAAGCAAAAAATTCCCCGCTGGGCCATATAGCAAAGTATACACTTGGCCATGTATCTTTTCGTGGCAAAACAGAGGAAATTGTCAAGATTAGATACTATTTATAACTAAGCTCAAGGAATCATAATCAAACATAGAGCTTCTTAATAAGAAACCAAGTACTGGTAACATTAGCAAAAAGTAATTACAATATGTAATTAAATATTAAAGCCTGTACAATTCCTACTTATTACACATTCAATTCAGCTGGTAATATATTATTTAGTAGCATTAAAAAGTTGTGTAAATTATTCACCCAAAATTCTTTAGAAAGAGTTTCTTGCAGATTGGAGAAAGCCGTATTGATTTATTATATAGTTCGTGAAATCCACTTGACCCATTATCACTTCCTTTTTGAATGTACACACCCTGTTCTCGGTCTATCTTTAATAGTTTTTTCAATTGGATTTATTCATAAAATACTTTTTCATAGAACCAATTCGAATTTTATATTTGAAGCTTCCCTTTTTTACTTTTAGAGGCTTCGGCAAAAATTGAAGCATTAATTTCCATATATATTGCTTGAATTTTTGGTATTTGTGGGCGTGGGGATTAGGGGTTCGGTGCTGGCTCCTGGGAGGAGGAGGGGGAGTGCGGGCGTGTGTATCTATAACTACACATTTCAAACGCTCAAATCAATTTGCACATATCAACAACGAAATTGTTTGCTCAATGCAGACTGCGTTACCAGTCATTCTTTTTGTAACAACCGAACCCACCTCCCTGAGCGCTCGGAATGAAAAATCAGCAAAAAGGTGCCAGCGAGCAAAACTCGACTGCTGTTCAGTTCCTTCCACTCTCCACTCTCCACTCTCCACTGGCCCTGGGGCTGTGTGTCTACGCTAACTACAATTTTGCTACATTTGCTATTCCTTTAATCTTGGTAACTAGGAGTGAAACCTCGAAAGCATCAACAAAGATTGCTCAAACATAATTAAATTTATTTAAATTTTATCTATGTATTTCGCCGCGAGCACAAGCCAGCAAATAAACCGAAATCCCTGTTTTATGGCCTTAATGATACGCTTTTTATGAATCGACACGGAAGTGTCTTGAATGCCGTCTGTTTGTGCTTCTTTTCGGTCTGCCTTCAGCCATTGCCATTGCCATTGCCATGCCATCAAATTGTTTAAGCAAACACAGAACTGTGCGAATGCGAGAAAAAATATTTACTGAGAATCTGAATCTGAATCTGAGTTGGCGGCGGCGATGGAGACATGAAGGGAAGCATTCTCAAAGCTCATTACAGCCACAAAAACCAATATGCTTATTTCTGATTCCCCGCCAGCCCTCAACTTGGGCTATAAAAACTGTTAACGTAAGCGTAAAATGCTTTCAAGTGCTTTGCAAATCCAGCAAGCCGTCGCTGGAAAATCATCGTGGAGCTTGGAGCTGCTCCTGTTTCCCTACCTCTTTTAATGAGCCAGAGCAACCACTTTGGCAGTTGGGATGTTGCAATATAATGACTAGAAATTGGACAAAGGAAGTACTTATTATTTCAGAGCTGAAAAAGAACGCATTTGATATGTGAGTTCTTCTAAATGTATCAGACCTTCTCCTGTAAAAATGTAACAAATAAATGTTCCCTCCTGGTTACAAAATTTGTCCTACTAAAGTTGGGCCAGAACTTTTGCAAATGATACAGACTTACTGGGCCGCAACAACAACAAACTTGCTTCTGTTATGGCCAGGCATCAGAAACCAAAATTGTCTGCCCACAAAGCGGTAGCCAGAGGATGCTTGCCTTTTGGAAACTTTAAATTATTTAAAATACTTTTACATTGTACAATAGGGGGAGCATGGGAGAGCACAGTGTCGCCTAATGTGTTCCTTACCTTCAGTTACAAAGCAGTTGCAAATATAATTATTTCCGTAGCTTTCGGCTTCAGTTTTTATACCCGATACCCAAGTATACCATAATTAAGTGCCAACCGAGAATGCATATCCGTTTCTTTTGGAAATTAATAGAAATATAATTGTTTTTTTACATAGTTGAATATACTCCCAGATGTAGCTTTATTTACTATATTATTATCTATTATCTCTGTATCTATCAGTGAATAAAGATTTCTATCCTTCTATATATGATTTCGCAATGAAGGTAAATAAGTTGTATGTTTATTTTATATATATTAAGTAATCATAAAGTTAAGCTAAGTTAAGTTAAGTCGATTATATATGAATCCTTTGAATAAATCATAAATCCGTCACAATATGACTCGATTGTCAAATAAAACTTTAACTTTAATAATTTATATATGTCGTTGATCGGAAATCGACGATATCGCGGTCGCGTTTAATAACATTACCACTAACCGGCTTGATGCCCGTTGCAGATGCAAATTATTCGGATATTCCATATATACAATATCTCACACGTAAGTAAGGCAGCAGCCTTAGGTATTATTCGTGCAACAGAATAATTGGAGCGTCGCTATATTAAATTTCTATTAAAAACAGCTAAAAAAGCATAAATTGAATTGATGTGTTGGGTAAACTACTTTACGCTCTGGGTCGCCGGGAGTGTGTGCCTCTCGGAGGGCTGGCCATGGCATGCAGTATGCAGCATGCAGCATGCAACATGCACATGACAATATTTTTTGTTGTTTAACGTTTCGTGATTTTTGTCAGATTTTTAATGCCACACATCTGGTTTTCCGTGCTGCCGCCCGGCTGGCTCCCTATTTCCTCAGTCGTGTATCTCCTGGTTCCTATTTATGTGTGTGCAGAGCACGTTCGTAGAGGGTGTACATGAGTGTGTGTGGGCAAACAACATGCGACGTTATATTGACAGCATATTGTGACAAATATGTAAAAAGTATATAAGAAAGCACTCGCATCCAGAACTCATACTAGCACCCATATATAAAATATGATGGAAAGCGCTCCAGGAATTTAACACCAGCTTTAAAACCTAGTGCGGGGCTGTTGAGACTGAGTTTTTCACTTATTCAACTCACTTTTTCCCTCCGGTCTTTAGATGATCACTTGTTCACTTCACATGTTCACTTAGTTGCTCTTGTAAATGAGTGAACATCGGAGAAGATGAATAATCAAGAAGACAAGTGAGCAAGTGACCTGGTGACCCCTCAGTTGTTCAGTTGCTCACTTGTTCACTCAGTTGATTGTTAGCTTGTGAGGGAACAGGTTAACTGAGTAGAAGCTAAATAAAGTAAATGAGTTAGTTCCCAAGTGATCTGGTCACTGTCCGGTGACTCCTCAGTTGTTCAGTTGCTCACTTGTTCACTCAGTGGATTGTTAGCTTGTGAGGGAACAAGTTAACTGAATAAAAGCTGAATAAAGTAATCGAATTTGTTCCCAAATGATCTGGCTCACTAATGGGAATCATTCTCTAACTATAACTCACTTTTTCCCTCCGGTCTTCCGATGATTAATTGTTCAGTCCACATGTTCACTTAGTTGCTCTTGAAAATGAGCGAACATCGGAGAAGCTGAATAATCGAGAAGGCAACTGAACAACTGTGAGCAAGTGAGTGTGTAAGTGTGCAACTAAAACTGTCCGGTGAACACTTAGTTGTTCAGTTGCTCACTTGTTCACTCAGTGAATTGTTATTTTGTGAGGGAACAGGTAAAAGCTGAATAAAGTAAACGAGATCTGGCTCACTAATGGGAATCACTGGCTAACCAAAAATCGTAGATAGGTGGCATTAAGAATCTGTTGCGAAACGTTTAAAACTCATCCTCCAATACATACCAATAACCAGAATGCCATGTTCTTTTCAACCCTCCACAGATCCCCCGGAGATCATCAGGAAGCCCCAGCACCAGGGCGTGCGAGTGGGAGGAGTGGCCAGCTTCTATTGTGCGGCCCGCGGTGATCCGCCGCCATCGATAGTGTGGCGCAAGAATGGCAAAAAAGTTTCGGGTAAGTTCCCCATCCGAACTCCCGCCTCCTGGCTTCCTAAGTCGACTTAACCGAGCGTTGAACACACATGCACATGTGTGTGACTTTGCTTTGCAGGCACACAATCTCGTTACACGGTTCTGGAGCAGCCCGGCGGGATTTCCATACTCCGGATTGAGCCGGTGCGGGCGGGACGCGACGACGCTCCCTACGAGTGTGTGGCTGAGAACGGAGTGGGCGACGCCGTTTCCGCAGATGCAACTTTAACCATCTATGAAGGTAAGTGCCAGGCGATTCCTTACTATGCTGAGCTCGGGACTAAGCCGTCAACGTCTGCAGTTATTTATAGCTGCTGAGTGCGGCTTCCTAATTGAACTGCTCTGCACTGAGGGAAATTCTATTATCAACTTTGAGCAACCCATTTAAGATTTTTGGGACTCAGAAAATGTATGTACTCCCTTGGGAGAGTGGTGTTGTGTCGTCAAATATTGATGGAAATTAAGCAAATATTTGTTTAAATAGCAGCAAAATGTGGGAAATCAGAAGCACTTACTCTCCCCAAAATAATCATCCTGTTTTCCCAGTATGTGAGCACCGGAAGGGGTTGTGTTGGGGCGACACAACAAGTTTCGTTTAGTATGCGTCGCACTGCAAACTAAGTTCATACATTGATTTTGAATTAAAACTGGGCAAAGAAGTTGGCGTAAATGGCAAACTTTCGCAGGGCCCAAACCACCAGGCCCCAGAGAGGGCGGCGGTCGAAAGTTATTTGCCAGCTTGTTTGTGCGGCTTAAATTACTTGCCAAAATTTACTTTTGCTTATTTACAACTGTGCAAAGGATAAAGTTTTCGCTCTCTAAGCCTAATCAAGTCTAAGCGGGGTGGATGGGCTTGGATAGCTTGGCAATTGAACTAATTTGCCTAAACTGAGAACAGGCCAAGTATTTATATATTTTCTTCTCGTTTCCCGCTCTTTGGCCCACCAAATTATAAACAGCAAAAAGTTCATTAAAAAAACTGTGCTCCCAAATGGTACTTGAGGCGGTGGGGCAAGGGATAGGCCGAAAAGTTATAACTTTTAATGAGATTAAGGCGGAAAATTATTTGTTAAATCTACTCGCAGTACAATATGGATATTGATCGATGTTCTGTGAGTTGTTGAGTTTACTTAAAGCAAAATGAAGTGTTTATACTTCAAGCAGTTTCAGAGGTCAAATTCAACCTTACCTTAGAATTGGGCAAAGGGGTTTTGGAGTAAGTCTGGAGGAAAAGCCGTAAAATAAGGCTTTAAAGAGCTGACATCTTCGTTGATATCAAGTAAGCATGGAGCACGATTATTATAATAACGATTATATTATAAGTTTACTTAAAGCAAAATGAAGTGTTTATACTTGAAGCAGTTTCAGAGGTCAAATTCATCCTTAACTTAGAAGTATGCAAAGGGGTTTTGGAGTAAGTCTGGAGGAAAAGCCGTAAAATAAGGCTTTATGAGGCTTTAAAGAGCTGATATCTTATTTGATATCAAGCAAGTACGAAGCACGATTATTAGGTTGCCATTTTTAAGTTGCACCCCTAATTGCCTGTTAAATCTTCCCTCAAGTCGGGCTGTGTTACCTTTACCTTGGCCTGCCGTTGGGTTCTTGTACAGAACTTTTACCTTCACTCGCATGGTTGTTCGGTTGTTAGTCCTTTGCTAAACTACACTAATTACTTCCCGCGCATAGGCTGGCGTCTGAGTCTATCAGCGAGCGTTGCAACCTGCCACAAATCAAATGCACACCAATTACGTGGCGCCAGAGTGCACATAGAGCATAATCAACTCGCATAATTAACAACTAAAAATGCAAACGTTGCCACCGGCGGAATAAAAAGACCGGGAGGGGGTGGGGATGATAGGGAGCAGTAGAGTGTATCAACGAAAATATGTTCTTCCCCCATTCACCTGGCCTACGTGCACTTTTCACACATTTTGTGGTTCCCTTTGGCGGCCTCATAAACAACCAACAAACAACTAGCTAAAGCCCGAACAACAACAACAACAACAACGATAAACAAGCTAAAATAGCTGGCAGACAGTAGTAAATTATAAGTTGGAGCTCTAACTCGTAGACTCTGGGATAAAGTAGTGCACATTACTCATACGCCGCTTACATAAATTTTCCACCCTGCCCCAGGGAGCGTAATTATTTTCCGTTTACAAAATGTCTGCCAAACACCTGAAAGTCGTCAGTAGAGTGGACAGAACTGGGAGGTTCTATAATATCGAAAATAATAATATAAAAATCTTGGCAAACTTAAAGCCAGTATGTATTATTTGTATATGTATGTGCCTGCGTTGACACTTAATTAAAGTGCTGCATTCCATTAGGGAATGAGGAAAACCAAAACATTCATCCAGAGATTCCAACGAAAACATGACCGCCATCCGACAGATAACAAAGTCACACAGCCACGAGCAGCTGGAGCAGCTGGAGCAGCATACTGGCTAGGAGAGAGTCCGGCGAGGGGGAAGAGTGCGTAATAGAAAAATAATAATGCAGACGGCAAGTGGCACGGCATTATAATAAATACACTAATACCAAACGCAAGCCCGAAACCTAGAGCAGGAAAAAACTAAAATTATCGCATGCAATAAATTTGGCCAAAGCGTGCGGAGAACAGAAGCAATCAGCCAACAAATTGTAAACAGTAAATTTCGCCAGCCAGCGGATGGGGGCGGGGAGCGGGGAGCTGGCCACAGGAAGAGAAGGCCACATTATCACTAAATCGCTACGACTAACGGAGTCAGTTGGTTAAGCGTTTGGAGCATAAATACGCACAGGGCGAAACAACAAGAAGGATGCTGGGAAGTCACGCCTTCTGCCGGGGAAATTTATCCGCTTAGAGCGGCAGCGGCAGCGGGAGTGGCAGGAGTGGCTCCCACCACGAAACTAATATTTATTTCGATATTTGCATAAAAAACAAACATGTCAAAAAATAAGTGCGAGGATTGCGCCTCACGGGTTGGTTTTAATTCTGTTTGGCAGCGTTTGAAAAGGCAAAGGCAAAGGCAAACGGGGGATTTACTGCATTTACCACGCCTGCTCCTCCTGCGCGCCAGTCACGCTGGGGCTCGTCGGCCGGGGGGCGAGGAGGCGAGGAGACAGAGTCACGTTACTTGCAGGTGTTGCAGGTGCAATCTATCGAGGGCCCCTGCGTGGGTGTGTCGGCTTTTGTGGCAAGGAGCGGCGGGGATATACACACGCACACGTTCATCTCTGTGGCAAGTGTTTCTGATCTCGCGCTGCTTTAGCCTGTTGAGAATTTTGATTAAAAATGCTTTCACGTGAAACTCAAACGTGCCTGCGCGCTGCTCCTCTGCATATGTGGGCCCCTTTATTGGCATTTTGGGTGGCGCTGTGTGTGTGAACATTTTACACTGGGATTTATCGCGCAAAAAAACACAACCGAATTTTGCAGTGAAAGCGCGCGAAAGGGGGAACAAAAAGATAAGGGGGAAGATGCTAAACTTTCCGCATATTTCCGCAACTTTTAGCATGGCAAAAATAATTGCCAAGGGATGTACGAATGCTGATACGCTAGTGGCAATTACCCATTGCATTAACTTGAATTCTGCGCTTGAAGCCGGCCAAAGAATATGTTTTGGTAATTATTTAAAGTTTCGCTGGCATTGTCTAGACAGCTATTAAAAATCCCTTTCTTGCCCTTCTGGAAATTGCAGTAAAATCACCCAGAAGCCAATCTACGCCATGGTTCTGCGGCGGCTGAAGCATACCAGCACAAGACCCACAACAATTTGCCTTTAAATTTGCCTGCCGCAAACCATTTTAGCACCTCAAAAAAGCTGAGAATTTCTCTTTTTGTTTCGGAGCTGCTTCCTGGCAATCCTCAGCAAAACAATATGCCGTCCCCGGTCTGTGGAGGTGGAAATAAATTTCATTAATTGCCAGCCGAAAAGGGAGACTGCGACGGCATCGTTCTGGCGATTTGCAGGCGCGCGCATTCATTAATTTCACTTTATAGTAATAAGCGGCTTTGCTGGTTACGGTTTTGGCTGGTTTGGCTTTTTGTTGTAGTCCTTTTTTGAGCTCGCCGAGTCCGAGTCCTACGTTGGGCTTGATTAAAACGGTGGACCGAACTGGTCTGGTCCGGGTCGGTTATGCTCGTGGCTCCTCCGCACTTGTTGCAAGTCAAATGGCATGTCCTGGGCATTGGGGAAAACTTCATCCTTAGCTCGCCCGCTATGCTCACATAGGCAAACATTGACAATGCACTGGCAGCGTTTAACTGGCCCTAACTGTAGTGCACGTTCCCGTCTGTTCCCGGCTCCTGGCTCCTGGCTCCTGGTACCGTTTTGCGGTTTGCCTAAAAGTCGTATTAATAATGAAAATTCTACAGTAGCGCAAAGTTTAAATGGACGAAATTCGCTGCGGAGTAGCCGGCTCCCATAGCCCTGCAGCAATGCAGATGCGACGCCAAGCTGTGCCCGGTAGGATCAAACTGAAAGCCATATAATGAAGAGTGTATGCTGGAAGCCAAGGGCTTTGTATGTGTAATATATGACAAAGTGCTGAACTTAAGGCGAGAGCAGCAGCCAAAATGTGCTCGCAAATAGCCGTTTTTAATCAGTTAATTCCTAATGAAGTTATTATACTCGAACCAACAAAAACGTCTACTTTGGTTGCGGAAAATTAATACATTTTGAATACCCGTTCAAATTTTAAACCCTATAAGAACACTATTTCCACTTCAGCTGCATAAATATCTTTTATCATCGCCATAATTTAACGTAAGAACCAGTGGAGTTGTTCAGGCCACATGCCCGCTCACTCACATTTCGCTTAATATGATTTGTGCTCCCAAAAAGCCATAAAGTGCCGGGCCAAATTGCTAAAATATTTCAAAAACCAGCCACAATATTATGTAAGTACATCACTATATATATTAATGTATAAATGTACGGCTGGCGGAGTATGGTTGCGTGTAAGCGTAAGTATCAAACATCGTCGACGGTTTAAATTGAGCAACTGGGCTCCGGCCGTTGAATTAAAATGCGGCAGAACCACAACAACAGAGCGTGGCCATAGGAAGCATTTTCTAGGAAGAAAGTTACACAAGGAAAGGGAGGTAGCAGAAGCCAAGGTGGTGTGGCTTTAATCAAATACATCAAACAGGCTTAGGACTAGCATACTCAGTAAAAAATATACACCTAATCGAATTGGCGATGAGAATATATTCTTATATATACAATGTTTATCAAATACATCGAAGGACGCACCTAATTTGGAGATTAGCCAGCTTAAAATATACATGAAAGCGAATTGACGCTGGGAATATATTTTATGCGTCCGTACCTTCCTCCGATCGATTTTTTCTACATCTCAAATACACAGATCTTATTATAGTGCAAAATGCATTTGAAATTCATCAGAAGCAATAGGTAGCAAACCCAGAATCTCACATGACAGCCGCCCTCCTTTGCATCCATATCCTTGCTGCTCCTTCCCCCCAATCAATTTACTTTTGCTTCTCTGCTGCCAAGCTTGTGCAAGTCAGCCGAGATCCTTGCCTTTCTCGCGCTCTTATTTTTGAAGCATTAAAGTTTCAGATATAATGACGTTAAATAAAATTGGATGCGACTTAAAAATTGAACTTTTATTGGCTTCCCCCGTATCCAATAGATGAAAAACGAACATACCATAAATATATGAAAAGTGAAATTGCTATTTTCGGGTAGCGTGTCTGGGAGGAAGTACACTTTCATATTCTTCTAGCGATATGTGCATGTAAATATTACTTTCAATCTTCGGCCTCCGTTTTAGTTCATTTAAAAGGGGAGTCGATGATTAGAACGCCAAATATCACTTGTGTTGCTGACGACCTGCCACGTCTGACGCATTGCAGTAGCTCAAGGACCGAGTGTGCTTTACTTATGAGTGCAGCATAACTCCGTTCAAGAAACAGCTGAAGATGATGGCAAGATTTTTAATTGCCTTCTGGCTTTTCTAGTGTGTCATTCCATGCAGTTAGGCTTTTTTGCTACATTTATTTTGGGCCAGAACTAATATAAAAGACTAGACGCTATACATAAAAGGTCTCTAATTCAAGTTCGAAAATTAAATAAGTATTTTAAGCTGTTAAGATTATAACTAATATTTAATGGGCCACCAGAACTAATATATGAGACTGGACGCTATATATAAAAGGTCTCTAATTCAATTTCGAAAATTTAACAAGTATTTTAAACTGTTAGGATTAATTGTCATGCGGACCAAACTATGTAGCAATTTTTCACAACGATTATTTTACGATTTAACTGAGAATTACTTTAAGCATTGATATGAACTAAAAGGGCCGCAGGTCCTGAAGTGCAACCAAATCTACATCTCTTTTAGGAAATGCATCGCACACCAAAGTTTACAAAAACATAAGACATATGACAACCCGGACGTCCCCTGATTAGCTTTCCTTGCATACCTTCTATAGTATACTTTAAAATATCCCAGTTCTCTGGAGAACATTTTCTAGTTCTTCCATTTTTAATCAATAACGTAAAATCATTCATGTAAAAAACGTTAAAATTGTATTCTGTGGAATACTTAAAAGTTAAATAGTAGTGTCATGGTACTTACAGTTACAGTAATTACTTGCATCAATACGGGTTTCATAAAAACAAATTTTCTACTCTCTTACTTGATGCCTTCATAACTCGATTCCTTGTTTGCGCAACTTCATTAATTTCGTCCTGGCTGTCATTAGGGCACAACTGGGAACCGCTTTGTAAAAGTTGAATGTGCCTCCACAAACACTCGGGATGCAAAGTCCTCGCTCTTTTTTTGCCAGCCATACATACATAATTTTAGTCTCCATAAGCTGGCGAAGTTTGTTTATCATTCCATCCCGCCGAAAGAACAGAGGATATTTCTTAAAGTATACTTTTGCGGACGCTGCTATTGTTTGTGTGTTGGCTTTAGCGTCGGCTGCTGGGCTCTTTGTTTGCCAACTGCATTGGCTCTTTGTTGCGCCGCAGCTGCAGCAGGAGAGGAGAGGAGTGGCAGTGGGGATGGGGATGGGGATGGAGACGGGTCTGTTTCGGGAACCACAGAGCCCCAAACAATGCCGGCGATGCTGTCGAGCGGGCCTGCGGTTTTATTTTTTTTTTCTCCTAAATAATAAATGCACTTCCCCGACACTCACACATTTCCGGCGCACTCGAATCGGAGGTTAGGTGGAAATGGAAAATCCCATTTTCCCCGCCTCACGCTCTTGAAATATTTTGCATTTCAACAGTCAAATGCCTACAACTTAATCAAACATTTTTCATGATGTGTGCTCACCTCGCAGGCAAATTAGATGACAAGAGGGTGTGGGTGGTGGGCTGTGGATGGTTCCTGGCTGGCGGTTGGTGGTTGGTGGTGTTCAGGACACCTTGACGAGCGTCTGACACGACTTGACATACGATGCCACTTACGATATGTCTTTGTTTCTTTTACGTTTTCGTTACGTTTGCCTTGTTTCCTCCCCCCGCCTTGTTTGGCTTATTTGTTTGTCTCTGTTTGCTTTGCCTTTTGATATCTCAACTTTTGGCGCGTGGCTTTGGCGACACTTAGCGCTTAGCAATCGCCTGTCTTTCTGGGCTTGTATGTATATATTATATGCTAAGCAGCACGCTCTTATCGGTGGCAGAGACAGACAAGGACCTTCGACTTGTCACAGGCGCCCCGGCCCACCTACCAACCTATGCCACGCCACCTGCCCCCAAACTCTGTGCGTTATTTATTTATTTTTTTCATTACATGTGTAACAAAGTTTTGCATTTGCTTTGAGCTTGTCCCACGCTAAAAAAAGACTTGAACAAATATTTCGAACATGTTAAAATGGTGCCCCCACCGCCACTTTTGCGCTTTGGTACCCGTTTTGGTTGCCGCTTGCTGTGCTTGCCACGCAGACAAAGTTTTCACTTATCTGTCATCCGGAGTTGGGTTAAGAAGGGTGAGCGGAAACGGCTTGGGTGCGGGTCATCCTTTGTCAGGCATTTGACATGTGGCATAAATCGCGAAAAACAATTGCAAACAGTGCAGTGAGGCTGTGAGGCAGTGAGGCGGAGGTGTGGGTCTCAGCCAGCCAAAATTGAAAACGCAAGTGAAATATTATTCGGTCTTGCCGGGATTTTAAAGGTCTAGCAGCGAGTAAGAGCATGTGAGGCGGTGCTCGGTTTAGAGAGAGAGAGTTTAGTGAAATATTCACTAGTAAAGTCTTCATTTATTGATCACAATTTGTATCTCCTATTTGGTGAAACCTTTTTGGCTTATCAGCCCTAAGCCTCTTTATCTTCTATTCCTTTCCCCTAAAAGCTTCCTTCTCTGGCCTGTAAACATTGTGCTTAACTTAATACCGTAAAATTTCTTACTTGACACTTTTTTCGGACATTTCATCTCATAGTTTATCACTTATTCTTGCCGCTCAAATAATTTTAGCTTAGCTCAACCGTTTTCCCGACCTTTTTCCGCCCCAACCCGAATTGCTCAATGAGGCATGCAAAGGGGCGTAGTCTACTGCCCTTCGACTCTGACACTGACACTGACCAGCCGGACGGACAACAAAAAAGGGACAAAAAGAATAGTTCCTCCCCTCCACTTGGTCAGAATGCGAGGCCTATCCAAATGTCACTAGCTTATCACATATGAAATATCACATAAACTAATGCAAAATGTCAAACTTCTTGCAGCCAGAAGGGTTAAAGGTCGCTTTAGGGAAGCGGAGTATGATTTGACTTGTATGATTTACGATGGCCTATCCAAACGGCAAGCATAAAAATATTCGAACGTTCTTTTTAATGCAAAGGCAAAGGTTGTTAAAAGTTAATCAGTCACTGTGTGTTGTTGTCTTGCGATGAAAAATGATTCCGCCGGGTGAGTGACATTTCATTAAAAACAACGCGACGGGGCGAGAGCATTTGAGGTATGCTGGCATCGCTGGCAACACTTACACAGTCAATTGCACACAAATCTGGCCAAGTTCTGGGCCCATTCGTCGCTCGATTATAATTTAATCTTGTGTGGTATGTGCGACGAACTCTCGGAGTCTGCGACGTGACGCGCACACATTACCATTTTTCACACCGCCTTCTTGGCCAGCATCTGCCGCCAACGGGAGAGAGGGTACACTCTATAGAGCGGACCAAAGCGAAATAGAAGTGTCTATCATTTATATAAACAACACATTTTCTCGGTATGCAGAGCGTGCGAAAATAGGGGACAGAAGCAAGGACCTAAGGCATCTGCGAGCGGCGTCGTTGTCATCGTATGACTGGAAATAAATGCAAACAATTTTCTAGTATCATAACCCTGCATTCTTTCGGCGTACCCGAGAAATATTTCCGCCCTTCTCCGGCCAATAAATCTGCTTCTCCGTAATTAAAGTAATTACAAATGGAATTTCTCTGGTGTCGCCAAAGGCGACGATTAAGCCATTTATGCCAAGGCAGCGGAAAATTTTAAGCACTCCCTGCTTGGCCCTGGCAATAAGTTTGGGGCTGAACTTGAATTTATGTGTGTGCCAACGATAATTAAAGCATTTCGGTTAAGGGTAAACATCAACAAGCGGAAGTTCTTAGTGGAATTTGGCTGCTCAGCGCCAAATTATGATGTTGGGCTGGGTGGGTTCTCCACGTAGTCCCTGTGCGTTGAATAACATAATAAGAGTTAAGTTATAATAGGAATTATGTTCTGCAAAATGGGGCTGAAGTTGAACTCCAAAAAATATGCCGGCCTTAAGCTTTAATTTTTCTATGTTTTTTTAGCTAATTTTTATCGAAGAAAAATGAAGAGAAATGTTCCTAGGAACGAGCATCATTCAAAAAATACAGATGTTGCTAGGAACATGTTGAGCAACACACATTGGTGCTGCCAACACAAATGTTGATGTGGCAGAAGTTCGGCAGTTTTTTACTTTGTTTTCCAACAGACCCTTTTAGCTATTTAGTTATAGTTACAGTTTTGCAGATGAAAACAAATATATTTAAATGTAAGCAATTATATAAAAACCTTATTCTTATATTATTCTTCTCTCAGGGTGTGTTGCAAAAGAAAAGGCGTTTAAAGTCCTCCCTCTCATTATTAAAAGCAGTACAGAGCATTAACCGCATCTGCCGCTGCTGTTGGAGGTACTATATAGTTCCATGGTACCATGTGTGAGCGCCTTCGTCTCACAGCGGCCCACTAGGTCGGCGGACACCCAGTGTGCTTTTCATAATTTTCCGCATACAATGAACGTTAGTAGCCGAGGGAGTGGCCCGTCCCTCCGTTTCCCATACGACTGCAATTGCCTGTGGATAGTGGCAGAACAAGAGCTCCGTGCCAGGGCAGCCCAGCAAGACCCAAGACCCACCATCCACCAGACATCTTTTGCTTACAATTAACCTCAAAAACGAGTTTCCATTAAAAATGCCCCGGAGTCATCGATGGCCGTGCATGTGTGTCTGTCGGTGTGAGCGTGTCGCTGCGCCGCATTGTTGTTGAGGCTGTCTGGGATCTCGCAGGAAGCCCCAAACCCTATTGCCCTTCTCGTCCTGCGTCCTGCGTCCTGCGACCTGCGTCCTCCACGAACTGTGGCTGCAACATCGTCAGAAACTTTACGACATCGCCACGTGACGTATGTTGAGCTGTCAGTTGTGTTTAATGTTCTGCATAGTTTTCCCCCTCGCTTATCCCCTACTTGTTCGTCCCACGTTCCTTAACTCTCTTTTTTACGGTGACCCTTCCATCTTACTCTGTTCCCTAGAGAAGACATCGGACTTCGGGAAACGTAGGAGTGATAATACACATTACGTAAATTATATTCTGCAAGATAACGGCCAGATCAATGATTAATTAAAATGCTTGGAACTGTATTTTATATATATAATACTATATATACTATATATATATATAGTATATATAAATATATATTTATTATATTATATAGTTATCAAGTATGCTTTTAACATTTATCGAACAGATAAACTGCCAGTTAACAAAGATTCGATTCCTAAGACCCCTCTTAGAGCTAAGATAAAAATATATTTAACACAACTTCAGGGAGGGACTTAGTCTAACTTGCTCTAATTTGTATCGGACAGATAAACTGCTAGTTAACAAAGATACGATTTCTAGGAGCCCTCTACGAGCTAAGATAAGAATATATTAAACACAACTTTATAGAGCGACTTAGTCTAACTTGCTCAAATTTTTTATCGGACAGATAAACTGCCAGTTAAGAAAGATACGATTTCTAGGAGCCCTCTAAGAGCTAAGATAAAAATATATTTAACACAACTTCAGGCAGGGACTTAGTCTAACTTGCTCTAATTTTTATCGGACAGATAAACTGCCAGTTAACAAAGATTCGATTCCTAGGACCCCTCTAAGAGCTAAGATAAAGATATATTTAACACAACTTCATGGAGGGACTTAGTCTACTTGCTCTAACTTTTTATCGAACAGATAAACTGCCAGTTAACAAAGATAAGATTTCTAGGACCCCTCTAAGAGCTAAGATAAAATATATTTAACACAACTTCAGCCAGGGACTTAGTCTAACTTGCTCTAACTTCAATAGCATTGGAGACGGTAATGGTGCGTTCTACAGAGTAAATGTCCAGTTCATAAATAATTCCTTCGACATTTGTTTTAAGATGGACTCGGGTAAAAAACAATTAGGTCGCACTAATTGCCAGAGCATTAGTACGAGTAACATCGATTGCTTTTCGCCCGCTGAGAGACGTGCTTCGATTGGACGGAGGTGGTATGTGGGTTCTGGAATGGGCACGTTTTATTGGAATACACACGGAGCCTTGACCACTGTGAAATTGAATTTTATATTAATAAACGTTGCGGTTGCATCAAGAATTACAAATTTATATGCATCGTTCTTCTTCGTTGTTCTCGCTCTGGAGAGTTCCTGCCGCGTTCCAGACATTGTGGCCAAATCTATGCACATTTTTTGTTAGCTGGCGCCCAACTCCTACTCCGCAGATGGTGGGCACTTCATTCTTTTCCATCTTGATTTTGTTGTTTTGTGTGCGCATACCCTGTAACCACAGGTATGTAAGTAAAGGTATACACTTTTTGTAAAAAATTTTAATTGTAATCTGACCATTATCTTGCCATTAGGTGACCAGTGTTTAATCTTTAAGATAACTGCTAGGCGACTTGGGGAAATATTTTTAAAACTAATAAAGTACAACATAATATAAATTTATTTTTAAATTTCTGTATGAATATTTAGTTATTCATTGAATTTTGTAATGTTTTAATTGATAATATTTAATAAAATTCTTAGGTATTGTTAGTCTACACTAAACTCGAGTGAACATTTTTTTCTGCATATAAATCTTGGTTTAGCCGGCTGCTCTTTCCTTGCGCCCACTCTTTTTTGCAGTAGGTCCTGCTTTGAATAGTTTCCTTTTTTTATCGTTTAGCTCTCTTTTCACCGTTTCCTTTCTTTTCTGTGATGCCATTTTTTGGTGGCCTTTTTGTTGGCATGTTTTGCTTTTGTGGTTTAATTCTATTTTCGCAATAAATTGTTTCGTTACGCCAACATTTTACAAGGCGCCAAGCGTCAAGAGCGCCGTGTGGCGTTTCACAGTTGGCTGCTGTCCGTGTCCTGTGCTTTCAGTACGTGGCTGCATCCCTGTCCGTGGCCTGGCATGCAACTAATTACATTTGCATATCTATGGCAGAAGTGGAAATGCTGCTAACCGATAAATTTCAGGCCTAAAATCCGAGCCCAACTACAGTCCTGCAGAAGATATCTCTGAAAACTTTGCGCTCTTCTCATCAACGTCTACGCCACTGCCGCCGCAATCAGCATAATTATAAACTTATTTGCAGAGCTATAAGCTTTTGCTTTATGAGCAGATAATAAGCCCGAGCAACAGAACAGCTAAAAAACTTGTAGCTCCCTTTCAAAGCAATTAAGAATGCACTTGCTGAAGATGAAGATGGAATCTAAAACTCGTCTCCTCTGGCTTCTGCATCTGTCGTAGCGACAGCCTCTGTGTTTCGGACACGCCCACATGCACGAGTGCATCTGCAGCTATGTAGTTCTGTTTTAATTAGTGGACTGCCATTAATTGTTTGCAATTCTTGGCCAGCACAAATATTTGGATCTATGCTTTAAGGCATATAAATAGTTTACAAAATATTCCTATAAATTAAAAGTATACATTTCATATCCTCGCAGAGGCTAGCATAATTTTATTCAGAAGTTAGCAAGGCATTTCCGATCATTTAAAGTAGTCTTGACTTTCTGTTCGACTCTGCGCAGGCTAGTCTCAGTTATACAACAATTAAAGAGGATAAAATTATAGTTTAATTGTTTTTCAGCATATTTACATCTACTACTATCGAAATGTCTTCTTTTTACAATCACGCCTATATTATATAGCTGCCGATTAGATAATGAGCTTCATTGTTTTGTAACATATTTCAGGGACTTTCCCTATACCATATAATCACCTGGTGGGAGGTCAGTGAAATGATTGTTTGTTGAGGGAGGGTTTTGGACAATCACTACGTAATCTTTATATATCAAAATATATTTAAATCAATTGTTTGGATAACGTAATCACAGAAGGAGAGTAGGTTAAAAATTATTGGAAAGGTGATTACGTAATATGGACGATTAATATATTTATATATTATTATTACGATTTCAAAAAATTTAATTAATTTAATTGTATAAAAACCGGTTGACTGTATCAAATATCTGTTATAGGAATGGTTGGGTCAAATCGGAAGCTGCAAGGCTATACAAACTCCGATTCCCCGGTTAGATATGGGTCAAAAATTATTAATTTGATCACAGTCTATTATTTCTAATTAAATTACCGCCATGACTCCGCCCACCAACAACACAAACTACAGGTAAATTGATTAAATGAGCTGCTCACATGCGTCCACACAAACAGAAGCTCCTATACATATGCAAACAAATATAATTAGTAAACAACCCCGCAACTGCCATATGTTGTTGGCTGACAAACAGGAAGCGGATCCAACCGCCGCTACCCAAACCCATAGGTTCCGAGTATCACGCTGTGCTCCCAGCCATTTCCCCTGACATATGCAACCGAAATTGGGCACAAAATTAATAAAGCTAAAAGCATGCTACTACCAATAATGTCTATAAATTTAATTATGTAAATGTCTGGCCATAAAAAACCAACAGAGCAAAAACCGAATCTCCCACCCTTTGTCGGCCAAGGATATAAACAATAAAACAGCAACAAGAAAATCTTAATAGATGTCAAACAGAAATTGAAACGCGTACGTACTGACCAAAATGAAATTATTCTTATTCTCTCATGCCGGTGAGCATGGCAAAAAATTGGAAATATCTACATAAATGTATATATATTTATATATTAAATGAAGCACCGGGTTAACTTACGGAGAGGTCTGATAGGAGCCGCGCACAACCCACGTCTGCAAACTGGTGGTAACTGAAAATATTTGACTCGCATATGAAATTAATTACATTTTCTTTTTTCCCCTGTCAGTTAAACATTAAATGTCCTTTGCTTTATGGTCGTTACCTTCGTTATAGTGTCGGATCCAGTGCAGGTCTTTTTGCCTCGTTGTTGCTGGAGCTCTTCTGCGCGGCGAAGGTTTTTATGTTACTGTATTTTATTTAATTTTTTTATTTTAATACGTACGTATGTATGCTGGCATTTTTGCATTTCCGTTTGGTTATTAGTTTTTGTACGGAATTTCCGGCATTTTTATGTGCCATATGCGGTGGTGCCCCCTGGTTTTTACATGTTTATGGAAGTAAAAGCTTCACCTGCTGCTTCATTGTTGATGCAATTGTTGTTATTGTTTTGCTGTTACTGTGTCTGTGTTTTTAAGTGTCAGTTGTTCATTAAAGCCATAAGTAAAATGGATAGATTTCGTAATTAATAATGTTAATAATGTTAAAAGTCAGAGCTCCTTGATTATTAAATGGAACCCAGATATAGACAATTAGACTCCTTTAAGTCCCTGCCTTACCTGGGACATTGCATTCCCCTACTTCTCCCGCTGTAATAATTTTTTATGCACAATATCATCGGGAGTGCTATGCACGGCATGCAGCGAGCGTAACTGTTGTCATATGTCAAAGTGCAAAAGGTAGTTGCCATTATTTTACCTCGGATGCCATTCCAACTCGCATTCTGCCTCCATACAGCCGGCCCAGCGGCATTGTGCTTTTTATGGGTATATTTACAATAAATAATAAATAGTATATGCCGGATGGCCAGCCAGAATACTATCCGAATGGACGACCGAGGCGGGCACTCAATTATATGGCGAGGGTCCGACGTTTATTGCGAAATGTAATTATGCAGCTTAACGCAAGTTCATTTCAATGTTAAACATTCCATTTACATATTAAAGATTTAATGTCGTTGCGCCCAAAACAAAAATAGTGTGGGGAAGAGGTCAGGGAGCAGGGATCGGGAAGCGGGAAGCGGGAAGCGAGCGATGAGCGGACAACCAGTGTAACAAAGAGCCAATTAAAGGGCTAACAATGTGACGGCTAGCGGAGAAGAAAGTTTTTTAATTATAAGTTTAAATTCAAAAACATTTAAGCTGCTCGTGTGCGCGAGTGCCTGTGTGCGTGCTCGCTTTCGTGTGTGGCTGCGAATGCGAATAAAAGTCTGTTTGTTTCCCCATAAAAGTATGCTATAAATGTTGGACTCACTCGACGTACACCGATATGCAATTGTAGTTGTTGTTTGCCGGTTGTAGCTGTAGCTGTAGCTGTAGTTATAGTTGTGCTTAATGGCCGGCATTGTTAATTGCGTACCATAAATCTGTGCAGCAGTCCTCGCACATCTTGTTTCGCCGTATACTTTATATATATTTTATAACTCCCACCGCCTCCACAAGCCCCCCGCACGACTCACTCCATCGGCAATTGACCAACCGACCGACCGACCGGCCACCTTTGACAACGATAAAACGAAAAGCTTGCTTTTTTCGTTGTTTTAACAACAACTGGAATAAAGCAGATGGGCAGATGTGCAAATGCATGAGGGAGAGCCAGAGCATGTTACATGTAATTAATTTCAAATCATTTATACATGAACGCCCAGCCGTAGCAGCTCCGGCACCAAGCTAACAAACAATACAAAAAATTTTGCATCCCAGCCTGCGGTGTTTATGCCACAGTTCTGTGTGCTTCTGTGTCTCAATTAAGTGGAGCCCTTTAAAGAGCAGCAAGGCATTAAATAAGAGTGAAAACTATAACCAAGGAGAGAAGTGAAGAAACGAAGCTATTAACTGCCATCCTTTGACCTATCTGTGTAAGTTTTATGAGTAGCTCTTAATACACTTTAAGTCTATCAGTGCAAACTTTCTGGTGAGCCTGCCCTGTATTAGGAATATTAGGTGTTTTATTATTTATACAAAACTCATTTGAATCACTTTACTTTGTATGTACGTTAGCTTCTGCACAAGAAGAAGCTTTTACGCCATCTGCCATTTCCCCTTTGGCCAAATATGATGTCAATATTCTCCTCCCCACTGCGGGTAATATACTTTCTCGTTTAGCCACACTGGACTTGGCCCACCCGCAATTGGCCTGGTCAGCCCGCGACTCCTTTCGGGCCTCTGTGCTCTGGTATTTATTTGTTAACTGGTTTAATGACGCCTCTGTGCGCCGCCCGTTACCCATAAACCGCTGGCCACGCACTTTAAGCCGCAATTGTTATTCCGTGTGTTTGTGCATGGACATATACTAAGTATCTGTGTGTGCGGGTAAATCATAGCCTTTGGGCTTTAACCGTTAAACTGAGCAGTATTAACTGCTGGCCGGATGCGTGAATGGCCAGTCCGGCCCCTGCCCAGCCCCAGCCCCAGCCCAGTCCAGCCGTTCTCCTTGCGCCCGCCCCTTCTGGTATCCTTCAGGTATCCGGAGCTGGAAGCAGCTGCGTTTCAATAAGCACATAATTGAATTCTGATAATAAATTTGCATTATGGCCAGCTTCCCTGGGTTTCTGGCGGCTTTCAGCATTGGTTTTGGGTATCCGCTTGATTTTTATATTTTACCACCTGCAAGAGAAGAGAGCACGAGCCACGAGTAATGGCATAAGCGTGTGCGGGTCCGGGCCCGGGTGCGGGAGCATGTGGTTTATGTTATAATTTTACCCAAAACACCCATTTACCAATTGACTAGGGCGGCAGGGGACGCAGACAGTGAGATCGGGCCGAATGTAAATATTTGAAAAATGGCTACTAAATGAGATGAAAATACTGAATTATGGGGAATCAGTTAAAGCTTCTGGAAAGCATTTTAAATTAGAAACTTATTTCTAATAATTTTAATACTAAAACTTTTCTATAACACAATACATAATAATATGCTAATATGTTTACAGTATAACAAACCAGATTAACAACTTAATATTGTTTTCATTGTTTGTAGCCAAGAGTGTAATTTAAATATATTATATTATAAATTATACATTTCAAGTATTTTTGGCAGTCTGAAAGCTTTTAGCAGAAGTCCAAGGGGCTCTATTTTGTGTGTGCCATTTATATAAATCCACCATTTATCCATACATTTTTAATATACATTTAAATCAATAACTACGTTATAAACCATAATTGTATCCACAATTGACCTCGGCAACACATACTATATCCGTCGGCTGTCAGGCCTGGCCTTCATATCGCATACTCACTTAAAGAAGATATGCAAAATATTTATTTATAAGTTTGCCATATATGCAGGTGTTGTGGTCTCAATAAACGCAATACACTTGAGGCTTACTGAATACTTTTGGCCAGCAATTAGTGGCCGCAGACCATCTTCACCCCTCCCATGTGAGGGCAATCCAATGGGGAGTTGCGCCGAAGATTGAGCATTGATTGTTTTCAATACCGCACAACAAATGTGCCTGTCAAAAATTAATCACTTACACTTAGTCCACATGCGCACAGTCACACACATCGCCTAACTCATACACATTGAGACAATGTCTGCCACACGCATTTATAATTGAATTTGGCTTTTGTTTTCGCCCTGCTCTGCCGCTGTCTGTGTGTCTGCTCAATTTGGCATGTTGGCAATCGATGGCCTGCCGTGCCAACTGGCAGGAGTCTGAAAGCACGCAATTTATTTTCATTGCTCTAATAGACTTATTAGACAGGGCCGCCGCCACGCGGCTTCGAAGATGGCTGGAACGAACCAACCCATATACGCGCGTGAATCATGATAAATTATATTTAAATGATCTATTTATTTATTAGTGGAGCTCTTTGTTGTATGTGTCTGTGTCTGGCCTCCCTTCCTGCAAAAGGTGTTCACGACACAGCATAAAGTGGGTCAAAAACACCATACTCTCTATAGTATTTTTATATTTTTTTATACATTTATTTTTTTACACATATTGCTGTGTTGAGTTCGCCAGTACACGCAAATTCTAGCAGCCGACACACTCTGAAATTTTATTTAACTCCTTAAGGCTCTCTTTCCAGGTATTCAGATTTAGCTGGTAAATCATTAGCAGGACTATCAAGGGAAGGTGTTTATGTGTCTCGCCGTATAAATACAAGACATTTTTTCTTTATCGTCTTTTTATTGCATACTAGTCGCCGGTTAATGGTCAACACGCATGCAAGCCAAGCGTTTCGCAGTCGTTTCGGATCTCAACTTGTGTTGACAATACAAATGGATTTCCAATGATTTATTACCACATTAAAACGCATTAGAAATGCACGTGGCGAGACAAGTGCAGTGCCCTGGGTTGAAAGGAAGAGGAAACCAGAATCGTCCGCATTCCTCCGAGGCATTTCTCTATCTGCCTCCGACTTGCTCATCCCTTCCACAGGTCATATCCTCGCATTCATCCTATTTTTTTATTCGTCCCGCCTTTCGGTCTCACTGCGCATTCTGTGGAGATGCATAAAAGTGAGCCATAAGTTTAAAAATTTATAAAATGCGCCAACCCATAACTGAGAGCAGGACCGACCAGTGGCATCAGCGGCAGCAATAGTAACTGTAAAGTGGGCGTGGCCGGCAGGCGGGTCCGCATTATCAAACGTCTGCTACAAGAAAAATTAAATTAAATTGCAGAGACTCCAGGGCCAGAGCAAAATATAGAGAGGAGACCGGACTCAGCGAGAGACCAACCGTATGTTAAAATAGACTTCGCCGGTCGTGGGCAGGACGGACAGAGAAATTGAAACTCTGGCTCACTTCAATCCACTCCGCTCTGAGTGTCTCTGTTCTCTGTGTGGCTCGTCATTTGTCACTGGAAAAAATTTGATGAAATTGGTTAGTAATTTACGCAATTACGTGAACCCCTTTAAAAGTCAAATCTGAAATGTACACGAGCATATGCATACCAGAGATGCTCAACAACTTTAGGCTCGGGAAACAAGGTGCAAGGGCAGAGTCACTAAACTAAGCGGCTTTTCCCTCAGTGTGGCCATCTTAGAAGTTGAGTGAATAGTCGATTTGGCTATCTGCAATGGCCGAGGCACGGCAAGCACACTCCCAGCTTCGAGTCCAACGTCGTAATGCAAACTTAATAAGATGTACGCTGTGCATGTCGTCTGTCAGTGGATACACATTCACTATCAGTTCAGACTGCACTGACAGTTAGACAAACAGACATGCCGTCCAAGGCCGTCAGATTGTCAGTCGAAGGGACTGTCGCATCCCTCTTCTTCCCGTCCACAGCTCGGCGGACCAACGGAGCAGGAATCGGTTGCAATGGTTGCGAGCATCCTGTGTCTTCTTTTTTCTAAATTATTTCCGTGTATTTGTAATCTGTAAATTCTTGATGCTCGAAGCTAAAGTGCAGTTTGTATTGTATATACTTCTGTTCAAATAGTACGAGAGACACTTAAAGTGTCAAAATTAGGTATATATACTCTTGATTAGCACCGTTTTGCCGACAAATAAGTAGGGTCTATAAGCTATAGAGATCCATTTTTACTAATTTGATAGATTTTCCTAAAATAGTGCACTTAGCAAGAGCAATTATTTAATACGTTTATTGTATCACTTCTGCCAGACATCTTTCAGTAATTAGTTCTGGCAATCCATCTTTTTAAATAATTATATTCCCTTTAGCCAATTTTGCATCGGCCATCAGCTCGTCAACTCCTTGGTTGGGCGGCGTATGTGCTCTGCAATATTATCTATTATCTGTCATCATGGCTGCCTTCTTCAAGGACCCTCGAAGCCCGCTCATCCGCACCATCTTCTTTAGCGTGACTGCCGTTGAGGACGGGGCAATGTGTCTGCTAGGCACATGTGAGTGGACCTAGGAGAGACAGCAATTAGGGAAACGTCGGGTCCTTCATTACGCTGATCAATGGGGCAGCTCGATGCCACTTTGAGACACATACAAGCACACATGCGACACTGCAAACAGGAAGCGTTGACTGGCCACAAATCTCCCGACGTCTTGCGGATGAGAACGCCTCTTACTACTCTCGGTTTACTGGTTAATACACTTGTCGAGGGTATTTTTACCAAGAAGAACAGTTTGGATAACTCTGAAGCAATAAATATATTCAGTTTAGTCTGCTTTGTAACCAAACGCCGTCAGTTATGTTTTGTTCAGCAAATTGAAATTTAATTTTTGTATAAATGTATCAAAGAAATATGCATGATTTTTGGAGCAATTTTTTAAAGTATGAAGGGTGTAAAGCTTGCAAGGGTGTTCTAAGCTACGGCCTTCTAAGCTAGCCTTATTTTCCTGTTTCTCTATTTTTCTGCCCAGGCCGCCGGCACTTGCGGCTTTATTGTTGGCATTGTCTAACATCTTTAGCCAGTTGTCTTTTTTTCGTCTTGCCACTAAAAAACGGTTATTTACTCTGCCTGGGGCTCTTTAGCTTCAGCTTTAGCTCGGCTTGTCGCACACTCTTTACTTCTTGACACTTCTCTCCCCGGGGCTTTGGATGTTCCCTGTTCTTCCCTGTTCCCTGGCCGGATCTCCCTGTGCGCCTATGGGTGGGCCTACTTAACACAATAAACACTCAATTTTCGAGCATGTTTTGTTTGGGATTCCATTCAACTATAGCTCAGACTTGGGGCGGTGTGTTCGCAACTTGGGCGAGCAGCCCGAAACTGTTTGCTTAGGCAGTAAGAAACTTTCTGGTTGGCTCCGGCCTACAAATATATCTGAAGATTGTCAATTGTTGACTGCGGTTGGCGCCACTCGTCCCCTGCATTTTGATTTGTTTTCAATTGCTTGGCTACTCAAAAAGTTAAAAGTTTGCCGATCATAATCCGGAAAGAAGTTGACACCAAGTTTGATTTGCTTTAAATTACTTGATTTTGCTTTTGGCTTTTCTCATATCTAAATTGTTGAGGCGTGTTGACTTAGGAAAATGATTCCAGTCTTGATGCCTACATATAAAACTGTACAACAAACTCTTAACTTGAATTGTTTTCAATCTTTAAAAATAGTTCTTTGTTCGACCAATCTACTTAAACAGTAAAAGTTAACCAAATGCGAAAATTGTTTAAATATGCAGGCAACGCGGAGCTACATATATTCTTGATCTGAGTTCTAGCCTTTTCCGTCTGATTTAGCCACACAAGCTCCTTCTTCAGTTTGAAAGCTATGTTATTACACTTTCTTGTAGCTTAGTAGTATATAGTCGAAACAAACGATATCGGACTACTACACTATATCTTATAGTGGCCATCATGTCTCTCACATTTTGCAATGCAATTCTATGTAATTTTACCTATAAGTTTCCAGACTTTAATTAAATCTAGCTTACTTTTCATTCAACCTTTCATATATTCAGCACTTACAAGTTAACACTTTTCGCGTTCAGGAACGGTCTACATTTTCCGGATTTGTTGCTTCGCTGACCAATGGAAAACCGTTTTTTACTTGCCTAGAGCATAAAGACCGCTCGGTCCCTGGACCACCGACCCCTCGCTCGACCGCCACGTTTCTTATCAATCTTAAAAATGCATGAATAATTAAAATATGCAAATTTATGCTTTGTGGTCACTCGTCGATGTCGCTGTCGCTGTCGTTCGGTCGGCTCCTTTAAAGCCAAAAAGGAGAGTTTGCTTTAAGCATTTTGCTCGGAAATGTTTGCCATGCCAACACCTTCTGTGAGTGACAGTCATATACATTCTTGCGTAGCCTCCACACCCACAGCTCCCTGTGAAATACACATTTACCATCTCCCATGACCAAAGGCAGGGGGCGAAAAACAAACAGTTTTTTGAGAAAAAACACGGCGCGAAAATGCGCCTTTTGAAAGGACTCGATAAGGAAAGCCCCTGAGATTCCGGACTCCATTCAGCGCGACGGGGGGGTCAGTGGCACCGAAAAGCAGACATGACGCAAATAAAGTCCTTTGTGCCAATGTGCCTTTGTACCTTCTAATGATCTTTATCCTTCCAAGATACACGATATACGAGGACCCCATATGAAAGGAACTCGAGGGCGTGATGTACTCGTCCTGTGCACCTTTTATTAGCTAATTCATTAAAAACTGTCCCGGACACCAAGGCGGTGCTGTCTCCGGTCTCCCTTGGTCCCAGCCTCTCAGCATTGAACAAATTCACACTTCGGCGTCAGCTTAATTGAAATGCATGAAAATGTCCCATGAATACAGCAGACGCCTCACAGTCTGACGGCTTCGACCATGTTGTGGATGCCAGTGCAGCAGCCTCTCCTGCTTTCAGCTGATTGTACCTTCCTGCTATAGCTACCTGGCTCTGCGTGGACGTACTTTAATTTCTTCAAAGCAATTGCCAAAAATGCCATAACATATTATCATGAATTAAATTTCCATTAAGATCTTCATAAAATACCCAAAAGCCTAGTATCATAGAACAATCGAAAAATTAATTTTAAAAAATTATAAATTATATAGTTGTTTTTCGAAACATTTCCATCAACTCCGAGACATGTGCATTTTTATATGAATTCGAAGTACGATTTCAATTTTATAAAACTCTTACGACAATATCATATAGCTGACATAAGAGCGATCGAATATTTAACAAGATAATTGTATAACAAAAAAAGTAAGTGACGTTTTTATAAATTTGCAGTTTGCAAATGGTTTAATTTGATAGAATTGAATTGAATTGAATACAATTACTGGAGATTTTTTAAATATTTATATCAACAATATCGAAATTTTACTGAGATTTTCTTAGATTCTTATAGAGCGATAGGTCTTATAGCAGCAATATCATCGATGATATGATAAAATGAAAAAATAATATAAAATAATTAAAAACATCAAAGTTATATTAAGCTTCACACTTACTTATGCCATTAGGTATACGTATTTTGTACTATTTTAAAATATTGTTGATGACTATATCTTATGCTTAGCCATCGGTAGTTTCATATGACAATGTAAGATAATCGGCACAATCTCTGTGTTTTATATGTATATATCAACAATTGTCACACCAACAGTAATATTTCGGTTGACTGTCCTTTAGCTGTTCTAGTAATAGTAATATCATGTTACGCGTCACGAAGTTAGCTTGTGCTTCTTTATTGTAAAAGCTTTTTTGATGTGTAGGATATGCAATCTTATTGTGTGTTTAACGGGAAATATTTCACTTTTTTAAGTAATAAAAGTATAGAAATTCAGGCTTATTCAGGCGCTCATTCATATTTTTTAGTTATATAGAACTCACTTTCCTACATAGGTTCATATATACTTTGCAGCTTTATTTTGTAATTTTTTGGGCATAGTTCGAGTTTTTATTGTTATTCGTGGTCTTTTTTTAATGTCGCTCTGATTCTGCCCGTCTTTTTTTCATTTGTGAGGAAGTGACACTGCAACAATAAATACAGCAATGAGGCAAAGCAGAGCGGCATGAAATGACGGAAAATGGCTAGAGACAATATATGTGATAAAAGGATGAATGTAGACCGGAGGTATATGGGGTATGGAGAACAGGATGTGTGGATGATGACGATGATGATGACATCACCAAATGTCAACAGCATTACTGTGTTGTGCATTAAATGCATTTGTGCATACTTATGTACGTTGAAGTCCATGCATATAATGAGCTACCTCGTTTTTTGTCTGTATGTTACATTTTTAATTTCACTATGAAATAAGTCCGACCCAGAGTCCAGAATCGGACCTAGAAGTCCAAACAACCAACTAAGAGGTATTGATAGTTAGTGAACGAGATAAAGCTAAACTATATTATATATTTCAACGTATGCTCTAAGAATGGTTATAAAAAAGGCAAAAATTTAAAGCCCTCTTCAAATTTTTTATAAAATTACCAACGCATAAATGTCCAGTAGTAAAAAAATCATAGAAAAACAACCATTTTTATGACTTTAGCATAAAGTAAAAAAAATCTTTCATTACTATAATTATCCAGCTAAAATTAAATAAATGACCTTCAGTCTAATTTCACGAAGTAATTTGGAAAGAAAGCGAACATCGGAGAGCCGAAGTTTGTATACCCTTGCAGTTTGCACTTTGACCCAACCGTTGACACCTATAAAAAAAAGTCGACTGATTTCAGTTAAATAAAAAGAAACTTCGAGGAAAAGGCTAGAGATTTTCTTTTCATTTTCTCCTTGTTTTGCCATATTAGACTAAATGTTAGTTTTTTACTTCTTATGTCTGCTCCTGGTTATATTTCTAATGCACACAATTCTTACATGTCAATGTATTGCCTGGGACCACGGTTCAATAGTTTAAAGGTATTAGGAAGGCTCAAAATAAAAGTTATAATTGTAATTGTTAACTATTGGCTCTTAATATCTTTGGTGTTCTTTAACCTGGCACTATAATACAAAAAGTGCTCGCATTCTGCCGCCGGCGACGTAGAGAACGCAGACCTCGATGCCTCTTTTATCGATTTTCTACCGATTTATTTCGATTTTCATCTTAAATTTATTTTTATAATAGACATTCACACTACAGTTTCAATGTAAGACTAATTGGTATTATCTAGCTTTCTTTGATGTTTATAATATGGTATTCCTACTATGTTCTTGAAAAACCAACTTATCGATATGCATAAAAATTCAAACAGTGCAGTTCTGCAGCCATTTTAGTTACATAAACATACATTGCTCGTATATTATTATATCTTTAGAAATGTGTGTTCTTTTGAACAAAAGGTGTTCCATATGAATTAAAAAGTTTGTGGTTCACCTACAATATCAAATTACAAAGTATTTTTTGCTTCAAAATATAAGTGTAAGGAAATTAAAGGAGAGGTCAAGACGAAACTACCCTTCCATACAAGAACCAGAGCATCCAACAGTATTCTTTAAATGGCATGGCAGCTGGTGCCGGAGACAGTGGCAGCTAGAATCATCCGGATGTTCATTCGCATCTGCATCCTCATTGTCCGCCTCCCTCTTTCCCGCTTTGCTTTTGCCAATTGCCGTGGCCACCGACGGATTTAATTGGAAAATGTAAATGAGCTTTGTTCATTTGAAAGATGCAGTTTGGAGAGTGGATGACAGACGCAGCCGGGAGCACTTGACTGCCACCACGGGATTTTTCTTTAAGCTTGTCGTAGAAAGTGAAAGAAGTAAATTGTGGAGGGGAAAGAGAAAAACTGAAATTCCCTTAAAGCCAAACCGAGCCACGTTCCAACAAAAGAAATGTCACAAAGAGTGGGGGTAAATTCCGACCTAACCAAAAGGCATATGCAAACACAATTCAGAGAACTTAAAGCATATGTACGTAAAAATTGTTCCAAACAATTCAATACATTTTATAAAATCCTTAAAAAATAACACAAAAAATATATGTAAGTACATTCACATATATATCTATTTACTATAGCAGTATTTCTGCGGGTATAATGATAAAGTCCTGACTTAGACCATTCAGTATCTTTTTGTCAAAACGCAAACTTATTTCTGAATATAAAAAGTATAACAAAGCATCAAAAAGGTATACTTTTGTTCTCAGTGTACTTGTGCGTGATTGTGGGTGTGCGGAGACACCATTGTTTGACTTACAAAATGGCACAAAAAATACCAACAAAAGCGACTGACGACACAAGCGAGCTTTTCCCCATACAAAAAAAAGAGCAGAAAACTGCAACTTCCGTATATAAAAGAGCCGTGTAAAACAATACTTTTCGCGGGTGTGTGTGTGTGTGTGTGTGGGTGTGCGCACTACAGCGCCATATTGTTTGTCCAAATCTCCTAGGCAAGCTTCCCTCACGATCCCCTTCTTAAGCTACATATGAACAATTTTCGCCCGCTACTTGTACTTTTTGCAACATAATAATTTTAACCCTTTGTTGTTCGCGCCCTTCTCTCCGTTGCAGGCGATAAAACACCCGCAGGCTTTCCGGTTATAACACAAGGTCCAGGCACCCGAGTCATTGAAGTGGGTCACACGGTCCTTATGACATGCAAAGCTATCGGCAACCCGGCACCAAACATTTACTGGATTAAGAATCAGACAAAGGTTGATATGAGCAATCCGCGATACTCGCTTAAAGATGGTAAGTACAGTCCCAATAAAAGTTAAGCATGGCTTAGAAGGTTTACGTATTTGGGTAAACAATAGGAACATAAGAGATATGCAAAATGATAATTATTATGTGTATATATTTATCAATAATTATATTCAATATATTTCATTCATATATATTTTTAATATAAGATTCAACTAAATTTAATATTTAATGTATGGTTAAATATATTGAATATATGTATATTTTTATTAATCATTTATTTATAAATTATTATTTGTATCTCTTATGTTCCTATTTATATTCAATATACTTTTAGATTTAAATGAAACTAGTTAGGATCATTAAATTAGTAGGATATCTTAAAACACACTTCTTACAATATTAATCTTGTTAAGCAACCCAATTTTCATTAAAGGACAGCATTTTTAAGATCAAATCAATTTGTAAGCTTTGTTTAGAGAAATTAAGTTATATTAAATAATGGTACTTTGACTTTTTTAGTACAAATTGTTTTGTTGGTTTGTGGTAAAACTAAGTCACCGTAGTTTCCGTATTTTGCCATAGCAAAGAAGTCTCAAAGTAATAAATTAAATAGGAAACACTTCTACAAACTTGCCATCCAATCCACAAGTCCTCTTTAAACCTTGAAAAGGGTAGTATACTTAAAAATATACATATTTCCCCGCTTCCTTCGGTGTAATTTAAGAAGTGGTTCATTACCTTTCATCTGTTCAGCGTGTGCTATCCATCCATCGGACTTTTACCTTTATAGCCCCAGCCTGTATCCAGTACCTTTTTGAGCAGGTACCATCTTTTTAATTTTTATTTGCGCCTTTTTCCTTACGTTCATTTGAATTTCTTAGGAGTTTACTCACGCTTCAGCGCATTTTCTGTTGCAAGTTCTCGGACGCTTAGTTAACGTTTGACTTTTGTCAGCTACCTGCTATGAGTTCCTCCAACTGGCACTCTCAAATTTGCAAAGTTAGTCCTTTGAAGCGTAGGCTGAGACCTTTTTCTGCTTACGAAAACTTTCAAAATGTCAACATAATGACGCCAGGTCCTTTAATCAGGCGTCCCAACAATCACAGCATTTAATAATTAGATGTTCAATGTCAGGTCGCATCGTTAGCGCAGATCTCCGGGCTGCTGTATCTCACAAAATGGCAGGCGAAACTAACACAAAAGCTGCCAGAAGCAGCGGCAAAGGCCTCTGGTCATTAGAGGCTCAAATATTGACATTAATATTGACATTAATATGCATTAAAGAATGCCTTTTAAAACGACATCCATAATGGTCACATTGACAACCAAATCGGGCGGGCTTGGCAAGAGGCAGTCTGAGTTGATTGTTGGGAGTTGCGCGTAGCTGGCGGGCATCAATTGCCGGGACGCGCTGATCGGACAAATGTTTTTAATGACATGACCAGCAGGAGCCTTCGGCCTCCCACCTAGCCAGGCATTATCAATTGAAACGTGTTGAGCTTGGCAAAAGAAAACAACAGGGATGACAAAAACATTGTGGAACGTCCTACTCCAGGCTTTGAAAATGGAGCGGCGATGCTAATGAAATGGTCGCTTACGCGTAATGACAGCACGCCGAACAATTGGGGAGCTCCATCAAAGCGGCAAAGAGACTGGCCTTCAAATGCTCTAGGATTAGTCCACTGGAGTGTTTAGATCTGCGAGACAGCTCAAAAATGTCTTGACATTCACCTCTAGCTATGCTTCGTTATGCTATCTAAAATAAACATGAATAATATATAATCTGAAAATCATAAATTGCATTCAGCAGCATTTGATAAATACAAAATATACTGTCGAGTTTGCTAAGCTAAAAGTTAAATAAAAATTTTAGGTAATTATAAATCTATTTAATTTGATCAGTCAATCCTAACAAGGCAATTAGCCAAAAACTTGCCAACTGCTGCAGATAGGCTGCTGTTTCACTTGGCCACTTGAAATGGTTGCCAAACCAAACTATCCATCGCCTTCTGTTGGCCTAGAGCAATGCAAATTAAAAACTGTTTCATGTATTTCCCCAAGGTAAAATTATTTCCACCGTTTCAACGATGGGACTCCATACAAACAAACGATGGGACTTCATACAAACCAACATAGTCGGGGCATTTTTGTTGGATTTGGATGGTTTTTTGCTCGCTTTTCATGGCGGAATTGGGGGTCGACTAATTTAGGACAACACGAACCAAAGTGGCCATGTTCGCTTGTGGGCATGGTGAGGATGAGGGGCTGTAGCGGGTTAAATTAGTTTTACGTGGGCCGAAGTAACTTTTTTGCAAAAAGGTAAAGAATGAGCAACGTGGAATGAGTCTCCGGGTAAAGCATACTGCTCGGACTGGCACCATCTTTGGCGCGTTAAACGAAACGTAAAAGTATTTCCGCCAGCTAAATATCCTTTTGGGTGCCCTAAGAGTCCCTTAGCGCCCCTCCCTTTAGCCTTTGAATGCCTTAAAACGCGCCTTAAATTTATGAAAATAAATATTTGGCCCGAGGTGAGGCTCGGACGCGGACGGGTTCGCTCTATTGTAGACATCCTCGTCCTGGGTCTGCACTCTCAATGACGCCAAGGCGGGGTGCGAGAATATATACTTCTCGTAATAAGTTATTCAAGTCATGTGCCGTTTTATTCAATTAGCACTTTATGGTCCCTTATTGTACTTCTCCACACCCAAACGCAGCGGCCTTTTCCTTTGCGCGTTGATTTTTCGGTTATACGGCCGCCGCCTGCTAATTAGAGCCTGCAGGGACACGCAGTGGGTGGTGGTTTCTGGGCGTGGAACGGACCCAGCAGGGATACGTGAGTTATCAAATGAAAAGTAACTTGGCAGTCGTACTTCATTTATTCGCGCCATAATTAAATTATAACTTTATTATTTTAATAAAGCCGTCTCGGGACCCTGCAGGTCCGTATGCCAAAGGCTTACTTCCATTCCTCTGGGGGAAAGACAAATCACCATTACTAAATATATGCATTAATGCGAGAATTATAAGCTCCTATATACAAGTAACCCTGAGTTAGTCAAGTAAATAAAAAACATATCAAATACAAAGGCTAGGAAAAGGTTAAGGGGAATGTCAAATTAAATCATACAAGGAGAATGCTCTTTAAAACTTAAGTCGCAAGTAGAGTTAAATATCAGTATCTATCGACAATACAAATATATACATCTGAACTCTCGATTCTTATCAAAAGTACAATACAGAACGAATGCATTAATGTTTGTAAAAATGTAATGTAAAAATTCACTTAAATTTGAGGTCATATGAACTATTTTTTAAAATTAGGACAAGGCAATAACGACTTTAAAAATACATCCAGTTTATAAAAGGAAATGATTAAATTAATGAGATTTTAATGTGTTTTTAGAGTTTATTAAAAAACAAATACAAATTTGTTTCGAATTTGTTAAATCGAACTAAGTTTTATACACGGCACCAAACATAAACCTTCAGAAAAAATTCACCTACGTAGATTACGTACACTTTGGTTTCCATTTAATGTTTTTTATAATGTTTATTCAATTATCCATAATTCCTACTGGTTCCCGAGATTTTGATGTAACGTTATCGAAAATTCCTAGAACAAGAGGTGGAACATGTTGAGCAACAACAAATAAATTCTGATGTTGCTAGAAACATGTTGAGCAACACTCAATGGTGCTGCCAGCACAAATATAGATATTGCAGTTCAGCATACACAGGACCTTTTTTTCATAACTCCCATGTTTATCATCCGATTTCTTGGGTCACGTCCACACAAATATATAATGGTGTTGTCAAATTTGGTAGCTCTAGATAGTCTGTTGTTTTACACACGAACAGATGTTAAATCGACTTGGCTGGTGATGGTGATCAAGAATATATATAGTTTATGGGGTCGGAAATGCCTCCTTCTGTCACATAAATACATTCTCTGTTGGTACTAATTACAATAGCGTTAAACCGTAAGGGTGCGGAGCTCTCAAAAACGTAATATTCGAAAAAAAAAAAAGATAATAAATATAGAGTTCTGTGCGGATGTTATGTGACAATATGGGTATAATCGGATGATAAACATATTGACATATTACGGCAGGCTTTAACACCGCGTATCTGCATGTTGCCGAGCAGGATACGTGATTGATCCCTGCCGATGACATTATTTTTCCCCCCCTTTTCCTTTTTTTAAATTTGCATTTTTTTTTGTCAAACGGGCCCTCTGATTCGCATTCAGCGGGCCAAAATTCCGTCATTCTGTTTAATTTAGACTTAAAAGTTTTTTTCTTTTATCTGAATAAAGTTTTAATAATCGATATTTGGCTTACTCAACAAATTTAAGTAAATGAAAATACTTAAATTAATATAATTCTAAGAAGAGCTGTTTATAAATTGAAAATATTTTAGAATTATATATGGTATTGTATTATAAATATAAGGGTCTAAATATATCTACTCGTAACTTCCATATTTTCAGTGGAGCATATTGCAAAGGCAAAATGACTACGTTCGCACATGAATACACAAATATTCGCATTCAGCGGGTAAAAAATTACTTCGTTCTGTTTAATTTAAAGTTAAAAGACTTTTTTTTTTGTTTATCTGAATGTCATAAAGTTTTAATAATCGATATTTGCCTTACTCAACAAATTTAAGTATATGAAAATATTTAAATTAATAAAATTCCAAGAAGAACTTTTTATAAATTGAAAATTTTTTAGAATTATATTTTGTATTATATTATAAATATAAGGGTCTAAATATATATAAATATAATACTCGTGACTTCCATATTTTCAGTGGAGCATATTGCAAAGGCAAAATGACTACAGTCGCACATGAATGCACAAATACATTTATAAATAATTTATTTTAAAATACTTCGTTTCCCGTTGGTAGTTAATTTAGTCCTCAGAGTCGAGTCAAAGGGTAGGCTAGCCCTAGAACGGCGCAGACAGCGACAATAATATTGAGTATTATTACCTTTATTTTTATTTCGCCAAGTAGTCCCTCAGGGCTTTTGTTCAATAAAAAGCATAAGAGGAGGGATAAAAAAGGTTCTGCTGTAGTGAGTGACCACGGTTTATTTTCCGTCTCCTTTATTTTTTAGAACTGTTCTGGCGCAGCGTCTGGGGAAATTACTTTCTCGGGGTTGAAATGCTTATTGGGAATGAGGAAAGGGTAGTAAAAATGTTGGGTCTTTTTAAAATATCATAATTTGGCTTTTACGCAAAAGAGGCTTATCAGAAATTGGTTTTGCCTGAGCCAATTGTCTTAATGGGTTTGTTTGTGAGCGGATGAACTCATCTGAGTAGAAGTGTCAGCGAAGGGGTGTCAGGAAGCAATCGGAACGGAATCGTTAATGGTTTCCTTTGTTTGATAAGGTGCAATAGGGTCATGGGATTTCAGGGAACTTAACGACTCGTTTGTGTATAGATATTTGATTTCAATTTTCGTTCACTGTCAACAAGAGCCGGACGAGACCATCTAAGGGCTTTTAAGTTTCAATTACTTCATTTATTAAGTTAAATATGTTTTCAGGCCAAGCCAAGAAATAAATGTTTTCTACTAATCCCGACTACGTGAATATAACACAAGCAAGATATTTTTTCAATAAAAACCAAGTTAAAATTAAGTGGAAGTTTCCTTAAGTGGATACTAAAGTTCAAACTAGCTGAATATTGCGTTTGAACGCTGGCGGCACTGCAAGGGCGTAAAACAACGAATTGCGATGAGGCCATATAGCTGCTCAGCAGGTTAACCTTTATGTAGAGAACTTAAAATCAACTTAGACCCCTCCTTGAGTCTCATATAAAGGAGAGCTGTACTTAGACGGAGCTTAGCTTGCAACATCGTTTGCTTCGCTTTTTTATATGCCATTTTTATGCCTTCTTTTGTTCAAAACTTACACGTGGCAACACTTCGCCGCTGCCACTGAAAAGGGGCAGCAGCTGCGATGGCTACGACCTGCCTCTCTACGCTCCAACTCTTTAATTGCTGGGCTCCATCATTACAATCGCCTTGCCACTTGACGTGACCAACCTGTGAGGCAGGGCGAGCGGCGAGCGGGGAGGGGCGGAGAGGGCTGGGTGGAGAGGGAAGCGCGGGTCTGCACGCAATTATTTACTTGAGCCGTAAAACTGTAGTTAAGGCAAGTCAACTTGAAAGCATTTTGGGAAAAGTTTAATGCTTAAATTATGAGCTTCTCCTTGTCACTCGCTCCTGCCTTCTGCCTCCTGCCTCCTGTCTCCTGCCTCCACGAAAGAGTTGACAGTCACTTTTGTTGAAAATGAGACAGTAATTGCCAAAATGTGCATGACTAGAACGGCTTTTCCCAACGGGGGGCTCAAGGGTAATGGAGGCAGGACCCCTGCTTTCCAGTGGGGTCAGTTGGGTTTCTTTTCGGTTGACGATAAGTCGTCGTCACTTGCATTACCAAAATTGAAACTTTGCACACTTTTATGTGGATGAACTTGGGCGAAAACGGAGGGGGCACGTCGCCCCATAAATGTCACTTTGTAACGACGACAACGACGACTACTTAAATTAAGGCATAATTAAATTAATAATCCCATTTGGGCGTGCAGCCAAGCAGTTGAAGCCGGCGCCGAAGCCAACCCGAACCTTCCGCCTTGGTAACGAAAGTCGCAGTATCAAGGCTCGGGTGTGAGAGCTATGTGCCGCGCCCGTGCCGTTGTGTGTCAGTGTGCGCTTGCGGAAGTTGCAGAATATGAAAATGACTGCGCTAGCGGAAGTGCAGCTGTGTGGCGTGCCACATGTGTGCAGCGTTTAAACTAACCGCCGCACAGCCCTCAGGCATTGTCTTGCTACAGTTAGCGCGCGGCCGGAAAGTTTGGGTGGATTTGGGAGCCAGGTTGGCGAGGCCCCTTGCACTTTGTGCGGCGACTAAATTGGTCTGAGCTTAGTATGTTGAAGTAGAATGGCGAGTTTAAAAAAATAGACCAACTCTTGTCACCGGATTTTTGTAGGATTCTAAAATGTGATACATTAAAATTACTTAAAACAAGTAAGATACCCTTGCAGCTTGCACTTTTACGCAACCAATATAAGACATAGTCCGCTGATTCGGCCAATTGAAATAATATTGCGGTGTGTCGCTAAATTCCCACTTGAAAGTACCAGGTGCACTCTCCTAAATATATGCACTGTAAATAATATTAGTTGCATACAAAGCCAGGGCCCCCAAAAGGCTGAGCCGTTATATGAGAATTTCCCGATGCGGAATTCTTAAGGGAACAAAAAGTCCACAGCACACATCAGAGTAAAGGGAAATAAAACAGCCCCTCTGGCCTCTGGCCAATATGAAAGCGAACTAGTTGTGGCATAGAATGCACCTGAAATTCCCAAGTCGTAATTCAGCGACACACAGCAATAAATAGGTTTGAATGATGGAGGCAATCACCAGCAAAAATGAATACTGATGACGGTCTTTTGTTGTGTGTTTTGTGGCATAGTAGTCGCGTTTTGATTTTTGTGGATTCTATTAACAGACTAACCTTTGAATCAGCTATTATTATTAAACAAAAAATCAGGATGACATTATTCGCTAAGAATAAATATAAAAAACATTTATTGAAATGTTGATTGATGTACCTCTGGATATGTTTTGATGGCAAGAAATGATTACCAATTTAAAAATAATAGATGATTTTTACATATAAATAATAAGTGGGCTTTTATGATATTTTAACCAAACAAATAAGTAAATTCGAAGATGAATTTGAACCTCAAAATTGTCATGCTTTTGGAATATTAATAATAATTGGACCTCAATTTTAATACAGTTTTTTAAGTAGATTTTGTAATTTCCTCTTTGTGGGCAACCTATTTAAAAATTATACTAAGGCGTAAGGTGTAATAAGACTGCAATTAAACTTTATTTAAGAAGAGAATATTTTTGTTTATCAGAGATTGAAGGTTTTCCAAATGTCGACTCTTTTCCTAAATGCCACCACATTCTTGCTCTCAATCTCTCAATCCCCAGTTACTCCACTTTTTAGAAGAGCTAGCAACTCCATCATATTACAAGAGCAGCAGATGAGGAGAAATAGCCTTCTAGAAATCAATGATTTATATATATCGCTTATACTCAGCGATTACTGAAAGTGAGCCAAATAGTGAAAACATTTCAATCTTTCCTGAAATCAGCGACATTCTAATTTGGAGATATGATGTGTTATTTAAAGCTTGTCAGATTGTCAAAAGTTGTCGAATATTTAAAAGTGTTTCAACATTTAAATGGTTCAGCGATTTGAAAACAATGGCCCAGACAGCAGACTGCGCAGGAAGTGCAACAAGCGTAATAAATATTCAGCTATACGGGCTAAATAGTATGCAATAAATTTCACAACAATCAACTTTGATGCATGTTGTAGGTGAGCGGCGGTAACCATAAAAAATAAGCGCCCGTCGCCCTTAGTCCCACAAAAAAAGAAACAAACAATACATCACAGAAGCCATCCAGCTGCAAATGGCTGTGCACTAAAAACCGCGCAACAATCTCTCCGGCATACATCATTTTAGTCAGCGTGCTCTTTTATTTTGTTGGTTTTTTATTTTGCTAGTATCAAAAACAGAAACAAGGGAAAGGTAAATAAAACAAGAACGTTAGTAATAGTCGAGTATACCGAGCATAGAACCCGCGGCACAACATACATACATATGTTTCGAGCCTACCGACATTTATGTATTTGTCGTTTTTTTTTACATAAAGTCTATATTTTTAGGTGAACGTATTGCACTTTTTACTTTAAGTTCTTAAAGTCAATACATAATATATATTAAATAGCATAAAAAACATCACTGATACTTATATGTGCCTTAAAAGTATACCATCGATCAGCAGATTATAAGGCGATTATAAGGTATGCAGATAGTACTTTTATGTGTAGTTCTAGTCTTATAGTCTAAAAAATAAACATGCGTCCCCAGTGTTCCCTGGAATAGAACTACCTAACTAGCCTGACACCTGCTGACATAAACTTTGTAGTAAACTAAGTTATACTTTTTTTCGTTCCTCTTTTCTAGCAGTTTATCACAGAAGTTTTTACGATTTTCCCAGATTGTCAACTAAATTGACCGATCTCACCGATGACTATGAGATATCAATAAAAGTAAAAATATTAATTTTAATATTAATAATATTAATAATAATAATAATAATAATATAATAATAATTAATATTAATATTAATCAATGACTATACCTCGAGTTATATTCGTATATCCGTCAAATTTTCAAAGTTAGGTTGATGAAAATATAAAAAAAAAAACTCAATTTAATTTATAAAATTATTTGTGCTAAGTCAAGAGAACAAAAATCAAAGCATAGCAATCTAAGGGTCCGTCCCACCATCCCCTACTTGCCATAATTTTCTGGCTTTAGCTTCAATCGACTATTCAGTAATCTGTGTGCCGGAATAATGTAGTATATAATAACTTCTGCTTTAAATCCAGTGGCTATTAGAGCCAAACGACAAAGACAAAGGGAGAAATTTATTTTCATTAAATTGCATACTGTCTACTCATCGGTGTTTCGTGTACTATTGTTTATTAGTCATATAAATATAATACCAAAGAGCCTTTGTACCCCCAATATCCTTCACCGTATGTGTCGTTCACATTAGCGTAAAACGCCGGCAAAGGGAGACCCAATACTTATTAGATGCGTGTGTGTGTTTTGCGCGTCTGAAATTGCAACATTTCAGCTACTGCACAGTGGGACCTCTAGAACAAACGCCGTGGCAAAAGACAAATTAGCATGTCAGCGTTTCAGATGGAATTTCAAACCGAATAGGCAACTATACGTCTTTTTTGTTTCTTTCTAACGATGTATGTACTTATTAGGCATATAATAGAATATAAATGTTAATGTTTGCTTCGTGTTTCACAGAATAGGAATAAAAATAATGAAATATTAATATTTTATAAATCTTTTATAAAAGTTTTTGTTTTGTTAAAAAATCCAATAGTGCGTCCCTACTATGTGAAGTCAAGATAACATGAGAAGTCGCGAAAACAGTTGGAATCCAAGGATATAGTTCAGAAATTATAAATGTATTATTAAAGTCTTCTTGGCCTCTAATGAGTAAAATATATTCTTTTCATAGAATAGATAGAATTGAATGCGTTGTACCGGAATTTTTGTTTTCGAATTAAACTTGTTGATATGGAGTTTTTTTTTTAGAGGTAAAACCCTTTGGTGCTGTAATTAATGAAGTTTACAGATCAGAGGCGTATAAACGTAGCACTATGTCAAAACATTTGTATTATTGGTTAAACAAATATCTATCATAAATATCTCTTGGCTCAAAATGTATTCATTCTGCGAGGAAAAAATTAAAATTGTTCCACGGTGCTTTGGCGACTTGTCGTAAAATTTATATAGCTTTTAAAATCATATAAAAAGTGTTAATTTCCCATGTGTTGCTTCTCTGGCAGAAGAGCATCCTGAAGTGGATGGGATGGATTCCGTCCATAAAAGCAAGGTGAACTGGGAACATTTTTATGGGGCAATGAGGATAATGTGTGGGTTGCCTATAAAAGTGATGTGAGATAAACAAACATCATTTGACTTTCAAATTTATTGATAAATCTAAGATCTTACGAGTCGATTACGGCTAAGCCCATGCCCCCATAACCCTAAGGTACATCGTAAAAGAGCGCAACACGTAAAGGTTTTGCTATACAAACAGGAATTTAATATATGCAATATTCTAATGCTTTCAAGGTTCCCCTAGGCCTGACGTTTTTCATTTGGCTGGCTTATTAGTAGAAACTTAACCTTTCAGAGGAAAAATAAGCCGTCAAATAATAAACCCATTCGTGTGGAAATATGAGTTATAGTCATTAGAGACTGAAATCTAGTTAAGCTAATTTGCGGCTGCAAAACCCCGCGAAGTCTTGTTTTTTGTTTTTAAGGTATACAAAAAATTCTTTTGGTTTAAATATTTATTTACACTAAAATCTTAATTATAACAATGGTATTAATTAAAGTAAATGTAACCGATTCTAATGGCATCCACACTCCCTAGCCACTGACTTCTCATATTTGGTCAGATCGATGATGTCCTCGTTGAGGTATCGCAGAATGGTGATGGCACCCAGAACCGTGGGCACGCAGCAGGGCTTGGGCAGATGAGGCTGCTTCAGGTGCATTAGGGTTTGGACTATGGCGTGGTTTGTGGCATTCATCTTCGTGCCCAGTGGAAAATTGCACCCGCCACCACAGAAGTAAGCCTCGAACTTTTTCGGTGCAATTACCCAGTTGTGCATCTGTAGCTCCTTGAAATCCACCGTAAAGTTGAGGCGTTCGCACGCCTGCGGTGGCTTGTATAGGTCCACGGATGGCGGTGGTGAATGAACCGGGCTATTGGTCTTTCGTTTCTGCAGTTCCCTCTTAAAGCGAAGCTTCTGAATTTTAACCAATAGCTCGGGCCCATTAAAGTAGCCGACGATGAAGGGTTCCAGACTGGAGCGAGTCGCCTCGTGAGCCAGTCCGGCCGCAAACGCGCTGAGTTGAGGGTCACCAATTGAAATCCTTAAGCCCTTTCGTTGCCCATTCCTTAGTAGCCACATTTGCAAGGTTTCGGTTAAATTAAACTCCAACCAGCCCCGGTGATGAGATGTGGTGTTCACTGATCCCAGGATGCGATAGGAGAAATCCTGACGGTTGTCAAGTCTTCTGTACACAGAGACCGTGAAGTTCTCTCTCCTCTCGAACAAACTGGGATGCTTATATATCCTTAGCACGGCATGAACCAAAGTCAAGTCCGCTGGAACATCGTTTGTATTGAAGGTTATGTGGAGATCCAGGTCGTTTTCCAATGGCGCCTTCGGTTTCACTCGACTCGAAAAGGTCAGTATGGAATTGCAACTGGCAATCTCCTGGCGATCCTCCTTGGAAATCAAAATGTCATCGTCTATCGAGCGTTTGTGTCTCTGATGCAGAACCTCTTGGGGCTCCTGGTCTTCGTTAATCTCATTGTAGACTTCCAGAAGAAATTTCGAGGCCGAATTATTTATATTGGGCTGTACCTGTCGTCTTGGTCGGTCACCCAGATCCAATATATCCAGCATTTCCATTTGTTGGCTGAGTGGACGATTCCGATAGGTTGGCAGATCAGCATCATTGTTTGTGGTTATATAGGTTGTACATCCAACGAAGCGTATCAGGATTGTCATCAAAAGAGCGATGAACGTGTTCATGGTGTATTCTCAGCAAGAGTCAAAATTGCACTGACTTTGGTGCTCAAGAATCTGTGTCCTATATTGCGTATCAGGTAGTAAGAATCTCCCTAACGGCAGGTATTTCTTGAAAGGGATTTGGGGTATTACCACTCTAGCTTACCGCGTTCAGGTAACTTCCTCCTAAGGCCATATAATCTGTAACACATCAAGAAGATAGGTAATGATAACTAAAGGTAACTTTCTTATAAGGCCGTATTATGTTTAACAAACCAACAAGCTAAGTAATGATAACTAAATTACCCCAGAGAGATTTCAGAGATAAAATGCAATATTTAATTTAACTAGGCATTCTAGAAGCTATTTTATTTTAAATACAAACCTAATGATACTTTTTGCTAGATCTAAGCAAAGTTATTTAATTATATAAGTGTCAGGTTTACCATCTTAAAACATAATTCATAATAAATCATTACATTTATTACTCCTTTTTTTTAAAGGATTTCTGCAAATTGAGAACAGTCGCGAGGAGGATCAAGGAAAGTACGAGTGCGTTGCTGAGAATTCCATTGGCACTGAGCACTCCAAGGCAACCAATTTGTACGTGAAAGTGCGCCGTGTTCCTCCCACTTTCTCCCGCCCACCAGAGCCCATCAATGAGGTAATGCTAGGCTCCAATCTGAACCTATCCTGCATAGCTGTCGGGTCGCCCATGCCACATGTCAAATGGATGAAAGGTAAGTATTTTTTGAACACGTTTTATGATCAAGTTTTAATGATTTTTCCCTGATTATTTTAGGTTCTGAGGATCTTACTCCCGAGAATGAAATGCCAATTGGTCGCAATGTCTTACAACTGATTAATATCCAAGAGAGCGCCAACTACACTTGCATAGCCGCCTCTACGCTAGGGCAACTCGATTCCGTCTCGGTAGTTAAAGTTCAATGTAAGTAAATAGCTAAGCGGGTACAGCACAACCTCAAAGCTAGAATGACAGATATGTTTTAAATACATATATAATGTAGAACCAAATTATAGCTAACCTAACTCAATAATTAATATTTCAATGTTAAAAATGTTACATATGTATTCAGACATATATATTTATTGCCCGTAAATGTATGTATTCAAACATTTAATGTAATTCCAATCCTGCTTTAATCCCATCCATCCACCAGCTTTACCGACCGCACCCACCGACGTGCAAATCTCCGAGGTGACCGCCACTTCGGTGCGTCTGGAGTGGTCTTACAAGGGTCCCGAGGACTTGCAGTACTATGTGATTCAGTACAAGCCGAAGAACGCTAACCAGGCCTTCAGCGAGATAAGCGGCATCATTACCATGTACTACGTGGTCCGTGCCTTGAGTCCCTATACGGAGTACGAGTTCTACGTGATAGCCGTGAACAACATCGGACGTGGACCGCCGTCGGCTCCTGCGACCTGTACCACCGGTGAGACAAGTGAGTATCGCGGATGAGCTGCCCCTGGAAGGTCATTTAACTAACTGCCTGCTTCTCCGTTCCGTCTTTCACATGCTGCACAAAAGGATTTTTAACCAATTTAATTCTGAATTTAGAATGAACTCTTTTAGATTCCTTTTTATTTCCTTGGTCCGTTATGTCGGCAATGGTTCTAACCCCTTTTGCAAATTGTCTATCCCTCCTCTCTCTTTCTTACTCTCTCTATCCATGCGTATGCCTGCTCAGGCGATTTCTCATTCGGTGGTACAAGTAAGTATCCGAGGCAAACAAAATTTTATGGTTGGCCAAAAAAGTAGCAAAAACAATTTCAATAACAATTGTTGAGCAAGGGGAAATCGCAGACCAAACGGATTGTTAAGAGCATAAAAGGAAAGCAGGGCAATAACAAGTAGATAGATATAATCAAAGGTAAATGCAATGTTAAGAAATCGTTGCATACGCAGCTGCGTTCCTCAGACACAAACACAGGTCTAGCGTATGCGTAAGTATGCGTGTGGGTGGAGGGATCAGCCCCTACTCCTCAGATGCCATAAAGTTTGCATTGTATGCGCCTTGTGTGTGTGTCTAGCCGAGAGCACGTTGCCATGTTTTAGTCCTGTTCCCGGATAATTGTGATTTTGTTGGCATACCTTGACGCCTGCCACTATAATGCGTTCTGAATTATTAACTGGTTTACCAATCAGTGTCTAGGTAAAATTGTGAGAAAATTAAATAGATTTAATTTAACAATTCTCGTTTAACTAAGAATATATCTGCCAAATCTTTATGGTCTAGGTATGAGCATTGGACATGATGCGAATCATCATATTTACATCTTAAATCTATAATTGATAATGTCCACACTTTGATATTTAAAACAAAGAAATAAACTTGCTAAATTGGTGTTGCCTTGATAACTATCTTACCGAATTAATTATAAAATATTATAACTCCCAAGGGAATGAATATTTAGAAAGAGTATTCCATAGTCAATCCTCTTAGGTAGTCCTAAATATATTTTTTTATGCAAGTGCAGCTGCAACTGCAGTTCCAGCAGAACACCCAGCAGCGCGTCGCACAGATGTTGAAAACTTTTATTGCCGCAATTATACTTATCGCTTGCCCAATATCGTTTCAAAATAATATCTCGCTGGCAACTTTTATGGTCGGGACAGCAGAAGGCTGGCTATTGAGTCAGGCAGAACGCCACCCAGCCACCCAGACTGGCGTCAGCAGGTCAAAGCCAAGCTTAACACGTGTCATTGGCCTAGGTAGCAGATTTCCTTACGGTGCCTAATAGCAACCTACGCACCTGTGCCCAAAGCCAGCAGTACATGACAGATTATATATTTGAATATCTGGATAGCTGCAAACACAATTACTTAATTCTCTATGAAGCGCCAGCTGAACTGCCGCTTATTGTCTAAATATGTGCGTCTGCATCTATGAACCCTTATAGGCATTATATGGCTTCAGAAACCGATATCTCTTACTCTATTATTTTAAAAGCGCTTCATTTGATTTTATTCGAATCTTGAGCGCACACACAGGAAGCGTGCTGGCCAGGATTACATACTATTAATGGAGCATATTCGTATGTAATATACACATATTCCCTGAAATACAGCTAACGTGGTACTCCTCCACGCCCACTCCCACTCCCACACACTTTCAAGTGCTAAAGGGAATTTTTTTCCTGAATCCGAATCTATCGGCGAGCGTGTGGGTACGAGCTGCATGCAAATCTTGGCTATAACAAGCCATGGACCACACGAGCGAGGGCAGGCACACAACCACATCCGGGAGGAGCACTTATGTAACAGATGAGATGACTGCGATATAAATTGTGGATAAAACTGCTATACCGTTTGTGAATATTGCAGGAAAATTGTGAGAAATGGGAATTTATCGATTGCCCATTAACCGAACGAGTTACGAATTGGTTACACATATATGTAAACTTCCAAGCTTAATGCAAATTGAGTGAAAGACGTTCCCACTAATTACTATTCAAAGCGGACCCGAATAATGGCAGGAAGGAGGTAGCTGCCAGGAATGCCCACCGTTGATTTGTGGCTGACAATGCAGTTGACCGACAAATTTTTGATCGAGCGAATGCATTGCGCCAAATTGCGAATAGCTAGATTCATACTTCCTGCGGCGGGTTGGGGAATCATTGTTGTGACGCGCAAAAATCAGTTTATAAATGCAAAATTCTCACTATAACCGCCTCCAGGCTTCAACGCGCCGAAACAATTTCCTCAATTTTCCCGGAAATGCACCATCGCCCCTCTCCTCCCGTCCTCTTTCTGACCAGCGCTATCCATGAAACGACACGAAACTCGCATCTCCAGCAGCAAAGGCAGCAGCTAAAACAACAGCCAATGGTTCATTGGAAAAACAAATTGTGATGGATGGGGATTGTTTGCTTTGCAAAACATTTGTGCTGCCCTAATGGCATATAGCCCCCCTCAAAAAATGCTCCTCTGTTCGCGCTGCTGCAATTGATCGATAATACCATTGATTCGTCGACGTGTTGATGTGGCCATCCAAAATAAGTTAACGAATGTACAGTTATTGAGATTTAAGATAATACTTTTGAGTCATTTAATTTTTATAGAGAAGGGAAATTACATATTTACATCTTATAAAGGTTTTGCTCACTTTTGAAGGCTTCACAGAAATGTATTTAAAACTATAAATTCATATATTATGTATATTTTTTACATAAATATAGGCAATTAAGCTTGGCCATCAGTATACATATATAAATTAACAAGAAAGATTTCACTTAAATATTCTCCATATAATAAAAGCCATTAAGTTCTGATCTCATTGGTAAGATGGCCATCCCCAACATATTTGAATACTTTGATAATTAATTTCTTTAAAATATTTGATCGCTAAACAAATATTTTAACCTTTGAGGAATTTAAAAATAAATAAATAAATTGTTTTTTTATAAAATAAAATGGGTTTATCATGCTATAGGTCAAATTCATCTTTCAATTCTATTTACAAGTCAGGTTTCTATGATGCATATGAATCATTCTTTGTCATGTCAATCCTAATATTCCCTTTTCCTCTCTCTCTTCCTCTCGCAGAAATGGAAAGTGCACCACGTAATGTTCAAGTGCGCACGTTGAGCTCGTCCACCATGGTTATTACCTGGGAACCACCAGAAACACCCAATGGACAAGTGACCGTAAGTAAAGAAGCTGGCAATAAGTGCGCAAAAGATAAGATCCGGCGTCCGGGCAAACACACACTACCGGTGGCAAAGGTCATTGCCGACCAACTCAGAGTGTCCTAACAAGAAGATGGCCATGGAAATTGTCAAAATGTCGTTAGCCTGGTTCTAAAGCAGGGTGGCAGTTAACAGTTCGTATGCAAATCCTAGCCACTCTTTCTTGCCTAGCCACACAGGTCTGCATTCCTAGTCGAGCAATTTTGGGCTCTCCGGCTGGCAAAAAACCTTTTCCTGGTTCCTATGAGTAGGTTTTATTTACAAATTTAAATGTAACATCAATTCATTACTGAAACGACGCTTTAATCTAAGCCATATTGTTTTAATCAGGTTTATTAAATGCCCATCCGAAACATATGTTTCGTATAGGGCTTGGAAACGCATCCATCTTTCTGCTGCAAACTTATTTTCCCATGAAAACAGCATCCCATTGTAATTTTTAAATTACTGATAGTAATAAGATTTAATTAAAATTCCGGATAAATATAAATAAACAAGTACGGCACTAATTCTATTCTCTTCCATACAAATCAGGGCTACAAGGTGTACTATACGACCAACTCAAATCAACCGGAGGCCTCGTGGAACTCGCAGATGGTCGACAACAGCGAACTGACGACAGTTTCAGAGTTAACACCCCATGCCATCTATACGGTTCGTGTCCAGGCCTACACCTCCATGGGAGCCGGTCCAATGTCCACGCCGGTCCAAGTGAAGGCGCAACAAGGTAGGCTAAGCCAAATTGATTGGGCAATCAGCTTCAATTAGGCACTTGACTCACAGACACACCAACACGCACCCATTGCATTTTGAAACGAGCACAATCCGCAATTTAATTGCTCAACTCAACTCAATCGGCCCACATACATATATCACACCAATTATTTCATTATAATACAAAATGTCAGGCAAAACGTGTGTCCGTTCAATGGAATATTTATGTGTGTTCATGCTGAAACACCAAATGCTGTCTGTGTGCGTACACAGAAGATATTCATTAACTGGTAGCAATCAGTGTGTAGACTGTGTATTTTAGGCAAAGTTCGGGTTTAAGTGGGAGACTTACGGAGGCTGTGGCCGACCTCTTAAGAAGCTTTAAATCGTACAATAAATAACAACCAACAGGGCTCAACTTTGAACCGTTTCGACTTATTACTTGAGGTTAAGTAAGCTGAAAATGCCCACTTCCAGTTGGGGTCAGGTGGTGAAGTCCTATCGGCATTGCTTAATTCAATTGACCCGAAGTCTATGTTAAGCAAATGCATAGATAAGTCAAGTGTCAGCTTTGAAAATGGTATCGGATTTGTCATTAAAACTTTTAACTTCAAAGCAGCGATGACAGGTTCTGGGGCTGGGTTCCCTGGGGACTAGAAATTATTTTAAAATTGATAATCATTTTCTCCGTGGAGCTTCCCGTCGGTTTTGCAAACTCAAATATTCATGCATAGAAGGGGGTTGCTTGGTGTGCTGGATGGACACATGTCAATCAAATTCATGCAAAACCAATATGAATTCAAAATGCTGATGTAGCGATTGCTGTGCGTGATTCACCCCCTCAATATCATGCTCCGTTCCGAATGGGATGCCGATTCGCAATCGCTATCAATATTATCGGCATACAAACAAATGCCCACATTGATTTGTTTGTATTTTATTTAATTTCCGTAATTTCCGTTTCATTATTACCAAACCAAAACCAAAACCCAATGCAATTCCCCAACATCACCATCGCACACCAACCCCGAATATGAAATACGGATATGTCTACAAAGGTGTGCCATCACAACCGAGCAATTTCCGGGCCACCGATATCGGCGAGACCGCAGTCACACTGCAATGGACGAAGCCGACTCATTCCAGTGAGAATATCGTACACTACGAGCTCTACTGGAATGACACATACGCCAATCAGGCCCATCACAAGTGAGTTGATAGCCAAACTACGCAATAGCAAAATCCTGATTTTCCATCTGTTTAGGCGCATTTCCAACTCGGAGGCATACACGCTAGACGGCCTGTATCCCGATACGCTATACTATATCTGGCTGGCCGCGAGGTCCCAGCGGGGCGAGGGCGCCACCACACCGCCCATTCCTGTGCGCACCAAGCAATATGGTAAGTTAACCAGGCCACAGCAGTTTCTAATAACTCCCTAGGTTAAGTCAAACTGACGTAGTCATACGAGTTTTCATAGATCTAAGAACAATGTGCAATTTATATTTGGTTTTAAAACATCCACTTATATATATTTGATATATTAACAATTATACATAAACATGGTACCTAAACATGTAGATGATTATTCAGATTCAGTTACCCAAAACCAAACCAAATCGATATGTCTGAGTGTGATATTGAATTCTATTGAGTTCTGCTTTCGTGGAAAAAGGTAAAGCGTGTTCCAAAGTAGTGAATAAATGATATCGGATGAGTGATTCGAGTGAGCAATGAGTTCTATGCACTTACTCTCTTACATCATTAATATTTATATCTAAGTCGATTTATATATATTATATATATATGTATACATTGTTTGATCTGTACTTGTTCTGGTTTCTTGCAAGTTATTCATAAGTTTTAGTAGTTGTCAATCACACTATATACACTATATATTAATACTCTTAAAGTTAGTTTTTACAAACCAAGACATATACATAGCTTACACATAGACATATCCCTATACATAAATATACATAGCAAATAAGACATTTAGCATTACACGAACATATTTTCCTAATGGATTCGAACCCTAGGGATCAACAGATCGCAAAAACTGTACAGATGTCCATACAGAAAGTATTCATTATTTGGCCATAATTTGTTTATTTTGGATCGCGTGGTTTTTAATTTTCCCGGCTCATACATCAACCGATCTAGCCTTTATAATTAAAAGATTAATTTGTATATTGTGGTTTAATTTCGGGTTCTGTGTCTCATTAAAATAAAGACCCGTTTTGTCACATTTTTGCGATCTATTGGCCTAAACCAATTACAGACCAAAATGCATTGAACATTAACTAGCTAACAGTCCACCAGCCTCACCACACCACAGGATAGGAACCAATAACAGCCCATGAACAACGAGCACCAACAATTTCAAATATGTATGCCCTTTTCAGTTGAAAGCAAATTTCATAAAGTATTGCAATATTGATGTGAAAAAACCAAGCTATTGCCATTTTGAGTTTGTGTGTGTTTTGCCTTGCTCGATTATGTTCCATTTATCATTTGTGGCTCTGCAAGCGTTAAACCATGTAAATTATGCGAGAAACAATTTACAAACTAAGACCTCCATTTAATTAAAATTTACCTAGAAATATTTAGCATCTTTGCACATTGCACTTTGCACTAGAATCACTGTGACCACAACAAAAACTAAATATTACTTATGTAAATTTCTCTGTCATCTGAAGTGTCTTAAAAATTGCTTTTGAATGATATTTTAATAAGCAGACGCGAAGACAATTTTCAAAAGTGCAAGTTTTTAGATGTGCAAGAAATATATTAGTCTTGTTTTATTTTTGCACGTTTGTTTAACAATTTACTCATAGTTATGTTAATGGCTGCCAATATATCCGCTTTTGCAAGGACTGCAAGTCAGCATGTTGTTTTGGAAATGCTTTAATCCTAGATTAAAAAATGTATATATTTACTTTTTAAATTACTTACGATGTTATTTCCATGTTGGGTTGGTGACATTTAAATTAGCTAATTATTTCTATCATAGATGTTTTATTTTTAAATATGCCAGTAACACATTCTTTTGCATTTTACATTTTATTACTATATATATCTGAATTTACAAAAAAAAATTCCTATGGTTTATGCAAATTAATGTACTTATATCTGAATGTTAATGTTGTATGTATGTCTAGTTTAAAATTTGAAATCGATTTCCTTGACTAGCTTGACTAGCTGACTTGGGTTTACTTTATTTTGTAGATATGTATTTGGAAAATTTTCAGCTCAAAAAGTCAAAAAATATGCACAAATTATTGACAAGTGAAAAAAAAAGGAGTCAACCTTATTTGCATAAACCATTGGATCTGTGTCTTGACATTATATTTATTTGATATTTACATAAATATATGCCTTTATAAACCATATTGTTCTGTTTGATTTTAATATTATTTTGCTTTACGGATCTTTCGTTTCATGTTACCAATTATTTCGGTTTGAAATTTATTTTGTAATCTGGCTAATTGCTGAACGCTATGAAAACCAACTCAAACCCAAAACCTTGGCTATGCATCAACAACAATGAACATCAATGAACACCAAATAAAACCAACAAAACAACAAAAAATCAAAATGCACACACAAATACGTTCCGTTCCCATCTATGTAATTAGTACCAGGTGCACCGCCCCGAAATATCACTGCCGTAGCCACCAGCTCGACAACTATCTCGCTAAACTGGCTGCCACCTCCCGTGGAGCGTTCCAACGGTCGCATCATTTATTATAAGGTCTTCTTCGTGGAGGTGGGCCGCGAAGACGACGAGGCTACCACGATGACCCTCAATATGACCAGCATTGTGCTGGATGAACTGAAGCGCTGGACGGAGTACAAGATCTGGGTGCTAGCCGGTACCTCCGTTGGCGACGGGCCACGCTCCCATCCCATAATTTTGCGCACCCAAGAGGATGGTATGTATGCCAATGACCTTCTTACCTATGCGTAAGTCCTATCAAAATCTTTGGCCTTCGTTTTCATTTACAGTTTGTAAAAGTTATATTTTTCCTTACTATTTATTTATGTATTATTTAACCCTTATTATAAGTTATGTTTTAGTCCCTTGTTCACCTCGTGTCCATTATCATGTCCATATCCCCCTAAAAAGGAATCATGAAACTAATCGAAAGTATTATATACTATTTTTTGAATTTTGATATCAAGAGCGTTCACCACAGGATCGGCTAGCACAATGGAGCATTATCTAATATTTAACGATGTATCTATATATAATTTGCCCACCAAATTTACTTTATTCGGGTTTGAAGTATTATTCTCTAGCTGTAAAATCACCTTTTGAATACAGCAATATTTTTAATTTGTAGTTTAGTTAAAAATTATAATTTTATAAAAGTTTGACCGATGCGGCGTCTCAGCTAATTTGACCAATTCTATATTGTTTAACAACATTATCAAATCTCATTAATTTGAGGAACTTCTTTCATTTTATTCTTTATCTTTCACGAATTAAAACTTTTAATAACCGCATTCAAATTAAAAGTTGTCCTTCCGGACAGACCATTTAATCATATATCAACTTCCACTCTTAGAGAATTGCTAAGAATCCATTAACTTCTTTGATGGATTAAAGGAAACAGATTTCGTTTTCTTCACCCCCAGATTTAATTAAAGTGTATCATTTATATGATTATATTTTATTCTGTTGAAACTTTTTAATTATGGAAAATTTAATTGTACGTTTAAAAAGGGTACGAAAAACATAAATGAAATTTTAAATTGGAATTATAAAATTGCATATTTTTTGGCGCAATTTTTGACTACCTTTTTGCACATAATCACGATTCTATGAAATAGAATACGACATCTTTTTAGAAGAACTCCTATGTATTGTGCACTCTATGCAAGCAACAATATTTTCTTATTTTCTTCATGACCGCACAATGGTCTTTTAAATTGCACAATCAGGATGTATGTATCTTTGATTATAAAAAACAACCACTTTCATAACAAATATTTTTGAATATAATGCATCAACTGTTTGTGGTAATTTGTATAGCACCTAAATAAGCCATGAACTATATGTAATCTTTTTGTATTTTTGAAATTTGTATATAGTTTTTGTAAGCACAACCAACACACTCTGCACAATAACCTAATTATCTAAACCAATACACAAATTGGATTTTAGATTGTTTGCATTAAATATTTTATTTAATTATTTGCATAAGTAAATTTATGCAATTATAAATGTAAAAACAAATCCAGGCCAGGCCTAACAGGCCAGGACTATTACCATAAAACCTCGTTCCTGACCCCAAGCTTTTTTCCTGAACATTCTTTTCATTTTATATGTTTTCCCAAAGCAAATATCGCAAAATATTTCGCAATATTTATTTTTTTATGAGTCCTACTTACCTGTGAACGTATCTCCAACTCTACATCTACTTTTGTGTGATATTTACATAAACGCGTACATATTTTATAAAGTTTACAAAAGCTCGGTGTACTGTAATTTTTGAGCCCTTTTCAACTTTCCAACTCTGCCCCCCTCTGTTTGCTTTTTGGCACACGATTTCTGCACTTTTGTCATAAGTGAAGCTCCACTCATTCCGCCACGAGTACCTGATAATCCCTACAATGTCGCACGTTTTTAAATTATTGTTTTTTTGTTCATTGCTATGCAAACAACGAACTCTGCACAGCAAGCGGCAAATCCTTAAATTGATTTCTGCACAAAATTAACCGATTTTTATTTGCCAACATAATATTACATATATATTTTATGTTGACCAATTTTATTAAGTTTTATTTGCAATCACCTGCATGTTTGCACACTTAACACATTTGCGTGTCTGCATTCTGTATTATTTGCTCCCAGTTCCATATTTTTTCCCTTTGAGTTCTTGTCCGACTTTACGTGATTCTTGTTCGACACATAAAGTGTGAGTTTTTCAAAATTCCAGCAGTACACAGTAGTTTAATCTTGTTCATCATATTATGGAACAAGACTACAGCATTGATAAGATGTTTAACCTTATCGCAATCTCTTTTACTGTCACAGATATAAAGAATCAATCAAATCTATTTATGAAATATATACTGACTAATTTAATTTGAGTTATTGTTTTTGCAAGATTAAAATCATTTAATTTCGGACTGAGGAAGCCAGGAAGAGGTTTAACTCAAGTCACACAGATATGCTTAAAGAAGTTAATATTTTTTGTTCTTACATTCATAGTTTTTAAACACCACAAATATCCACCCACAAAGTTCACCCTTCTTTTTCCCTTGCTTGTTACCTGTAGATAGCTTGTTTAACGAAAGAGTTTTCTTTATAAAGTACCCACTCAATTTGCGTGTGTTTTAAACAAACTGCACTTGAGTGGGGTGGCCCATCGTTTTCATCGTTTTATTTTGGTTAAGCACCGTACTTTAAATATATATATTGTTAAGCACATTAGTGTACGTATCACTTGCTCTTCCTCTCCTTCTGTCATCTCTTTAGCTCAAGATGTTATAATAAGTCTAGAATTAAGACCACATTGCAGCACTAATAGCACTGTATGCTCAGCACCACAATGATAATAAATGCTTCCAAATACCCAGATCCCAACTACAAATGAAAACAAGTAAGAAGGCTTCAATCGGGTATGCCCGACTGGGAGATACCCGGTATCCAAAGCTTTGTTCATTAAGCGAAACGTGAAATCCAATTTTCAAATGGACTTAAGCTCACGATTACTCCAATCGACCTAAGAAATTAAAAATTAAAAAAGATCTTAGACATTGTCATTTAACTCCCGTTTTTATTGTCCGATTGTACTCAAATTTAAGAGTACGTCCGCACTAATGTACTATTTACTTCAAACTGAATTCAAAGATGTAGCTGTCGTATAAGATTTTCATTAGTACTTCTGTGGGCTTAACGATAGCTTTGGAAATATATCATATATATTTCTATAAATGAAAAAACAGTTTCACACATATTAATTACCATAACTTCATTCGATCGTTCCTGTAACTAAACAATTTATCGTAATTAAACTTAAATCCGGGAATTGTAGTGTTATGTTCATTATTCTACGTAGAAGCAAGCACCAGAAGCAAGGAAGCACCAGAGCACCGCACTTCTATTGAGATATGTGACTGACTTTAATTTTATTTTAATTGTACGTAATTCGACATAGAGGCTGGCTGCCATATATGTATCTCAGACTGCATGCACATCCATCGCTTTTAGCCATGAGCTCTCGAGGTAAAGTGGCATCGGCATCTGAGCCAGCATTAGAGGGTCAGCTCATATGTACATGCAACAGTATTTGCCCTTTTCTTTTTCACTAATTTTTGAGTTCCCTTCCGTATGTCGGGAGCGTATTTCTTTATGATGCGATGTGCTTGTTAGCTGCCACAGCCAAATGCAAATGCAAATGCATTCCACCTGTCTAAAGCTGGGCACTTGCTTTTTATTCGCCCCCTACAACCACCCCAGCCCCTAGCCCGACGGGACTCCGATTCCGATCCCGCCCTTCTGAAAAATTCGTAGACCATGCAGATTCCCTTTTGTGCACATAGACAGTCGCACTCTTACACTGCTGAAACGCTGCTCACATGAAAACTAAAAAATAAAAAGGAAAATATAAAAAATGAGCACCTCGAGCATTGGAAGCTTAGCACGCGCTCATTGCTCCGTTTGTTCCATTCAGCAGAGAAAGCACAGCACGAGAAAAAAGATGCACAAAATAAAGAACACTTCTCTGACGGTAACATTTTAATTATTTTATATTTTAAGTGTGCAAGAGTGTGTGTATGTGTGTACAGTGAATACATGCGAGATGACAAAAAATGCAGACAAAATTACAGCAGAGTGCCGTGTAGTTGACCCACTCCATTTGCTCTCACCTGCGACACCTGCAAGGGTGCTGCAGCAGATGAGCAGCCAGAACACTAATGAAGCATAATTTAACATTTTTGTGCCGGTGGTCGCATTTGAATAATTTATATTATGCATTAATTTGACATTTTTAATGAACCCCAAATGCAGTGATTGAGGGCAACCGACTCTCAGCTACGAGTCGTAAAAATAATAGAAATATGCTATGCAAAAATATGCGAAATTATTCTTATTCGGTTTTCAGTAATGTCCCAGAAGAATATTATAAATACAGCGCAGCTTGGCAAAACTAAAGTAGTATAAAAGTATAGTTATAAGAAGAATAGAAAGATAAGGTACAATTAATTAAATTATATTTAGAGCTTACCATATTCTAAGGTATTTTTAAGTCAATTCATTATTAAATTGAGGTAAGTTTCAGGATTATCTATAAATACTAATTGCCAATTAAGCCAATTAAGACAAAACAGTATCAAAGTGTGCCAACAAATATGTTGATTTTGTATCATATGTTCTCCTTCTTTATGTTTTCTCCTCCCCTTTTGTGGATTTCCCTCATTTTTGCACCAGTAAACCTTTTTGAAACTGTAAACCGTAAACTAAAAACCTATATTTTATATCTTTTCATATACTTATTATAAAAAAAACTTTGCTTGGCCACTCGCACCTTGCACTACTTGCTCTGTTTCGTGCACCTTTTTTGAATGCAAATCAAAATGGAAAATAAATAAAACCCAAATCTTTTTGAATCTTTTTTGATGTGAATACCAAATTATTGCGAAATTTGATTTTTGAACGCAACCTTTAATGGATGGTGATTTATATATACATATATAATGAAAATAAAACATTTACAAAATATTTAGAGAAAAAGAGTGAGTATATTCAATGGTTGACCATGTATTATGTTTAAGAATGCCTTATAGCAACATACTATCTATACTATACTATACTTTACTACGAATCTCTATACATATATTTTTATCCCCAAAACTGATTTTTGAATTGGTCCAGAAACTGTTGACCAACATACACACAATATATAATTCATATTTCTTTTATTTTCCTATGATTCTCTATTTCGACATTTTTTGATAATCTCACCAAGCCATTTTGAAGGTCGGCAAGGATTTTAAATGCTCTTGAAAAAGCAGCATAAGTGTATAGAATATACATATATATTTTGGTTTTACCAATGTATGTTTTTGATTTTTTGCACACAAAAAATATCCATTTTTGAATGCTTACATGTTTGTTTTTGCAAAGTGAATCGAGGTGAATATCGAAATCTAAAGAGTCTCGATCTCGAGCAAGTGTTTTTGTGTAATTTTTTGGCATACTCTCTAAGAAATGGTTTTTAATAAACAATCTCAATACTATAGCAAGGTATTAAGCGCACTTCCTATAGACTTTTGAGCACCAATTAAGCAACCCCGTCCGTAAACAACTATCTATCACTTAAGCACCTTGGTTGTTTTGGATTCCACCAGTTCCCATTAACTTTACATTTTCAATTTAAGTTGTTTTTGTCTGTGATGTGGTGATGACTTTGTCTTTGAGCTAAGATCGTTCTGGTTCTGTATACCAATATAAATAAACTCTGTAAATGTATTTCTCCTTCGGTCTAAGCATTAGTATTAGTTACCTAGTTGTCTTTCTGTCTGTATATAATTACAGTTCAACACATAATTATTACGGAAATAAGTAAGTTAGTTCTAAGTAAGTTAGAGTTAGCCAATAATGCTGGCTTAAGTTCTTCTTTAACCCATAATGTTCTGCAGTTGATTTCGTCATTATGAGTACCTTTATCTAATCGCGCTTCTCTTCGTCGTCGTCTATAGTGCCAGGCGATCCTCAAGACGTTAAAGCCACGCCCCTGAACTCCACATCAATCCATGTCAGCTGGAAGCCGCCACTCGAAAAGGACCGCAATGGCATTATCCGGGGCTACCATATACATGCCCAGGAGCTACGAGATGAGGTGAGTTCTTGAGACAATGCCTAAATCCTTTTAAAAAGCAGCAATCAGTAGCAAAAGTATAATGGGTAATATAAAAAATAGTCTTTAGTTAAGTTATATGATCATGTTGAATATAGGCATATAGAATTCGCAATTTTATTTATTTATTTTTCAACCTAATCAGCTTTATAGTTCGTTCAGATAACCAATGTCTTTTAGAAATCCCATTTTTCAGTTAAAAATTGTACGATGTTATTAGAACTTATATTTTGAAAGCAAATCTAAATATATGTATCAAAATATTTTATATACCTAGTTGAGTAAAAACAATTATTATTAAAATTCTATAATATTAAGTTTACAACGCAATGAAGAGAGATCCGAGTTATAGAGATATTATTGACCACCATCAATAGCCGACTCAAACCAGCCGTGTTCGACTGTCCGTTTCTAAAACTCCCTTACTGTTATATCTATCTGGATGATATTTTGACATCCTTGTACCTTATAGAGAAGTGCCAGTTCACTTATCACACCACTTCTTACTTTTAGGCGACGTGTAAATATTTAGACTATATGAGGCCGTGGTCGCGCTGTGATTTCAAATGGTTATTTGATTGTGGCAATGTGTGTATGTTCACCTTATTAAACATCTAGAAAGATTACAAATTTATTTTGTATAATTTGAATGGGGCTATATATGACTGGATTTTCACAAATGATGAAACTACTTAATTCACTAACTTCAAAAATATAAATGACAGTGCAGAAGATAAAGAATAAACTCATTAAATCGTTAAGCTTAACAACAACATAAGAAGTGAAAAGATTTATCACCAAGCTTGAACATAAATTTAAAGGTCCGCTTGAAATAAAGAAGTTGTTATAATTATTGGTTGCAGAAGGACTCGCACCAACGTTTTTATATTGGTTGGTTAGAAAAGGACTTGCACCAACGTTTTTGAGATTATTGGCTGTAGAAAAAATTATACCACCGTTTATAGGTTAGGCAAATTAAAAATTAAATTAAGTTTTCTGGGTGTAAGGTAAGATATGAAAAAAATAAAATTGTGCGGTCTACGTCCAACTATGTCTAGGTGGCTTTTAATTTCATCCACAAAGCTTTGAGTTCCGGGTATCTCACAGTCGTTCACAATCGACTGTATCTTTCTTAGTTGTTTTAACTCCATTTTAACGAAAATGTTATTTTTTTAAGGGCAAGGGCTTTTTGAACGAACCCTTCAAGTTTGATGTAGTCGACACACTGGAGTTCAATGTGACAGGACTGCAGCCGGACACCAAGTACTCCATTCAGGTTGCCGCCTTAACGCGGAAAGGAGATGGCGACCGTAGTGCAGCAATTGTAGTCAAAACACCCGGCGGAGTTCCCATCCGTCCAACGGTGAGTCTGAAGATCATGGAGCGAGAGCCGGTGGTGTCGATCGAGCTGGAGTGGGAGCGCCCGGCACAGACATACGGAGAACTGCGCGGCTACCGGCTTCGATGGGGCGTCAAAGACCAGGCTCTAAAAGAGGATATGCTGTCCGGACCCCAGATGACAAAGAAGCGCTTCGATAACTTGGAGCGCGGAGTTGAGTACGAGTTTCGGGTGGCCGGAAGTAACCACATCGGTATCGGCCAGGAGTCGGTGAAAATCTTTCAAACACCCGAAGGAACGCCCGGAGGACCACCTGCAAACATCACCATTCGCTTCCAGACACCTGATGTAGTATGTGTAACCTGGGATCCACCCACCAGGGAGCACCGAAATGGCTTGATTACCCGATATGACGTACAGTTTCACAAGAAAATCGACCATGGCCTCGGCTCCGAGCGAAATATGACGCTTCGCAAGGCGGTGTTTACGAATCTGGAGGAGAATACTGAGTACATCTTTCGAGTAAGAGCCTACACCAAACAGGGAGCAGGACCCTTTAGCGACAAGTTAATAGTGGAGACGGAGCGGGATATGGGTCGTGCGCCGATGTCCGTGCAGGCGGAGGCAACTTCTGAGCAGACGGCCGAGATATGGTGGGAACCGGTGCCCAGCCGTGGCAAGCTGCTTGGCTATAAGATATTTTACACAATGACCGCCGTGGAGGATCTCGACGATTGGCAGACGAAAACAGTGGGTCTCACAGAGTCCGCTGACCTAGTAAATCTCGAGAAGTTTGCCCAATATGCGGTGGCCATTGCGGCGCGGTTTAAGAACGGATTAGGACGTCTCAGTGAGAAGGTGACGGTGCGCATCAAGCCGGAGGATGTGCCTTTAAATCTGCGAGCCCACGATGTAAGCACACACTCGATGACCCTAAGCTGGTCACCGCCTATCCGATTGACGCCCGTTAACTATAAGATCAGCTTTGATGCCATGAAGGTGTTTGTGGACTCCCAGGGATTCTCTCAAACGCAGATTGTCCAGAAGCGGGAGATCATATTAAAGCATTATATGAAGACGCACACGATCAACGAGCTGAGCCCTTTCACGACATACAATGTGAATGTGAGTGCCATACCGTCAGACTATTCCTATCGCCCACCCACCAAGATCACGGTCACCACTCAAATGGCTGCACCCCAGCCGATGGTCAAGCCGGACTTCTACGGGGTGGTTAATGGAGAAGAGATTCTAGTGATACTGCCCCAGGCCTCCGAGGAGTATGGACCCATCTCGCACTATTATTTGGTCGTGGTGCCGGAGGACAAGTCGAATCTGCACAAGATACCTGATCAGTTTCTAACTGATGACCTCCTGCCAGGTAGGAACAAGCCGGAGCGTCCAAACGCCCCGTACATAGCAGCCAAGTTCCCGCAACGATCTATACCCTTCACTTTCCACCTCGGATCGGGCGACGACTATCACAACTTCACCAATCGTAAGTTGGAGCGGGAGAAGCGGTACCGTATATTTGTACGGGCGGTCGTGGATACGCCACAGAAACATCTCTATACGTCGAGTCCCTTTTCGGAGTTCCTATCGCTGGATATGAGGGAAGCGCCACCTGGCGAGCGTCCACATCGGCCAGATCCCAACTGGCCTTCGGAGCCGGAGGTGTCCGTAAACCGAAACAAGGACGAACCGGAGATATTGTGGGTAGTGTTGCCTTTAATGGTTTCCACTTTCATCGTTTCCACCGCACTAATTGTTCTCTGTGTGGTGAAGCGCCGCCGACAGCCCTGCAAGACTCCAGATCAGGCGGCTGTGACACGACCACTGATGGCAGCTGACCTGGGCGCCGGACCCACACCCAGCGATCCTGTGGACATGAGGCGCCTTAACTTTCAGACGCCCGGTATGATCTCTCACCCACCCATACCCATATCCGAATTCGCCAACCACATCGAACGCCTTAAATCGAATGACAATCAGAAGTTCTCGCAGGAGTATGAGAGCATCGAGCCGGGTCAGCAGTTCACCTGGGACAACTCAAACCTGGAACATAATAAGTCCAAGAACCGCTACGCCAACGTCACAGCCTACGACCACTCCCGCGTACAGCTGCCGCCGTCGGAGGGTGTGGCCGGATCGGACTACATCAACGCCAACTACTGTGATGGCTATAGAAAACACAACGCATACGTGGCCACTCAGGGTCCGCTACAAGAGACCTTCATTGACTTTTGGCGCATGTGCTGGGAACTAAAGACGGCCACCATCGTGATGATGACGCGGCTGGAGGAGCGGACGCGCATTAAATGCGATCAGTACTGGCCGACGCGTGGAACGGAGACATACGGCCAGATATTTGTGACCATCACCGAAACGCAGGAGCTAGCCACGTACAGCATCCGAACATTCCAACTGTGCCGCCAAGGCTTTAACGACCGCCGCGAGATCAAGCAGCTTCAGTTCACCGCTTGGCCGGATCACGGTGTGCCCGACCATCCGGCTCCATTCCTTCAATTTCTGCGCCGATGTCGCGCTCTGACCCCGCCAGAGTCCGGACCCGTGATTGTCCACTGCTCGGCGGGAGTCGGTCGCACGGGTTGCTACATCGTTATCGATTCGATGTTAGAGCGTATGAAGCACGAGAAGATCATCGACATCTATGGACATGTGACTTGCCTGCGGGCGCAGCGCAATTATATGGTGCAGACAGAGGACCAGTATATCTTCATTCACGACGCCATTATAGAGGCCATCATCTGTGGGCTTACGGAGGTGCCAGCACGCAACCTACACACTCACCTGCAAAAGCTGCTGACCACGGAGCCAGGCGAAAGCATCTCTGGCATGGAGGTGGAGTTCAAGAAGCTGTCCAACGTAAAGATGGACTCGTCCAAGTTCGTTACGGCTAACCTGCCTTGCAACAAGCTCAAGAATCGCTTAGTGCACATCTTGCCGTATGAATCAAGTCGCGTCTATCTAACCCCTATCCACGGCATCGAGGGGAGTGACTATGTCAACGCCAGCTTTATAGACGGCTATCGTTACCGCTCCGCCTATATCGCCGCCCAGGGTCCGCTTCAGGATACAGCCGAAGACTTCTGGCGCATGCTCTGGGAGCACAACTCCACCATTGTCGTCATGCTGACCAAGCTTAAGGAAATGGGCAGGGTAAGCGCTGATTCAGTTCAAAAATGTGTATGAAATTGTATATATTTCATACATTTCTAAAATCAAATATTATGTCTTAAAATGATTTGTTATTCATACTTAAAAAAATTAATAAATATCTATCTACTTTTGCAGGAAAAGTGCTTTCAGTACTGGCCCCACGAGCGTTCTGTCCGATACCAGTATTATGTGGTAGACCCAATTGCTGAGTACAACATGCCGCAGTACAAGCTACGTGAATTTAAGGTGAGTAGCATCGTATTTCGGAATGGCATTTTTTGCATTTGTTATTCGCCATATGTATTTTGTATCCATATGGTTTTAAAACCTTGCTTTTCAGATTGATTTGTGTTTTGATAAGGCTCAAAATATTATTCGAAAAGACTACATAATATAATGCTTCATAAAAAGATCTCAAAAAGGATCTAATTTTAATGCTTTGTCGTACGCTTTGACTTTTTAAATATATGTATGTTTAAAGTTGATTGTGGTAAAAGAAAAATACCCCTTTTTTGTTAATAAGAATGAATCACTGTTATAAATATAGACAAGTCTGCCGCTCTTCTTATTAAATATTTATTTTTTAAAACGGGTTTAAACAGTATTTTTAAAAGCGATTAAATGATCATATTCTGTACAGGTTACCGATGCCCGAGATGGTTCCTCACGTACCGTCCGCCAGTTTCAGTTCATCGACTGGCCGGAGCAGGGAGTACCAAAATCCGGAGAGGGCTTCATTGACTTCATCGGGCAAGTGCATAAGACCAAAGAACAGTTTGGTCAGGATGGCCCCATTACCGTGCACTGCTCAGCGGGTGTTGGCCGCTCTGGAGTATTCATCACCCTCAGTATCGTGCTTGAGCGGATGCAGTACGAGGGTGTGCTGGATGTTTTCCAGACAGTCCGCATACTCCGTTCCCAGCGTCCGGCGATGGTGCAAACAGAGGTGAACATTTTCCAAGACAAAATAATAACGAATTAAATAAAAAATCGTTTTTTTAGGATCAATACCACTTCTGCTACCGCGCTGCATTGGAGTACTTGGGCTCGTTCGACAACTATGCAAATTAAGAAGGAAAACTCAAAGCGATTTCCTGGGCTATAGAGCTATAGAGCAAAACCCTAACGCATAATACGCATTTACAATATCATGATGACTCTAAAGTATTATAACCAGCTACTGCCTACAATTTAATACACCTATTCTTATATACATACGTCAATATGATTAGCTAATAAGTGCACCCCTCGCCCCAGATTGCGTTACAGCTACGATTCTTTTGGGGCCTTGGTCTCTTACTGCGTTTGATTTCATTGATAATGTGAACTTAAAAAGACTGGTACAGGTTTAATTATCAGTAATTTTATATCAGCTCATAATATAAACGCATCAAGATTTTGCTCGAACTACATAATTGAGGAGAGGAGGCCAATCATCTTGATGTTCGTGGAGCCATGCTTAGGGCGGGCCACTGGAAACCGAAACATATTTGAACTAAGGACTTGGTAGCTATTAGTCTTACCTCCTAAAAAGAATCTCAAAGGAATGTATGTATAGAGTCGGAAGTAGTTGTCATTTGAATTTAATCTCACACCCTGTTTGAAGAGTTTTGAAAGTAAATCAAATTGCCATTGCAGCATAGACATGTATAAGAAATACTACAATCAATCAATGAAACACTACTATGTTAATCAGTTTGTAACTTTGGTTGGGTTTTTCAAAGGCAATTTAAATAACCCGTGCAATTAGTCAAAAGTCTTGCATAGAACATAATTTATTAGACAGATAGTCTTACCTTTATAAAATTAGTTATTAACCTCACTTAAGTTTTCGGTGACAAAAAGATGACAAACACATAAAAACCTTATCGCCACGAGATACTTCTTAACTTCCAGCTAATCAGCTAATTGGAACTTTAACCTCATTCCCCGACTTAAATTTAGTTTTCCATTACATTCCTGTATATACCACAGCAAATACCCAATTTTAGACCGAAAAGCTAAACAATTACTGTACCTAAGGGGACGATGACGTTAATATACAAGCCAGCGGACTAGAAGAATAACTGTAGATATGTACTGTAGCATATACATTTTTACCCTATAAAATTAAACAATACATTGGCATAGTACTTTAGGTACATAATTATGTATATAACTGATAAGATGTTTTGAAGATCGTTTAAGTCGGTCCCGTATATATATATAGCATAGCAAATGCAATAAAGCAGACACGAAATTATTAACCGAAACACATGTTAAACAATAATTATTAATATATGTAAACTAAATATTTATACAAAATACAAAATATTTGTTACAAAGACCTAACATGTTGCCCCCGCCAACAAGTCCGGATGTGTTAAGAAGTAGTAAATTTTGCAGCGCTGTTGGCCTTCAGCTGGGCATTCTAAATAAACCGAAAGATAAAAATTAAACACATTAGTATTAGCAGGAATAGGTGTCTAAATAAAGATAACCCCGCAGAGTTTTGCAATATTATTGAATATACCATACAAACCGCTTAGGAAGTAGGAGTGAGTACATTGTATATTACATTTTGTCGGCTTGTCAAATTTTGTTAAAATATAAATTGTTTAATATATGTTTTACCAAGTAGAAGGATATATGTAAAAGGTTTAAAGGTAACATGATTCACAAGCAAGAAAACATTATAATGATTATACTAATCAAGCATCAGACGAGCATATGTATTTCACATAAATGTATGAATAGGATAAACATATTACGTTTAAAAATACAGTATAAATGATATATCATTTTCAAAAAAAATCTAAAAACGAACGCAAAAAATAATAAAGATGAAATATCACGTCAAAGAAAATACTACTTTGAGCATTATTATGTCTTGGGAATATATGGACACGCACATTACAATTTAATTAGCATCATTTTAGCCGAATGGCTAGTAACCAGTTTGGTTTTTAAAAGTGATATACGTTTAAGAGAGGAAAATGCCATTAGATGCTTGTGCCTCCTCCTAGTCTATCGTGTCTAAGGGACTGCCTATACCTGTCCGGAAGATTTGTTTAAAAAAACTCAAAAGAGGAAGCTAACTTCTGGAAGTCGAAGATTGTATATCTTTGGCTTTTGCAATTTTACCCAACTATTAACATTACTTAGGTGACTTGTATCTTTTCCACAAAATGACTCAAGTAAACCCAATGAATAATATATTTCCTTATTTCCTTGACAACAAAAGATGCATAAATTAAAAATAATATTTACACAGCTCGACAGAAACACCCCAAGACTAAGTCTTAGCAAGTCGCGACATTTTTGAGGTGTAATCTTTAGATTTCAAGGTTTAATAGCTCTTAAACTGACAAAATTATAATTATCTATTCGAAAATAACCATCAACAGATAAATAAAAAAAGAGCTGAGCTAGTAAATCAGCTTACATTTATCGGAGTAGTAAGTAAAGTAAAATATACTTAAATTTAATAAAAATTCACGAAATTAGTTACGTGATCATACATAAAGGCACTTTAGAGTTCAGTCATTGTGGAACTCCTCTCTTATGCTTTCCTTAACCTTAGCCATTTTCCAGCACCCTGGAAACGTGAGCTGGTCCACTGGTTCAAGCTGGTGTACCACAGGGCAGATTGATCAAGTCTCTGAATTAGCAAGGTCGAAGGTTGATAACTTGAATTGGGTTCTTCGGTGTATCCCATCAGGCCAAAGTGCGACTCATTAAAGAGATTGACCCTCTAACTCTTAACTAGGGAATTAAATGGTGGGACACCGCCTTTGAATAGAGTGCAAAAGAGTATAAGAAAGGCTATGATAATAATGCTGGGAGTGAAATGGCACCATAATGTACAGAATAACACTTTGTTGTTTTAAGACACTGGAACAGAGGCAATTTTCTAGTATGCTAATTGCTTCAGAGACTATACTAGCATACGTCCATACTACCCATACCAACCGCTTGGTTGGGCATCTCACTTTTTTATAATGGCACCACATGATTTAACAAAGATGAAATACCCGACAGTGGCCCACAAACTTTACACACGGTTTCCGGGATCTTCAGATACTTTCTTTACTCTTTTTAGAAGAACATGAAAACAAGAACTGTTCTTGTGTGGCGGGATAATAAATATTGAGCCTTGAGCTCTTATTAAAAAAATAAATTTTATGGATTTGTCACATTTATTGAGTGTTTGGAGAATTACACGAAATATATATAAACTGCATAATGAAAACTTAATTGAAAAAAACACAAACTTAACAATCAGGTTTGACCTTCAGTGAGTTTAACAGTGGTTAAGTCTGAGGTCTGAGCACGTTCTGACAATATGTTCAACGGGTCTTCACTTCGCAGGTAACCATTGTGTTCTGGGTGTGGCTCGAATACCACTTCTCCCCGGACAACTCTCACCCGGGGGCCGTGGGCTCGCGCCGTAAACTTAACCTTGCCGCATGTATCCGGCCGGAGACGCCGATGAGCTCGTAAACCGCTGACAACTACGAAGTATTTGTCACACCCATAACATTTGTAACGTTTCATTCCAATATGACGTGATAAGTGGGATATAAGAGTTTCCCTGTGAGTGAAATCCAAGGAGCAGACCTGCAATTTAAGTAAAGTCAGAATTAAAAAATAGTAAAATTATACGCAAAAAGGATCAAATTTGGTTATTTTAATTATTTTGTAATAATTTTTTTTAACTTGATTTTGATTATTTTTATAAATACGATGCTCAACTCTAGGTCGCCTATTTTCAGTAAGTAAAGTAACTTTATAATGTTGCTCACTTTGCATTTGAAGGGCTTTTCTCCAGTGTGACGTCTATGGTGCACTCGTACCTGGCCAGGGGTTCGGAAACGTTTCTCGCAGTAGTCGCACTTATACGGCAGCTCTCCTGTGTGTATTGTTTTGTGTATGCGAAGGGCTCCAAGTGTTGTAAACGTTTTGGAGCACTCTGTGCACTGGAATTCTGAACATTTAATTTTATTTTTTTTGCTCCTCCTTCCGTTCTGCAATGATTTATCCTGTTTTGCCTTCGTGAGTGATATATTATCTTTAACACCAATAATTGGTGAATTTGTCGGCGTTGGATCCGTCGCATCCAACAGCAGAGAAGCTACATTAGCAACCTTGTCCTCTGAAGATGATTTTGGCACTTGTTGCTTAGATTCCAAAGGTGGTGTGTCCTGTGAGAGTACTAAAAAAATATTCAAAATTTATTTATAGGAAAACACAGATTAATATTTACTTCAAACACTCTGATCTTGTCAAGATTCAAAAACCAATAAAAGTAAAGGTAAGGTAGTTTGAGGCTGAGGTGCCGCTGAAAAAGGAATTTTTCTCTTTGGGTAACCGGGTATCTCGGAGTCGAGCACACTCGGCTGTATCTTATATAAATGGAATTATCAACATATATCAATATTTCCTTATTAAAAAATATATAGTGTTCTTAAATACACTTTTGCTATAAAAGCGTAGGAATATTATATGCATATGAAAGTTCCGAAACAAATGTACTTACATTTATATGGCATTAATTTGACTTTAAGAAAATTCAATTGTTCTTGGCTGAAGTTATGATTACTAATCAGATGCATGCGAATTGCGTAATTCTGGTCGTAAGATCGATGGCATAACGGACAAGTCCACAGGAAGCCATAGAGTGGATACTTTATCCGCAATTCCTTTACCACCGTAACAGACAATGGACTAAGGAATAGGTCGATAGGCTTTGGAGCATTTGCAGATGTAGGAAACGTGGGGGGGTAATTGCTTTTAGTCTTGGCAGATTGCAGAACTGTTCCTGGCAATGGCAATGTCATTTCAATAGAGCGTATTTGATTACGAAATTCCGAAATAATCTTCATAGATTCCGGGTGGCTTTCAGCTTTGTTAAATGCGTCATGTAGCAATGATGTGTTTCGATTATGGGTCTGAGGCGACAGCGAAGTTGCACTATCACCAAGTAGTTTTTGATTTGCATCCACCGGCTTGATTTTGCTTATTGTTATCGACTGCGGAATCGCAATAGGACTGGATGTCAACGTTTCCGATTCATTCTGAACATATATGTCCGATTTATTTAAGGCTGATGGGGGAGCTTGTCCTACCATTTTAATGATTTTGGTGTTAGGTGGTAGTTTGATGACCATGCAATTGCTGGGCAATACTTTTAATATATTCGCTGCAGTTTTTGTTGGTTTCTTCTGCAAAATCCTTAACTTCTCGGAAGGCAATTGTATAATGCTTGACTGGATTCCGTCAGATGAACGAATTTCATTCACATTGGCTGGAGAAAGACAGTTACTAAAATGTTTAATAAAAATGCTATAGTTTCATCAGAAGTATTCCTTACATTTTAGTTTCATCTGCGCATTCCTTGGTTTCACAGCGGGTAGGCGCAGTTTACTCCTAAGTGGATTAGGTATGCTTGACCAGAAAGTACCACAACTACTGATGGTCTCCTCTACGGAATCCGGTTCCTCTTTAACGCTAATGTCGTGCATTTCTTCTGGATCTTTTGGTTCGGCTTTAACTACCGCAGATTGCATCCGAACATCCTCTAATGCCAATGGTTCTTCTTTGATCTGCACATCGCGGAGCTCCTGTCCGGAAACAGAAACGGGCGCAGCACCGATGGCCACCAGCTCAGCTTTGGTAGATGGTCCATCTATGTATTCCACCTGGCCGCAAATGTAGCTGCTATTTTTCCGATGTCGCTCGATTCCGTCAATGGACTCGAAATGGTGACGGCAAATGGCACAAACAAAACGATAGACATAAACATGATTTTGCATATGACTGGCCAAGTTGTCCGCATCTTCGGCCACAAAATCGCAGATCTACAAAATGATGTATATCTTTGCTAATGAAAATATAAAAAAATTGAAGAGGCTAGAAAGCTCACCCTACAACAGAGTACGGCTCGAGAATGGTGTCGATATTCGTGTTCCAGGATCTTTTCCAATGAGTCAAGCCATTCACCACATCCGAATTTACAGAAGTGCCGATTTATTTGATGATCTACCATATGCGCGGATATATCCAGGTGCTTGTCGAAAAGGAAGTGACAGATACTGCATTCGAACGGGTTTAAATTTTTAGCCTAAAAACAAATAGAATGGCATGAAAGCTGTTTATGTGGAATAGTTTGAAAGGAATTTAAAATAAAGAACGAAGAATCTGTGACTTAATTTATCTTCTCAAAAAATGTATGTATTTTAACATATATAATAATAATAACATTCAGATCTCGCCCTCTATTCCACATTGATTTATAGGTTATGGATGAAATTCCTCAATTTACCTGTTGCTGGCTGCTGCTACGGCCCTTTCTGGCAATGCACATGCGTTCATCCTGCGCCGAATCGCTGACCGGCATTGTTAACTCTTGGGAATCCTTCCCGCGGATCATTGTCAAAGTTTCACCAGCTGCAATATTATTTCAAATATTAAAAAGTTAACGGTACAGTGCGTAATAAAATAAGAGACACTCAATACTTGCACCCAAAGCCCAGAGAGGCACATACATATACACAGACGCCGCCTGTGTCAGAGTGATTGCAAGCATGCTTACCCCAAGGTATTTGCACGGTACTGTTATCAGACAACTCTTCATCTAGCTCCAGCTTGATCTTGGTATCGTCAATATCCACCTCCTGCTTTACCATGGTCAAACCCACGTGCATTTCGGCTTAAATTTGAGGATGCTTTACAAGCAGAACGCAAAAAAATATACCGCTGCGCTGCGATCGGTGGACTATCGATATGTGCGGGCTATCGCCATGCACACCGAAACGACTATCGGCCGAAGCATATCGATAGGAGCGCTGTCCCACCACTATAATGTGAATAGCTAAATTAAGAATCAACAAAAAAAACCATTCGCTGCTCCATAATAAACAAATACATATTGAAACAAATGAAGTTGAAGTACCGTATGCAGTAAACAAACGATAGCGCCACATTCTTAGTCCTAGCAAATTTTCCAGGACGCCGGATAATAACTGCCACCATCGAGGTAGAAAAATAAAATATATAGAAACAAACAGTGTTTAGGATATGAGCAACAGCGAGGACTCTCAACAGTATCTAAACGACATGCTGGTCAAGGAGGAGGACGAGGCTTCTGGCGGTAGGCTTTAGTAAATAGTTATCATCTTTCGCCTCTTGTGTACACATCCATACTCTTCCTCAGACGAGTCAGATAAACAGGACGGCAGCATTATGTTGCGGGAGCAAGACCGCTTTCTGCCCATCTGCAACATTATCAAAATCATGAAGGTGCCGGTGCCGCAAAACGGAAAGATAGCAAAGGATGCCCGCGAGTGCATACAAGAGTGCGTTTCCGAGTTTATTTCCTTCATCAGCAGCGAGGCCATAGAGCGCAGTGTGGCCGAGAATCGGAAGACTGTCAACGGGGACGACCTCCTGGTGGCCTTCAGTAACCTTGGATTCGACAATTATGTGGAACCGTTGTCTATCTATTTGCAAAAGTATCGCGAGGTGAGAAGCAATTTTGTCTGTCACTACGATTCCTCTCTAATCCTTCACCCTTCTCGTACAGTCAAACAAATCGGATAGAAATCTGTTCCTGGACGCCAGCTATGCTCAAAATGAAGACGGTTCGTCTACGAATGAGGGAGGGAAGCAGCAGTAGCCAGAAGTTTCTGGGGCTGGATGCAGAATACAGTTAGAATGCAATAACATTGTAAGGGAAAAAATGGGACTTGTGTAAGAAAATATAATTATTATTTACTTTAAGTGTTTTTTTTTTATTATTTGAAACGAATAAGATTTTTTGTTCATTTATACGGGTTTAATTTAATTTAATGCTTAGTACTGAAATATATATATTATTTGTATGTATGTACATATATAATATTGAAAAATGTTTTTAATTTCCCTCAGGAAGGTAATTACATTTTGTTTATCTACCTACCAATTAATAATTTAATAAATCGACTACATCGATTGAAAATATATTCTACTTTTAAACTGTTATTCACAGTAATACTTCTATACAACTCTTACAAGAAAAAGGTTTGCATTGGTCGAAGACGAGAAGTTATTTACTTTGTTCTCTCTAAGCGCACTTGCAACAGTCTTGATAATCCTGGCTCTTGATCCAGAATGATAACTTCCCTCTTATATAATTCTTAGTTGCTTGTGGCTGCTTTTTCACTGTATCTGATCAAATGCGTCCGCATCTTTGTCCAGCAATTCATTTGAACTCATTCTGGAAAGTTTTTAAACTGTAACAAATTCCTGAAAGTTAGCACATCTCACCTTTTTACCTTCCATGTTCCCGCAGATTAATTTAAATCGAACGATCGATAGCAAACTCAAAAAATTCTTGAACTAAAGCTTTCAGGATACGACGCATTTAAGTAAATTGAGATGCGGAAATAAGTTTTAGGTTCTTATTTTGGGATACTCAAACAGCCGTCTATTCGAAAGTGGTCCGATTCTAATCAAATTTAATTATAAAATCAACAAATTTTCAAACCTCTTTTGTAATTGTTTGATTATAAGATCTAAAAAAACTTAAATAAAATTCAAACTAAAACAAAATGTCATAATACATTTTAAATTATAAAAAAAAACTTTAAAATAATAAATAATTTGTAATATAACATTATTTTTATACCCGGTACCCGTAGAGTACAAGGGTATTATAGTGCCAACCGAGTATATATGTAACAAACGGGAGAACCTCCGATCCCATAAAGTTTATATATTCTTGATCAGGATCACCAGACGAGTCGAATTAGCCGTGTCCGTTTGTCAATCTTTCCGTATGAAACAACTATAAGAGCTAGAGTTACAAAATATAGGGACAATATTCTTATCTGTTGCATGCAAATCAAGTTCAAGATTTGCCCTCTCCCACACATGTCTTGAAAAACATATATAACATATATAACAAAGCTATAGTATGAAATTCGGTAAAAAAGAGAAGTGAAATGATATGTAATAAATACATCTGTGCGGAGGTGGACGAAGTTTTCGATGTTTTTACAGGTTAAAATCATTGTATAAACATAAACATCGATGTTTGCAGTTTTGGAGCGAAGTATGAAAATAACTACATTCAAACCTTCAACACCCAAATAATTAATACATTCTTAGACTTATTTTTGATAAGAATTTTCTCTACACAAAATAAAACACAGTTTATTGTTGAGATGTGAACCACTTTCCAAGTGGCTGTTAATTTCATTTTCAAAACGCCAATTATTACTGGGTCCTCTACATTTCTACACATACATATACGCTCAAGAATATTTCTTATTTCGTATGTATATTTAAGGTATATATATCTATATATCGTGGAAACTAAAGCATATTTTTCCCGCAGTACGTTTGTATGTATGTATGTATATATGTATATATGTATGTTTTTTAAAGTAAAAACAAAAACCTAAGGAACATTTCGTGTTATACGTTTCTATGTATGGCATCTTTTCCTTAAGTCACTTAAGGATATATAACGCATTAAAATCACTGGTAGAGACTACTTGGTAAAAACTAGAAGACGTGATGTGTGTGGCATTGGTACAAGAAATGTACAAAAAGGTCTATAAATAGTACAGCTAAAACTTATAATAAAATGATTTCGTGAGAACAGAGGAGACTACTCCGGCAACATCTCGTCAGACTCCGATTCCAGCGGCTCGTCTTTAATTCGACTTCGTATTGGCGAGGACGGAAGGCCAGTGGCATAGTCGCTGAAGAATATGTTTGAGTCATCGTGATTCAGATAGAGCGTGGGAGCCGCTCCTGGACGTAGTTCACCCGGCTTATCAAAGCAATGGGACTCGAAATGCCGGCAGCAAATTTGCTTTGAGTGGTCCCACTTTGGTATTGTCTCAATCTTGAGATTGTAACACCATTTGGCGCGCTGGTTGCGGTTCTCCGGAAACTCAAGCATCGGCAACTCTACGTTGTCTCCACCGCAGATAACACAGGTCAATGTTTTGTTCATCGGCAGGTGCATCGAACAAATGTGCTTGCCCAAATACCGCTGCGTATCGGTGAGCCGAAGAGCCTGGCACCACTGTCTAAGCAGTGTGGGATCTGCCAAAAAAAGGAGAATATAGTCATTAAAAATCAGGTGTAGGTAAAGTATATAAAAATAAAAAAAATCTGATCAAAGATACAGGTACTTTTGGAATGTTGGCGTACCGTAACCAAGGTTATACATCGATGTAAGAAAGCAGGGACGATCGTAGCCTTTTCTAGACATGTTTGTACTCTCATTTAAAAATTGAATGGATAGTCCATTCTTGGGGATTATTTAGTCTCTTTATAAGTAAATGCTATTATATTTATCGGGGGTGCTACAAATCGCTTTCGCTCCAATTCCAATCATCTGTGCCCTATGACATAACGATACAACTAAATATACACATAAAATATTTTTAGAATATTATAAACCTTATTTTCCATAAAATTTCTTTATTATTTGAGTAACCTATATTAAAATAATTTAACATTATACATGTGAAGTTATTTAAATATTTTAGTAATTGCATAACCAAATTGCTTAATATGCCTACAGCTGAGAATGAATAAAGCGCACTCAAGATGATCCAGGAACAGGAACTGGAGAGGAACTCAAAACCAATTCGCTCAAAAGTTGTCACCTTATCGAATTTGGCTGCTAAGGGTAGACCCCTTTCACAGCAACTAATTTAATGTTTTCATTATAGAAAGATAGGTTTTAAGTTTTTTTTTATTAAATTTGTATGATTTAATTAATTTAAAAAAATTATTTTTTTTATGGCAAGTAAAAAAGTCTTTGTTTTGTTTTGGTGTTTTCTTTCTTCGTTTACCTCAAATTAGCTATTTTCTTTAATGCTTCATTCAATGAAATCAAAGTGCAAATAGGGTATTAAACTTAGCACTTTGAGTGTAATCGCATGATAAACATGGAAGTTATAAAAAAATGTTTCTGTATATGCTAAACTTCCGCCACATCTATGTTTGTGTTGGCAATTCCAATGGTGGTGTTCAATGTGTTCCTAAAAACATTTGTTTTTTTGTTGTTGCTGAACATGTTGCAATCTTTGCATGTTGCAGTCTTTTACATGTTGTCAATCTTTGCAAATCCTTCATAGTTTTGAGCATAATTACCAAAAGGCATGTCAATTTCACCCACAATGTTTTTGGTACCTGGCATCTCACAGTCGAAATGCCAAATTCTTACCAAAAAATGACAACAGTGGCCAAAACTTAAAAAATAAAGAAGAAAATAACAAAGAAAACTAAAGTACGTCTACATTTTAACTATTCCAAATGGTTACTAAATATGGTGCTTCTTTAGTAAACATTATGCGAACACGCTCTAAAAATTTGAGTGAAATCGGTTGTTAAAACTTATTACACTTATTGAACTCCTTCTGCCTCTATCCCACTCAAACCGTGATTTCGAATTTTGGCGATCCAAAATTGATTTGTCTTTTAGCATTTAGGTTTGAATACTGGGTATCGTACAGTCGATACCACTCGACTGTAGATATCTTACTTGCTTATGGCTGTTTTTAGTCAAGTCGCAGAGAAAATAATGAGAGATTTCGATTTTATTCGAATACCTGGTCTGGGGCACGGTGGTTTGGAATAGGAGCGAAATTTACGAAAATCTGTAGCACCCCTGATAGCTGTCATGTTAGCTAGAGGTTCTAGAGTTTCTTTCGATCTACGAAATGACAGGCAGGTGCAGCAGCGGGCAGACTTACAGTGGAGTGCAAATGTGAGTACATGTTTGAAACAACTGAACGGTGACACACCTAGAAAACTTGTTAATAAAGCCACAAAAATTTAATTGTATTCTTTAGCCCTTACACATATTTTAACAGATTTTTCCGAAAATGATATATTTATATATATAATATAAGCAAATTTTTTCCGAAAACAACGCGCATGTTTACTTTTACTCTTTTTATATTTTGTCCATAGACCCTAATTTTCACTTACTATTTATAAGTCTAGGCATACTTTCGACCAAATTTGTAATTATGTCCTTAGGAATTGCGTTCAATTATTAACTTTAATCAGAGTGATAAACAATCAGACTTGGCTATATGAAAAAAGTTAATTTTTGTTTGTTTTTTAATTTTTCCCTAAATATTTCTAGCGGTTTCTGAAGCACCCCGAATACTTCGTATATGTATAGTTAAATTCAAAAACTTTTCGGGAGAGTAAGATCGATTATTCTTCCGAAAAATATACTGGAAACTTTCGTCTAATTCAGGTATCTTTTCTTACCATTTGGAAACTTGTGCAGCTTCACATTTCCATTGTAGTGGCAGTCCGCCATGCAGCAGATGGGAATAACAGCAGCTTGAGGTTTCTTCTCTTTTTTAGAACGGATCTGGTTAGCTCCTTGGGGGTTTAAGTGCCTAGTGGGAATGGCATTACGCATTAGACGCCTGACTCCAATCAGCTCTGGCTCAAAGTGACGGCTACAGATCAAACGAGTATTCCGTTGCGACTCCTTGAATACCATTCCCGTGGCCAGTTCCCAGTTGCTAATGGAATTTCGGTTGCTCGGAAGCCGAAATAGCTTGATGCCATCGCCTCGGAAGGCACGGCAATAGGGAAGGCAGCATTGCTTGACTTTCCAGGGTGCAGTCGGGGTAGGAGGGCAAGCGGAATCTATCTTTAAACGTCTTCGCCTTTTTATGCCAACATTATCCGGCTTCAGATCGTCCTCGTCTTCATCATCATCATCCTCCTGTAAGCCGTCTTCTTCCTCGGCGTCGCTCTCCAGGTCACTGCGATCAGTCACCACCTCCTCCTCACACTGTTCGTTGGAATAGATCTTCTTTGGCACATTGTCGCCCAGCTCCAGTGTGGGCACCGCCCAAGGTTGCAACTTCCTTAAGATGATGCAGTGCGGTTCGAAATGAACGCTACATATCATAAATTTCCACGGAGTACGCTCATCATAGCGGATACAGAGGTTGTGCATCCAACGCTCCTGCTGGCGCCTCGATCTGGGAAACTTATAAATGTGGACGCCATGCTGGAACCTTTGGCGTTGGCAGTGAGCCAGCGAACACTTATCATAGCCGGACTTCATCTGGCTATAGATACTTTTCTCCAGCTTTACAGGTGTCAATTGCAGTTTGCTGTTCCATGCTGATATCTTATCATCTTGATCCTCGTGAAACTGGAGCTCGGGCTCCGGCAACATCATCGAGTCTTCATCCTCCTCTCTCCTTTCATGTTTGATATACACATTGGCATTCGACTCCGTCAACCTTTTGTCCAACCTTTGGTTAATGGCATCAAAATCGTTGTCAAACAGTTCGGATGGAGCCTTGGGACCTAGCTTCAAAGTGGGAACGCTTCCGTGAACTAGACGCATGTTGACCAAACACATCGGATGAAAATGCGCACTGCAGATGCGGTAACGCCAGCGGTAGTAGGGATCGAATGGTACTTGAGTGTTGTGCTGCCACTTGAGGCACATGTCCTCCGAGTGAGGAAACTTGTGAAGTGTCATGTTCTCAGTTGTCAGGTGGTTCGTACAAGAATAAATCTGGCAAAACTTGCTCGACTTTCGAGGCGGCGCCCTTGGCGGAAGGCATAAACTGGAAACTTCCTTACGAACTTTAGACGCCGCAGTCATACTTTCCTCCAGCTGAATTCCAGGGGGCTCTAGAAAAGGCTCCTCCGTCTCTGGTTGTGCGAATTCATTATCGTACACCTTATCCGGTCGCCGAGGTCCTAACAAGAGCGTGGGCATCGCGCCTTTTCGAATTCTTGCGCTCTGAAAGCACTCTTGATCGAAGTGGTAACTGCATATGCGGTAGCGCCACCAGAACTTTTCGTCCATGTCAACTTGGGTGTTGTGCATCCACTTCTGTGCGGCTTCCTGCGATGCGGGGAATTTGTGCAGCTTTATTGTGCCGTCCACATCCTCGACGGTCACCTGGCATCCCTCTACGGCACAGTGGTTAGCATTGTATTGGCAACGTATGGGTGACGATCGGAAGGGTGAATTTTCGGTATAGATTACCGGTGATTTATCCACGTTCTCATAGCTCTCCATTCGTTCCACGTGGCCAACTTCTAGGAGGACCTCTAGGGCCTGCATCTCCGAGTTTATATTTTCATCTTCGGATTCAAAATGCTCCGTCTTTACAATGGGCTCACTCTTATCCACATCCGTATCAAGATCTGGCTCCTCTTTCTCATCTGCATTGATTTTTTCTGCTGCAGGCTTGTTGATCATGTTCTGCCACTGTTCGGCCGTAGGATTTTGGTGAAATGTTTTGCCAGGTAGGCGCAAGGTCGGCACGCTCCATGAGAGCAGGCGTCTATCGTCGAAGAAGCAGCATGACTCAAAATGATTGTGGCACACCTTGAGCATGTACCGCTGCTGCTCTAAAAACTCAAACTGACCATTATCTATCCACATCTGCAGGATGTCCTGGCTTTGCGGCATCCCGTGCAGTAGTACCCCATCCCGGGGCTTAACCATGTCACAGCCCTTGATTGCACAGCTCACAATCTTCACGCGTCTGTTGTTCCGCGCATCCTTGTAATTATCATCAAGAAGCAATCGGCTTGAAGCGTGATACTCGGGATAGTTTGTGGCACTGTGCTGGTAGAGGATGACATAGTGCAGCGGACATAGTTGTGCGTCTGCTCCATCTTTCGGATCTTCTATGTTCATGTGGCTTAGCCAGGCATTTCGCAGATGCTCCTCTTCAGGAAGCCCATAAGACAGATTCTTGGGCAGACAGATTTCCTCGCACTTGGGATAACAGCAATAACGCACCATTACGGACCGCTTTTGGAACTTTAAGCTCGTGTCCGCTTGGTAAATATCCGGAGAAGAATGACCCAATTCCAAGGTGGGTATCGAAGTACTAGGACTTAATCCATTTGTAATGACGTGGGGGGAGGTGGCCTCAAAGTGAGCACTGCAAACCTTGAGCTTGCCCAGTTGCTCCATAGTCGCAACTAAACGAAGGTTATGCCTCCATTTTTTAGCCATGGTCAACAATTTCGGAAAGCCACGGAACTTACGGTCACCAGTCTGCCAGATACGTCCGCAACCTGGTACGCAGCACTTGTCCGTTTTGATCTGGGAGAAGAGACTTTCCGGATTTGGAAGCATCTCGACCTCCTCATCATGGCCCAGAAAGAGAGTTGGGAGAGCACCAGAACGCAGTCCCTTGTTGGCTCCAAAGCAGAACGCCTCAAAGTGCTTCTCGCAGATGTACTGCTGTTCCCCTTGCATTAGATCCGTTGGGTGGATCTTAAGGTTGTTGCTCCACGCTTCCAATTGAGCAGTAGTTTTTGGTATCTTGTAGTATCGGAGGCGGGCTCCATTAGGATCATTCCTTACGCATACAGTTACAAGACACTGCCTCTCCATATCATCCCTGCTCAACTCCAGGGTGGGCACTGAGCCTTCAATCAAATTTCCAGTAACTGGGTCAAAGCATTCCATAGAGAAGTGCAACTGACACACCTTGAACCCATGGCTCCTGGCCTGCATGGAGCGATGTCTGCATGCGGCTGCCCACTTTCGAGTAGTAGCCATATCTTCGGGATAGTCGTACAACCTCACTCCTCCCTCTTCCTGTCCTTTTGATTGAAAACATGAAATGACGGAGCAGAAGCGTTCGCGAATGAACTTCATTGCTTGCTCGGTATCCTGGCTGTCAGAAATGTTTCCATTGTGTTTGGCATTCGGAATTACGTATCCGTCGTGTCCCAGGTTCAAGGTGGGCTCGGCCCAGCTGCGGAGCTGTTTTTTACAAATGGCCTCAGGCTCAAAATGCGACTGGCAGACATACAAGTCCATGGGATCTACAAGTCTTGGCTGCTGTTGCGTATTTACCAGCCACCGAAGTAACGCCTGCTCCTCGGTGGGAAATCGATAGAGCCTTACTTGATTGCTTCCAATCTGTCCACATGTGGGAATGCAACATATACGGATCCTGCCCCGAGGACTGGGGCTTGCACTTGCACTTGGACTGCCCAACAAGGCCAGATCCGTCTTTATCCGCAATGGAGTCAACATAGAGACCTCTTCCTCTTGCAAGGGCTTAGTATTTAAGTAGATCTCATCGTCTTGGTTTAGGTGGAGTGTTGGTATAGCCCAGTTTAGCGACGAAGCGTCTTCTAAGTACTCTGCTTCAAAGTGTAGTCTGCAGATGCGATAGCTTCGGTGCCTAGAAGGATCGTAGGGGATCTTGGTGTTGTGCAGCCACTTGGACAGCACCTCTTTGTTATCTGGAATCTGGAGTAGCTGAAAACTCTGACCAGTATTTTCGAAGCAGCCAGGCACTGCGCATTGCAATTCGTCTTCAACACTTTGCAGCTGCATTATATCTTGGGAGTGCAAAACCTTGGGAAGACTTAAGTTCTTGTATACCTCCATAAAATGGATACCGCATAATCTTGCCTGTTCCTTGGGAGGATTAGGTAGGTTGAGGTAGGAAAAGAAAGCTTCTCTAATTATTGTATTATCCGGCAGATCGATGAAGCTTAAGCGACCCATGGTGTTGTGTGTGCAGTTAGGCACCAGGCAGATCCCATTGCTCCTGTATAGGTTCCAACTGCGGTGGCCAAGTTTTAAAGTGGGAACTGCCTCTGATTCCTTCGAGAGTTTTCCATTCTCCAACAGCTGCGACTCAAAATGGGCCAAGCAAACTCTTTTTTGGCTTAAAGAAAGAGTGTCAGTCTCAGTGGACAGCTTTAAGTTGTGACTCCACTTTCTTAGCAAGGATTTCTCCACGGGCAAAGGCAGCAATTGGCTTGCTTCTTCGTTCCCGCAACTGCTAACACAGCATCTCTTTGACTCACTATCCGTTTGAGTCATTTTCCTCAACTCCCGCTCTTTCTGCATCTCCATCTCCCATTCCCGCTTCATCATCGGCATCCCCAGCGCTTTCCTCTTGGCTAGGGGAATATCTGGCGGCTCCGTTAGCTTCCTTTTGCGGCAGTGTTTCAGGCTCCAAAGCCGAAAAACCGAATGCTGGGGCTGTGGGTCTTGCTCCTCGAGATTCTGGTCCACCCCATGACACGAGTACCTAAGCGGCTCCTCATGTCCCACATTAACAGTGGGCACCGCATTCTGCTTAAGCTTACGGGTTCCGAGCACCTCCGGCTGGAAGTGCTCGATGCAAACCCGCCCAACGCAGTCATCCGGGTTTAAATGCAGGTTGACACACCACTTTAGCAGCAATTGGCGATCCTTTGGGAAGCCGAAAGTGCTCAGAAGGTGGAAGGCAGTGCGTTCCTTCCTGCAGTGTTTCAGACAACATATGGGAGTCACATTATTAGCCGGCTTGTCTCGACGCGGAGCGTAGTGGCGTCGGGGTAAAGGTGAAGGCGGGGTGCTTGGAAGCTGTTCTATCTCCTCCTTGACCTCGTAAGCGGAGGGGGAGTCAACTCGACCCTCTTCTTCTTCATCATCATCTTGGGCATCATCATCGCTGCGATGTTCAGCAAAAGTCTCTACCAGTTCAAGAGGATCAAAGTAGTGGTCGTCTTTTTCATCTTCGTCTGCCTCGTCCTGTTCATCTGGGTGCTGCTTTTCGCCATCATTCTCTTCACCCTCCTCCTCCTCATCGAACATCTCATTTTTTTGTTTCAGTCGCTGGAATTCTGTGGTGATGCCTTCCTCTTCGTCAACCATACCCGCCTTTATAGCTTCATTGTCATAGACTAATCCCTCATCGTGTCCCAGTATTAATGTGGGCACGGCTCCCGTCTTTAACTTTAGCTTGCCCCGCACCTGCGGCTCGAAGTGATTCGCACAAATCCGGCCACGACACTGATCCGGAGCCAGACGTAAATTAGCTCGCCATTTTTCCAGCAGATCTTCGCTCCTTGGATATCGATAGGTACGCAGATCGTTGTCAATACTCCTCCTCTTGCGACAGTGTCCTAGGGCACAGGTAGGTGTGAAGAATCCAGGTATATTCTTCGGGTTCTCATATATCGGCTGGTCGTGGTGTCCCAACTGCTGAGTGGGCATCGCCCAGCTCCTCAGCTGTTTGCCCTCGATGCAACGCCGATTGAAGTGGGCGCTGCAAACTCGCGTTGATCGGTCCACCTCCTCTGGTTCCAGGTGCAGATTATGACGCCACTTCAGGTGCTGCTGCTTGCCCGTTGGAAAGGGAAACAGCCGTGCCCCGTGTTCCAATCGACTTCTTCCACAGCTGCGCACACAACACTTTAGATCCGAAATAGGTCTCTTGATCTTAACCTGCAATACAAAAAAAAATAAAAAGTTTGCGAAGTCGTTTAAAAATGTATACTCTAACAAAGGTAATGCATATTCAAAGGCCTCCACTTGAATTCAATTATCTTTACTCCAATCGACTTTAGAATTAAAAGATCCAGAAATAATATAAAAATATGTTCGAAACTCGACTAACCACCAGCGTCCGCCTACTACTGATTCCGCTGAGTTCGGAGCTCTGTCAGCTAACTCTAAAGTCTAGGTATTCATATAGTCAGACGGACATAATTTTCTAACTATGCTGTTCAAGAATATATATGTATATGTGTTTAAAATAGTACCTTTTTGGGATTTGAGCCTGTGGCCATCAAGTCCGCATTTCCGTTGTCTTCCGTCTCGGACAGTTCTTGTTTGACTCTCACTTCGCCGAATCTCTCAAGCAGTCGACGTTGTCGCCCGAATAAGTTGCTCTGCAGTTCCGCCGGATTCACTTGGAAAATATCATCCTCATCGTCATGGCCCAGCTCCAAGGTTGGTACGGATCCAATGTTCAGCCGTGTTTTCCCAATACAGATCTCTTCAAAGTGAGCGTTACAAATCTTGTAGCGCTCACGTTCTTGGAAACTGAGGTGTTCTAAGCGCAGGTTGTGCCGCCAACGCTGAAATAGATCCGGATCCTTCGGGAAGCTGTTCATCTGCACCTCATCAAAGCGTCGCGTCTTGCCGCAGGTGGGAACGATGCATTTGAATACTGGATCCACATACCTCTCCTCTAATTTTGGATTCGGGATCAGCTCTATCTGTGCGTCGTCGTGGCCCAGCTCCTTGGTGGGAATGGCCCACTTGTACAGGTGCTTGGGACCGATACAATCGACCTCGAAGTGCTTGTTGCAGATACGCACCCCAATGCAGTCCACAGGATTCATTTTTAGGTTGTTGCACCATTTCCACAACATGTCGTCGTCGTCGGTGGGGAAACGGAAAAGTCGCACCTCCGGGTGCTCCTTGGACGCCTCGCAGCCTTCGACAGCACAATGTTCATCCACAAATGCCTGCGCTTCATTAGGATAGATATCGTCACCATCGTGACCCAGTTCCAAAGTCGGAATAGCACCTGCACTTAGTCTTCGGCCATTAAAGGAGTGTGTCTCAAAGTGGCGGGAACAGACCCGGTATTGAGCCCTCATAGCTGCACGTGGCCGCGTCCTTATGTTGTGCATCCATTTCCTCAGCTGTGTGGGACTGTGCGGTAGCCGGAAAAGCTGCACGCCCTGCGCCCGCGTCTTGCGGCAGCTCTCGACGATGCAGACCCGCTGCAGACACAGTTTGCTGGCCTTTAGCTTCACCGGATTCTGGTAGATTTTCAAGCCTGGTGGTGAATTCAGGTCAAGCGTTGGCACGGCCAGCGGCACCGGGCACTTTTTACTAAGCACATGCGGCTCGAAATGAGCTGAGCATAGCCTGCGCTGGGCACTGCCCACCATTGGAACCTGGAGATTGTGCGCCCACTTAGCCAATGTGGAGCGGTTGAGCTTGGGGAAGCGATAAAGCTGGACGTTGTGCAGGGCTCTGACTTTGCGACAGTGTGGAAGACAGCACCTGGGAACCCAGGTGGGCTTTGTGGAGATCGATGGCAGCTTCGTCTTTAAGTGAGTCGTCCGCCGCCTGTACAACAACGATTGCTCTGGATTCTCGTAGAGATTCTCGATGTTGCCAGCTAGATTTAGAGTTGGTATTGCCCACATCCGCATCCTCTTGCCGATGCAATGCGCCTCGAAGTGAAGGTTGCAGATCCTCATGCCTATCAGCTGACTGGCCTCCGTCTGCAGATTGTGCGCCCACTTTGCCAGCACGGTGGACTCCTCCGGCGGGCGGTATAGCTTAATATCGTCCACGCTGGGATTCCTCTTGCAGGTTTCCACGCAACACTCGCCCTGTTCCTCGCCATTGTTAGGAGCTGTAGGCCGGGCATAGAACTCGGTCACTTGTTCTGGTGTGGGCAGCGGATAGGCGATGTCCTCGTGTCCAAGGATCAGAGTGGGCACTGCCCACTTCTCCAGCCTCTTGTTGCGTAGGCAGCGATCCTCAAAGTGCACCTCACAGATGGCATCATTGAAAAGTTTACTGCCATCGGGAACACTGCGCTGCAAATTGGCGCACCATTTTTTCAGTAAGGCCACGTTGCTGGGGAAACGATGCAGATTAGCATGGTCCCTATCCCTATTCCGCTTGCACACAGCCACGCAGCATGTTTCCCGAATGTTAAGCTTCTTGATCACGTCCGGATTGCGGTGAATGTCCTCGTCTTCGTGACCCAAGTGAAGCGTGGGCACCGCAAATGGTCGCATACATCCGCCGATGCAGTAGGGCTCGAAGTGGAGGCTACAGATCCGCATGCCCTTGTGCATCTTGTCCTCAGCTATCTTAAGGTTGTGACACCATTTACGCATCTGCTCGGGCCGTCGCGGTATCGTGTGGAATGTGATGTTATCGCTGTTATGCCGCTTGCTTTCGCAACTAGGCACGCAGCAGACATCCATGCTGTCGCTGGCGTTTATTGCCGCAGAGCCACTGGCGGAGGTGGACATGGCTAGGTGGTAAGAGGCGCTCATCTCCGGGTCCACGTAATGCGAGGCTGCTGAACTCGCTGACGACGAAGTGGATGCTACCGAACGGCGCTGGTAGGATTTGTTGTGCATCTGCTGTTGTAGTGAGTGAAGTGATGACTGCTGTTGCAAGTGGCAAGTAGAGGGTGTTGGTGTCGGCGGCGGCCATAGTTCGTTCTCGTAGATGTTGAATGTGTCATTGTGGCCCAGATGAAGCGTGGGCACGGCACCTTTGGAAGAAAAACAAGCATTCGTATTAATATATATTAATCATTGTAGGATTATATGAATATTTGACTTAGGTACACCTTTTTTGAAATAATTAACTTGTTGCTTTCTTAATACTTTTTTTTTAATGAACAAAAGTGCTCATTACTAAAGATTTAAAAAAGTAACCGTTTCGCTTCCTTAATATATTATAAACTCTGAATAAAAACTAATATAAATTTTGTTCTATTCTGTACAATAAGATATGCTAAAGACATAGATAAGCGAGAGGTGAATACCAAGAACACACCATGAATAAAATGTTTTATCCAAGAAGTCTTTTTATACCAGGTACACCCATAGGGTACAAGGGTATTATAACTTAGTGTCAACCGTAAAGTATTTACATATATTCTTTATCAGCTTTTTCATCTAATATTAACTCTAGATTATAGGATTGACATATGTGGGATTCAGTTGCTATTCGGAACCAGTAAATATTACAATCATTTTCATTTCAGATTTTTAAAAACCTTAAACTGACTGTGCATTATAACAGGGGATTATAATCTCTACAGGATATCGAGCTCCGTGAGATAATTAATTTCTCAGTAGTAGTAGATTTTAACAATTTATGATCTAGACCAGTAATTGCTTTTCAACTCACCAGGAGATAGTTTACGGAGACCCAATGCCTCCTTGATAAAGTGTGCGCTGCATATTTTGTGATTCTTGCCGCGGTATACTCCCGGATCGAGGCGAAGATTGTAGCACCAGCGACGTAAAAGAACTTCGTCCCTAGGAAATCGATATAGCGACATATTGAAATCAGACGATCGACTTCGACGGCAAAAGTTAAGGCAACAGCGTTTCTCTTCAACGTAAAGATTTTTCGGATTGTCGTGTATCTTGCCATACTGGGCGCCGAGGTGCAGTGTGGGCACCGCCCACGGTTTTAGTCGAAACTTGCCAATGCATCGCTCCTCGAAGTGGCGGCTGCAGAAATGTCGCGGTTCCTTCGCCTGCACCGGAAGCCGGGCATTCTGGCACCACTTAATCAAGCTTTTGATGTCCTTTGGAAAGTTGTAAAACTTAAGGTTGCTCTCGCCTCGCTGGCTAGTGCAATGAGGCATGCTGCAGCGCGCCACTTCGCCAGTGGTAAAGGTGTTGGTCAGTTCACGATTCTGGTAGAGATTGGCTACGTCATCGTGGCCTAGGTTGAACGTTGGCACCGCCCAGTAGCACAGGGAGTAGCGGTTTATACATCGCTTCGGGAAGTGCATGCTGCAGATGCGGAAGCTAACGTAGCTGGAGGCGGGTATATGAAACATCTTGAGGTTATGTAGCCACTGGTTGAGATACTTCTCGTCCTTTGGGAACGTGAAAAACTGCAAGGTGGGACTTGTGCTCTTCCGCACCCCACACAGCGGCACACAGCAGAGCGCATCCTCAGAGTCGTCCAGCGTCGAAGAGTGTGCCTGCGGTCCGGCGAGGGAGCCGTGGATTGAGGTGTCGCTGCTGCTATAAATATTGTTGTAGCCGCTCTCCTGAGCGCTATAAGACGATTCGTTTGTCGAGTTACTGTAGCTGCGCTCCAGTTTCACAGTGACCTCGTTCTTAAGTGTAGATGCGGCAAAAATGGCCGCTCCATCGGCATTTGCCTGACGCTGCTGCAATAGTGAATTAAGCGCCGCAGTCGCGGGCAAAGCAGGCGAGTCGGATGGGTTCGTCTTAAGGAGTGGCGCGCTTGGCACTGGAGAAAGACCATAAAACATACATAAATATTATGGGGCTGACCATTTTTTTTTTAATAAAAATTTATTTTTACGGATCTATGCGTTCGTTCTTAAGTTCTTACTATAAAATCAAACAAAAACACCTCTTAAAAAGGTAAGATATAAGTGACTATTGACCAACTTGAAAAATGTCTGATATACAATTTTTTACATTTAATAGTTGATTAAAAAAAAAATTTGTAAAAAAGCAGTCATAAAGTATATATGTTCTTGATCAGCACAAACAGCCGAGTCGCTTTAGCCGTGTCCCTCTGTCCGTTTCTATTCAAACTAGGCCCTCAATTTTAGAGCTATCTGAGAAACCAGATTTGACGACTATATCATATTGGTGCCATAGAAATCGATCGGGAAATTATTACACAAAAAATTATAGCATCTTTTCTGGTTGTTTTATAATTTGAGAATAACGGTTTTAATTTAAAACAAGTAGGAACAAAGTAGGAGGCAGAAGAAAATGTTGACGAATAAAGAAAAATGTTGCTTGGAACATGTTGAGCAACGCCCAAAAAATACAGATGTTGCTAGGAACACCCATTGGTGCTGCCAACAAAAAAGTAGATCTTGCAGAACCTCAGCATACAATGAAACTGTATTTTTTATAACTCCTATGTTTATCACCCGATTCAAATGTTTAGAGCACGTCCTCAGAAATGTATTTATTTCTTATTCATTAACTTTAAACCGAAAATCGCGACTATTGCTGAGTTATACGTTTTTCATGGTTTTCGAAAGCGGAAGTTCTGTCCGTCCATGTCCGTCCATGTGAAACAACAGATCTCAGAGACTATAAAAAATACCAAATTTGGTGAAATTTGGCCTTTAAAAACCCTAAAAAAACGTATAACTAAACTAAGTCGTTATTTTCGGCATAAAGTTAAATAGATTTGTGCGGACATGCTCTAAAATTTTAAGTAAAATCGGATGGTATAGGACATAGGAGTTATTAAACAATAAGGTTTCAATGCATGCTACACTTATGTAACGTCTTCATTTGTGTTGGCAGAAACAATGAGTATTCATTAAAATATGTCTACATTTGTTAACATGTTTTTCTGCCTTTGCCCTTTTTAATGTAAGTGTATCATAGAAAGCTTTCGGTTATCTCACATGCGGTCACACTCGACTGTAGCTTGTTTTTTTATAAGTATTAATTGTCAAATATTGTCACTTTTATCTACCTCATTAAGAAGCGTTTTGTTTGGTTTCCATCTACTCCGAGATATGGCCATGATTTGCGATCTCGGAATTACGTTTTTAATTTTATAAAATCGGACGATCGGAAAATGCGCATACACACCAAATCAGAATCTACATATATACACTTCGGCTTCCTTAAGATTGCTTCCTTTCGCGTATTATCCACTCTTCAGTCTACCAAAACTTACTTTCCATTGTTGCCATATGACAATCTTGCAGCTTGTAGTTCGTCTGGTTCTGGTGCTGTTGCTGTTGAGAGGACGACGGAGACTGTCCGCCCGTATAGTATTTCCCGCAAAAGTAAGGTGCTGCCAAGCGGTGCTCGTGCAGCTCAAGAGCCGTTTGGTACCACAAGCGGCATATGGGGCAGTCGAAGCGCTGCTGGAACTTGTGCTGCGGCAAGTGGGCATACAGTTGTTCCCTCGTGGTGAACGTTCCCGAACACATCTGCCAAATATCAATCCAGCTATTAACAAACGATCAAAGCGGCATCTAAGCGAAATCAACCTACGTTGCAAACTATGTTATCGTATTCGTGTTGCATGTATTCGTGAGTCTCGCACTCTGCGATGGTACCAAAGTGCTTTCCACAGTACTTGTGACAAAAGAACCTGTCCGCTCGATGCTGTTGCTTATGCTGTTGTAACTCCTCGGCGGTCATGAAGGACATAGGACATATGCTGCACTTGAAGTCGTACTCCTGGATGCCGCAGTTGCTCTCGGCGACGTGGCGAAGATAAGTCTGCTTCTTGAAGAACACCTCCTTGCATCGCTGGCAGACGGGCAGGCTCTCTGTTGTCGACCGATCAGATTGTTGCTTACGGCGTAAAAAGCTATTGGGATTCTGAAACGGGGATTTCATATTAGTTTTGACATACATATCGGCAGCTTTGCTCACTTACCCTGTCGTAGGACTCATTCTTAACTGTCAGCTCGACTTTGGGACTCAGCATGTCCTCGCCGAATTCGCTAAACTTGCTAAAGTCTGCAAATGGCGTATTATCGTCAATGTAGTTTGACTTGTAGGCAAGTTCGTCAATGGGTTCCGCTGTAAATAAGAATGTTCTTATATGAGCTAGAATATAAATATTTTGTTACTTAATTTAAAGAAGTTCTAAACTAATGTAAAACCCACTAGCTAAGAGGACTCCACAAGGTACTACAGTCCATTGAGTGCAACGCAGAACAACGTCTAGTTTTTCATTATGTTTATAATATATATATATATAACTTATAACACGTACTAATGTGCGTATAAATATTATTTTATACCAATATTTAGGTATAGCATTTCTTTTGGAAAAATAGAATGTTATATTTTGCACGTTTATGACATTGTTTTATAAACCATTTTTAAAGTAAAGACACAACAAAATTTTGTGTATTCTGTGTTTTGTAATGTATATTATTACTTTCGACAAAATTTAAAAAAATATCAAGAAAATTCTGTTCCGGAGAACTATGCGCAGATGAAAAAATATGTACCCAGTGTTGGTTTCTATGGTTTTCTAATAATATTTTGAGGCGTTAGGTGCCTCCCTCCCATTTCCAGCTGATAAGCCTAAAATGTGCACACACCCACAACTTTGAGTACTGTGCTGACAATCGGATATTATGTATATTTACAATATGTATTTATTATCCCCCTTACTTCGCCGGCTAAAATGCATTTTTTTAATGTACATTAGTTTGTGAAAGAGTATATCGATTTATAGAATATTAGGGACGAGTTCTGCAGACAATGTAATTATTGAAATAATTATTGCAGGTGTGCAGATATTACCTATCTTTGCAAACAGAAACTAAAAACCGGAAATATTTATTGATCTATTATCGTAAAAATAATATTTGTGTGCGCAATTTGGTTCTGCCCCGCCCACACACATAATATTACAAGGGACAGAGGGTGGCTGGGTGTTTCGTTGAAACTTAATGGGTTAGTCTAGGGAGCGCACGTTACATAAGATGGAACTTGGAAGACAACCAACCCATTCCAAAAACTGCGAGGGAAGAGAGATGATAAGCACACGTATTTGTCGGATATGTGTGCGTAGAAATCAAATTGGCATAGGGTTCGCCGGTAGTATAAAGCATCTATCCGAGAGTATACATTCGCTAAATGGATACATACAGACATCAGAACTTTCGCACACAACACACCGAGAGAACAGAAACAGAACCGTACGGAACGGAACCGAACAGAGCAGAGATAGAGATACAGAGCCGTAAGTTGACGAGCGACTGGAACCGAAACCAACCGAACGAAACAAGCGCCAGACCTCAGCGAAACTCAAGAAATGTTTTATTGATTCGATGCCAAAACTGAGCTGTAGTTTCGCTACCTATGGGGGAAATGGTTCGAAGTAACTGCGGTGTGTGCGGCGTTTTGTATCTGTATCGAGTAGCCCCAACATTATTGAAACTATTATAAAACCAAAAACACATTTAACTACTGTATATAGTAACACCATTATTTCAAGTTGGCTCACATTTTATTATCATTTCTGGGGCCGGGGGTGGGGCCATTGGATTGGCCGGTTGCTGGAAGCCCTCCAAAGGTTCGCTCTTGATATAGGGATAGCTCCCGGCCATGACATCGTGGCCCATATAGGATCGCTGGCTCAGACCCAGGTGCTGCTGCTGCTGGTGTTGCTGATGATGATGCTGGTACTGCAGCAGCTGGTTGTGAGCATATGCCACCGTGTTGGCCCCAAGGCCGTAGGTCGACCCAGCACCACCCCCCGCCCCGCTGACATTGAGGCCACCGCCAGCGGCGCCGAAATATCCATGCGAGCCAGCACCCCCTCCTCCTCCTCCGTAGGCACCCATAATGGTGTTGTTGTTGCTGATGCTGGCCTTGCAAGGGGGCGCAGGGCCAAAGGCCGAGTGAGAGAGGTTGTGGGAGTGGGAGGATGCTGGGTAGGAAGCAACATGTGAGTACCAACTACTGCCGTGCTGCTCCTGCTGATGCTGCTGCTGGTGCTGCTGCTGCTGCAGAGCCAGCGGCGTTGGATGGGACGGGTAGTGGTAGTGTGGGTGGGCGTGATTGGGGTTGTGTTGTGACATCACGGACGGGTGATTGCTCCACTCCGCGGCGCCCGAATCGCTTGTTGTGGCTCCCGAACACCGAACTTAGGGGCGCGCGCGTTTTCTCTCTTTTGTCGCACGCTCTGTTTTTTGCACTGGCGTCTTTTATATACCAGTTTTTCCTCGGCCGTCTGTGTGTATGTGTCGAACTGTCATTGTCGAGTCCGCTGGCGGTCGTCCTTCGGCGGCATTTTTCGCCCTCGGGCACGGCACTTTACAGGAAACACTCTGCAATTAAGATCCAATTGGAAATCTTGAGGCTCTTGGGCGGGTGTTGAATTTTAATCATTTTATTATGCTTTGCTTCTTCTCCCGACGCGCGACGACGAGACGACCACCAGACAACAACAAAGTGGGGCTGCAGCTTGGTCGTTAGAATATACCGAAAGCATTCCTTTACAAGCTTTTTAATTAAACCTAAAAATACCATGAATATACCACATCAGCTCGGTGTTTGTCTGTGCTTACATATTTTTGTGCCCGCAATTTCTTAAGTTTGTAATTTTAATTACACACTAAAAAACCTAAAACCACCTAAATTTCTTAATAATTCCAAGGTTCAAGGGTTATTTACATTTATTTAAAAGAGCCAAGAATGATGTATTCTTTATTAGTCTTGTCTTTATTTCTTGATTTTGAATTAATGAGAGAAAGTTAAAACTTTTTAACGCTTTACTTTTAACTCTGTCCCCTCAATATTATGTTCATTCTTAGGTATTTGAATAGATTTTTCGCAGATTTCTAGAGATCCTTGTTTTTTGATGTCTTTCGGGCTAGATCAATCAATTCGAACACTACGAACTTTTTACCACTCGTAAATATCCAATTTAAAAAATCGTTTTCTAAAAAAATAGGTTGCTTTTACCAAAAACTAGGTTTTTATCCATCTTTCTGCAATAATAATCTTCGAAACAATATATTTATAAGTATATAAGTAATAATAATATATATATATTTCCTACAGCTGCAATACGATATATTTTTATGATATTATCTTCAGAAGATAGTTAAGCTTAAACCCCTTAAGGATTTATGTAGTATATAGTCATAAGCAAGGTGCAATTATTTTTCCTAAATTGTCTTCAACAGCCATTTCGAATGTATTCAAAATATCTTTAAAAATAAAGTAATTTGAACCAACCCGTTGTATCGATCGGTTTAGCTCGATTTGGCTTGTGATGCTAATTAAGTACATAAATTTAATTCACAAAACTATATATCTTCAACAGTGAAATTTATTTATGAGTTAAACTAAGAAATTTTTGGCCCGACTAGGCCTACACGCTGCTGCAGCTGCTCTTTAATTTGCTGTTCATCCGCCACGAACTGCTTCTCCGCTAGCCGTAAAAGCGTCCGCCGCAGCTGCGACTTTACTTGTGTCACTTTCATCGAGTTTATTGCCGATATTGGAACGACGCTCTCGAACTTCAACACCTGCTTTGGACGAAGTTCCTCGGGACATTGTTCCAGCCCCCTAGTCAAGTCGGTAATGACCGGCTTCAATGTTGTGAAGATCTCGCTAGCGCCGTCCTTGTCCATTTTATTTAGCAACAGAACGCTGGGTTTTTCCAACAGAGATGGATCGTAGAGTTCCAACTCCTTGTTCAGCGCATATATGTTAGCCAGGCAATCGCGATGCGGATGTCGAGGACTTAGCTGAAAACCGAAGATGTCCACCATGAAGAGGAGTAGACGGGTGCGTTCGATGTGCTTGAGGAACTTGTGGCCCATGCCGAAGTTTGCGTGGGCTCCCTCGATGAGACCAGGAAGGTCTGCCACGGTGATGGAGCGCAAGTCGCTATACTCTACTGTTCCAATCTGCGGCCGGATAGTGGTAACTAAAGGAGATTTTTTTACAGAAAGGTCGGATTTTTAGGAAACGAATTACTTACAGGGATAAGCTGCAATTTTTGGCTTTGCATTGGAAACTGCCTTGAGCAGCGTGCTCTTTCCAGCATTGGGAAACCCAACGAGTCCCACATCCGCTATCAGCTTCAAGTCCAGATTCACAGTGCGACTCTCGCCAGGACGTCCCAAAAAGTTATTTCCCGTACATCCACCAGTTCCTCCACCCGCTACTATGCAAGTTGAATCGTTTTCGTTGAGATCAGCTATCAGTTTTTGCCGCTCGTCATACACCTGAACGCCCACAGGCACCTCGACGCGCTGGTCTACTCCACGCCGCCCGAAGATGCTTGCCTTGCTGCTGTCCTCACCGCTGGATGCAGCCACACGCTTGTCCCTCAATCCCTGGGCCACTTTGCGCAGCGTAAGTCCCTCCTTGGCGACTAAATAGACGCAGCCACCCTGACCGCCGACTCCTCCGTACTTGGGCAACCCGTTTCCACCATGTCCTCCTCGGACTGCCAGCCGCAAAGTGTCCAAGAAGCTGGGCCGAAAGTGGGCTCGGGCGGGCTAAGGCGGGATAGCAATTGGATCATTTTAATTTTGTTTTGTAACCATATTCCTACCGCCTTTGTGGACTTTAACAGGAATTTAAACAGCTGAACCATTAAAATGCGTTTTGTGTTGTCGATAGTTTGATTGTTCTATCGATTGTTTGGAATTTTTTTACATTTTCCAATACTTTTTTTCTTGAATAAATTTTAGTATTTAGTGCACCGCAATGAAATTACCATTAAAGTTAAGGAAGTTCACTTAAATTGTATTCCATATACGACTAACTAACTAGATTTTTTAATCCTTTAATAAGGTACGACCCAAAAGCGCTCTTGATCACAGCATAGCAAAAACATTTATTTAAAAAAAGGAGCGCGAAAAGAACAAGAAAACTATCTTACTGGTTTTTTGCTCGGTCGCGCACTAGGATGAGCGAAGATTTTAAAATGTTGTCAGATAAAAAAAAAGGAACAACTGAGATTTTGCGAGCGAAATAAACTTAAACTCTTACCTGCCTATCCACCTCCACTCTCTGTATATATGTATATTGCACGGGAATAAACTTATCTTGCTTGCTTGTCTCTTGATTTTGGTGTATTGAAAAATCTCCAGTAGGTAGGAACTTAATTAATGATAATTAAGACTGGGATTTTGTTTGAAAATTTAACAGACGACTCTTTTGGGTCGTTGCTTATACTATTAAATGTGTACATATGTATATTGGCTGGATATTTAGTCATTTAGTATAGGTAAGCCCGAAAAGACTTATAATGACTCCCTTAAAGGTTTTTGTAGTTTACTATTTAAAATATTTAACAGAATTTAGTTATAAACGAATAGGTGGATTGAAATTTCAAATTTCTTTGTAATCTATCGATAGTTTTAATCGTATGCGGTCTTCGCATGTTCATTCCGCCTGAACCGGCTGATTGATTAAGAAAACAAAAAATAAACACACAACCAACACGTGAAATGGAGCCGGGTATTTGCTATATAAAACCAGAGTGAGTTATTCATAAATTTTTGATAAATATGTAGTATGTGAACAAATCTCCTTCAGATACCTTATACAAGAAGGCAATGAAGGCAGCGCGGAGGTTACATATGACAAAAGTCAAACCAACAAAAGAAAGCACGAGGAAGGTGAAGATGTAGCTTCCGATTCTAAGGAAGCCGGTGGAAATAAGAAATGGAACAAAAAGGAACGCAAACGGGGTCAGAACAAAGTTAGTATATAATCCGAATTGAAAGGCCTTACTTGAAGTGTCGGAGTAACATTTTATATTAACACAGAATCGGCCAGTGTTCAAGGATGAGCGTTATTCGCATCTCTGCCACTCTCTGATCGATGGAACTGGCGGAGATCCCTGTTCCGTGCCGAATTGTCGATATGTTCATGACTTGGATGCCTTTCTGGCAACCAAAGGAGAAGATCTTGGTCCAGTCTGCCATGTGTACATCACTAAAGGCTATTGTGCGCGCGGTGTTAGTTGTCGGTTTGCCAAAAGCCACACGGATGAGCTTGGCAGAAACATAAGGAACGAGGAATACAAAGAAACGGCGGCTCCTACAACGTGCAATGGCATAAGCTCAGGTTGGTACAGCATTTTATGGTTAAAAGAAAAATAAAAATCCGCTTCACTGATCTCGTTTCTTAGAACTTCAGGTGCGCCTACGGAAGCGTGACTACGATTTCAGTCGTAGCAAGGAACTCATACAGCGGGCAGAGAAGCTCCGAGATGCCCGAAAACAAATAGAGCAGCGGGAAAAAAACAAGAATATGCCACAGCCCGGAGATGCCTTAGGGGATAAGCCTATCCAAGGCAGTGATGCCAACGAACCGCCCAAGACACAGCAGGAGTCTAACGATCAGGCCACACAGGGTAACTCCACTGTAGGCACTGAAAACCCCACGGGTTGTGTCATTGATGATTCCAATACCGGAAGAGATGCCGATCGTAAACCAGCCGTTGATTTTAGCGAAAAACTTCTTCTGTCCCCATTGACCACTGTCGGAAATTTGCCCTTCCGACGCATCTGCAAGGAGTTCGGTGCGGACATCACCTGCGGGGAGATGGCCTGCGCTATGCCCCTGCTTAAGGGTTTGGGGCAGGAGTGGGCTTTGACCAAGCGACACGAAAGCGAGGATATCTTTGGTGTGCAATTGTGCGGGAACAATCCCAACATGATCGTCCAGGCAGCTCAGGTCATTTCAGAGACGGCCCAAGTACAATTCATAGATCTTAACATTGGTTGTCCTATCGACTTAATTTACCAGCAAGGTGGGGGCAGTGCATTGATGAGGCGCACCAACATCCTGGAACTGACTGTTCGCAGTTGTGCGGCCTTGTCAGATCGCCTTCCGTTCACCGTTAAGATGCGAACCGGCATCTATGCAGATAAATCGGTAGCCCACGAGCTGCTTCCCTTAGTGGAGGAGTGGGGTGCTTCCGCCGTAACTCTCCACGGGCGATCCAGAGAGCAGCGCTACACCAAGCACGCCAATTGGAGCTACATCGAAGAGTGCGCTGCCAAAGCAAAACGCATGCCAGTGATCGGCAACGGGGACATTCTTAGCTACGAGGACTACGTGGAGAGGCGAAGACAGGCTCCGCACGTCAGCTCCGTTATGATTGGGCGAGGAGCTCTCATTAAGCCCTGGATCTTCCAGGAGATAAAGGAGCAAAAGGCCTGGGAGCCATCTTCCGGTCAACGTTACGATTTGTTGCGGAAGTACTGCAACTATGGCCTCGAGCACTGGGGCTCGGATACCAAAGGTGTGGAGACGACGCGACGCTTTCTCCTCGAGTGGCAGTCGTTCTTGTACCGCTACATACCGGAGGCACTTCAGCAGTCCCCGCCGCAAAAGATCAACGCGCGACCCCAAAAATATCGAGGGCGTGACGAAATGGAGACTCTTATGGGTTCCGGAAATGCCGCCGATTGGGTAAAGCTCAGTGAATCGCTGCTGGGTCGGGTACCCGAAGGCTTTAGTTTCGTGCCAAAACACAAGGCAAACGCCTTTTAAAGGCTTTGCTCTTACGTTTCATACACATTAATAAAAGTAAAAGTTATTAATTGTTATACAGCCTCTATAAATCTGAGCCACAACTATATCTATATTAATTATCACTTTACGACTTTCTTTTTCTGTGGTTCTATAGTAACTGGATGCACATCTAATGAGTTGAATAATTGTATTATTTGTTTGGTCACTTTTTAGAATATGCTACGACTATCACAGATTTTAATGCAAAACTCGGCCCCGAAGCTGTTGTAATAGTTCCAAAATGGTTTTATCATTTCTTAATAATAATATTGATCGCTTTAACATAGGTCTTTGAAAAATATATATTTAATTTTGAACACTTTTTTTTTAGTCATCGTTGAATTAGGAATCCTTAGTAAAAATTACATTAACAATTTTCTTTATTCGATAATTATAAAATTCACTTCAAATAACTGAGTGCTTCCTCCACGTCATTCTTCGAGCCCAGGAAAATTGGACTGCGTTCGTGTATCTTCTTGGGGACAATGTCTAGAATGCTGATCTTTCCATCGCTGGCTAGTCCACCGGCTTGGATCATCAGATAGGCCATGGGGTTGCACTCGTAGAGAAGGCGCAGCTTTCCGTTGGGAGCCGACTTGGTCGCTGGGTAGATGAAGATGCCTCCGTACTTTATGGTGCGGTGAACATCAGCCACCATGGAACCAACGTACCGGGCTCCGTATGGCTTGCCTTTGCTAGGATCCTTCTTGGCCGTGACATAATTTAAAACACCCGCCTCCCAGTCACTAGCGTATCCCTCGTTGATAGAGTAGATTTTGCCCTTCTCTGGCACCCGCATGTTGGGATCAGTCAGGATGAACTCACCGATGGCCGGGTCATAAGTAAAGCCGTTGACTCCGGAACCAAGGCCAAGAACAATGGCCGTAGCAGAGCCGTAAAGTGCGTATCCGGCGGCGACCAACTGATTGCCCGGCTGCAGGGCATCTTCAACTGATGGCGGACCATCGTGCTTCTTGCGGTAAATGGCGAAGATCGAACCAATGGACACAAGGCAGTCTATATTTGAGGATCCGTCCAGCGGATCAAAACAAACAATGTATTTTCCCTGAAAAGAAAGTATATTTATACCATTATTATGAAGGAGAACAAGTTATAGATTTATATTTTTTTAAACGAAGACAAATAATTCTAATACAATTTAAATTTAAATTTTGTCAATTATCAAAGATAGAAAAAATGTTATCCACGCAATAATAATACTAATTTATTATATTTCTTGGCACATTAATTAATTAATTTCAATGTTTGAAACTCTTACCTGCCTATCCACCTCCACCTCTATCACGTTCTCGTTCTCCTCGGAAACCATCAGACATGTTGTATATGAGGATTTAAGCATGTTGATGAACAGCTCATTGGACAAAACGTCCAACTTTTTCACTTCCTCGCCCTGGACATTAACGTCACCGGCGATGCCGTGGAGCTTGGCGATTCCTGCCTTTCGCACGGCCGAGGCCGTTGCCTTGATAGCCGTCTGAATGCAGTTAAGAAGTTGCGACAAGTCACCGGTGGCGTTCCTGAACTTTCGCTGCTCCTGGAGCACGAAACGGGTTAGCGTCATCGCATTGGAGTCGAAGACAGGTCCCTGTTGACTCATTTTGGCTATGAAAATTAAATATTCATTATATGGGAAATTTATTAGGATTAATTTGCTTAGTAAGTTGCAATGTTATTGCTGTAATTTATTTATTTAAATGCTTTACGTCACATTATGGTTAGAATTAGCACAGATATAAAATAAAACAAAAGGCAAAGGAAAGATTTTGCTGGGTTCTCATCAGTTGCTTAAAATGTCAAACTACTTTTTTACTTATTTTGCTCAGGCGTGTTAACTTTTATATCAGTGTGAAAGGACGTTCACGATGAGCACTGAGTGTTTGCGAAAGGCGACTACTACAAAATAGAACTCACTTAACGTTGTGACAAAATAAAATAATTATTGTCTATCACAATATTTAGTATCATAATTATTTGGAGTTGAAGGTGCGCAGTCTGATATTAAATATTGTGAAAAATAATAATTATTTTAACGCAAAATAAATTTCAAATTATTTATTTACTTTCCTAATCAGCACACTATAAGTTTGATCCTCGATTTCAACGCTACAAGTCTTTCAGCTAAGACAACTATCAACATCAGTTAACTAGATTTTGATAGAATTGCCAATATGTTAAACCAGATTAATAGTAGTTAAAAATTCTTAAACAATTTATTTTCGCAAAATATATCAAAGTGGTTAGCATTTAATAATACAATTTCAACCACATAGAACATATTACGTTTCTGTTGTTTTAGTCTTTTAGATGGGATATCTAGCCTTTTAACCTATTATCCCGCTGATCTGATAGACAAAAGAAAAAACTTTATGATGTCTTATTTATTAAATTTTTTATGCAGTCTCGGATTGTTGATTAAGTCGTTTTGTTGATTGTCGTTTTCAGAGCTAGAATACAGGTGGGGAATTATGTTACACTGGCCCCAACAGCTTGTATAATTCACAGTTATTAAACAAATAATTAAAAGTAATGCTTTTGATTATTGTATACATTCATTAAACTCGTTAAAAGGAGTAATAGTTTTGCAATCATTGGCACAGGCAGTGTTGTTGAGGCAACATTTTCGTGTACCTGTATTATGTATTCAGAAAATCCTGCCTCCACCAATGTTTGCAATAAATGCATATACAACAATATAACTTGATCATTGGTCTTAGATACGAAATAAAGCGAGTAACTAGTTTGCAAATATTTATGAGCAAAGCCAATTTTTGGGTGGATTGCGGGTTGAAGGAGGAGCGGGGTAGAATAGACAAGGTTGTAAAGGACAAAATGGGGACAACTGGCAGGCAAGGAGTACAGAAAGCAAGGTCACTTACAATTACCGTTACTGGCCGCCATTATTGGGCACTGTAAATTATGCGGTTCCTGTGGGGATCCATCAAAATAAAAACATCAACATCAAGCAATTATTACATAGTGCCTGTGTTCCCCTATTAAGTTCAGGAAGTCAAAGGCCCTGTTAAGTGCGCTTGTGACAATTATAACATAGGCACTATCTTCTTTGAGGGCTTGCTGCATAAAGAATCACTATCAAAACTTGTCACCCTGCGTATGCGTGTTTTTGTGTGTCTTGTTTTGGGTGTTTAGGTATATGATAACCGGTTTTTTCTACAAAACTGTATATATGTCTTATATAAAGTGTATAAAACCGAACTGGAAAAATAATATTTTTTCTAGACGATTTTTATACAAACATCCATATGTTCATATATATAATGACACGTGCCCCCTTATTTATTTTTGGACCGACTCGGGGGGAGACTTGATTAGCTGAATATGTACCAACGCATATAAGTAGGAATAGTATTTTTAAGAGCTAACATACGTATGTTGTATTTAGGTATTGTAAATATCTTTATATTTATCCATACAAAGGGAATCAAATATTTATCAGATTTGTCCCTAACTTGGCCTTGACCCCTGGGACACTTAGGGAGCTTCAAAGAATTCAAGAGATCGAAATGCACTTTCACTTACAACACGGGGAAGACAAGACAAGTAACCAACAAAAACGAACCGTAGACGTCGGCTGTACTAAAGAGACTGCTTGTTGGCTTTAGTCCACGTCCACGGCAACAGAGAAAACACCGCTTGTGTCATACCCTTTCAAGGAGATAATTAATTGTTTGAATAAAATGTAAATTGAAGATAATTTTAATACTCCTAAATTCTTTATTCCGCTATTTCACATTTAACTTATAAAACATTATAAAGTGAAGATTTAATTTTCCAATTGTAAAACAAATAAGTTATAACTTTGATTTCTTCGATATACATATATACATTTAAGTTATATCCTAAAGCATAATTCCACAATCCGACAGAGCTCACGCAGAACTTAATCCAATGAGCGTAAGCTGTAACGTCATATCTCTATCCTTTAAAATAAGGAGGTTTTTATTGTTATTATCTTTTAGATCTAAGCCGAAGGGTATTTGTAGGTCGACCTCATTTTTGTTTTTCCTTTTTTCATTTTATTTTCTTGGCTCTGCGGCTGCCGACGACCGGACTGATATCGCGTAAATAGCAAACAAACACCAGTACATAAAAGAGAGACTGAGAGTCCGATTTGAAGAGAGTGCGCAGATAAAGAGTCAATCGCAAGGAACATACGCTGCAAGAAAATGTCTGAAATATGTAAAATGTATGAAATGTAAATATGTTTAGATAGAATTTAAAATTTTTATACCAGATGGGGTTTTTAAGTATGAAAATTTTGAAGTATAAATTATTAAGGTAATCAATAATAATATAATAATAAATTATTTATAAATTACAAAATAAACCTAAGTTAGTTAATTAATCATTCGATTGGCTTTTAGACTTACTTACTTTATTGGAAACTATTTTATAATTTTGAATTGAAATAAAAAAATATATAAAAGAAAAATTAAAGAAATAATTTTCAGCTGTTGTGGTTCTAACCTCTTATTCCCGGTCTCTTAAGCATGCGCGCTACCTCTGAGACAAATGTATTTGAGTTCTATACGTTCGTCTTTGATTCGCCTCTCAGGTTCGTTTGGCAAGGTGCCTGTCTATGAGTTCGGATCTTGATTGTCTTGGAATATGCAATTGGTGATCTAGAAATAATATAATATAACCCTTATAAAAGGATTTCGTTTTACTACCTTTTTGGTTCAATAACGATTTCAAAACCTATAAATAACAAATAATAAATAAAAAAAAACTTTCACAATGTTGAATACAAAAATCTGAATTTAATAATGTTTAGGATTTAGCGTTTAAAGACTATTTGGGTTAAAACGTTTATTTCGGGAAATTGTTTAAACCTTAAATAAGAATTTCGGTTTTAAATCGGGATTAAATAAATTAAGTATTTACATGCATTTTTATAAAAAAAATTAAAGATTCTGACTTCGTTTCGGATTTAATTTTTTTCTGTATACGTACATATATAGTATGTATTTAGAATTTCAAAGTACGTTCTTATATATTTATGTATATACGAAATCTGGGGAAATACAATCAATATGTTAAATTCATTTAAACATTAAGGGGGCATATTTGTTAATAAATGGAATGTGCGGTTTTTATCAACAAATTGCTTTGATTTTTGGAGGCTCGACTCTTTTGTTTTAACTTATCAATAATGATAATCTAAGGCTTTAGTACAAATGTATGTACCTACGAGTATGTACATATTGATGTATGTATATATATTTCGGAACTTGTCATTGCTTTGACCTTAGATAAGATTATATATTTACGTCTATCTCTTGATTTGTTGTTAATTTTCGTCCGATTAGACGTACCAATTAGAACCTAAGAAAAAAAAAACAAACTTTAAACAAATCCGTATTTTGTATGAATGACTATAAATATTTATATGTATATACATACATCTATAAGTATTAAATCATATACATATGATTTTAACCGTTTCGTTTGCGAGTATAGAGTCTAACTATCCGCGTTCAATTCAGGTTGGTTTACTCTTTCATTCTTAAAGATTTGATTCCATATCCTTATATTCCTTTGTAATAATATACATATATAATTATGTTTATTTTGATGTCTTTGGAAGATATAGATTTCGATATAAGAGAACTAGAGGAGGAAAGGTTTGAAAGGGTTTAAAAATGTTAAAGAAAAAATCTTTAAATGACAATACACCGTGATTTCAAAATATTTCCCAATCAATAACAAAGTTTAATTTTATCAGTTATAATATCTTATAGTATTACATATGTTGAGGCAGTTTAGTTTTTTATACTACATGAAACAAGTAAGAAAGTTACAGCCGAGTCCAGTCTTTGTGCATCAAGTTTAAAGACAAGTCCGTTTTTGAATGACACTCCAAGCCGCTAGCAAACGATTACTTTTATTACTTTAAAATAAAAAAATTATGGAAATTAGAAACAAGGTAACAAAATGTTTGATCGTTCCAGACTCGACGAAAATCTTTAATAATACTTCATAATAATACTTAATAATTTCATGATTTGTGGAGTCGGTAGTGGAATAATTTTATCAGCATCAACAGTCAGGTCGATGACATGTCCGTCTGTCAGTTTCTATGCTAAAATAGTCTATTACTTTTAAAGCAATCTCAATGAAATTTTACGATAGTCTTTATAACTTATATTATAATTTAGTGACAACCGAGAATGTATGTATGTAACAGGCAGAAGGAGGCATCTCCGACCCTAGCAATTATATATATTCCTGATCAGCGTCACCAGCCATGTCAGTCTATCCGTTTGTCCATCCGTTTGGAACAACAGATCTCAGAGTCTATAAGAGCTAGAACTACAAAATTTGGTAATAACATTTTTATATGTTGCACGCAGACCAAGTTTGTTTTAAAATTTGGCCACGCCCACTTCAGATTTCGAAAACCAAGTAAGACGTATAACTAAGTAAATGGATATAATATTTGTGCGGATGTGCTCTAAAAATATGAGTGAAATCGGATGATAAACATAGGAGTTATACAAAAAACAGATAGTCAACATTTCCTTCTGCCTTGCGTCCTGATTAAATTAAGTTTTCCATAAATTTGAGCTTAATTAAAAACAAATTAAATAAACCATATCCATGTGTATTTTATTTTCATCCACAATGCTTTGGGTGCTGGATATCTCACAGTCGGTCACACTTGACTGTAGCTTATCTACTAAGTAGGATAGGATCATATAGCTGTCATAGGATCGATTGGAAAATTAATAGAAAACTAGAAAGGAGACTAATTTCGGAAAGTTTATAAATACCGTTGCAGTTTGCAATTGGATCATTGAAAATCAATCAAAATGCGGTCAAATAAAAAACCCTTTTAAAACATTTTCATATCTGTAAAATATTTAGCATATATGTAAAAACACAGAACTGTTGCTGATTTTTCTAGTTTATAATAGAAATTATTCTAGGGCAGCTATATGATACAAAATTCATTCAGTAAACTTGAAAACTGAGGGACTAGTTAGCGTAACAACAGACGGACGGACAGAATGACATGGCTAGATGGACTCCGCTGTAGATGCTTATCAACAATAAATATATTTTATTGGAAATTCAATGCGTTTTTATTAAAAATTAAATTCTAGCTTCCTTGATTTTCGTCATCATTTGCATCAGCTTAATTTAGCTAATTGGTAGAATTAGGGTATTAAATTTATAAACATCAGATGACTATATCATATAGCTGCCATAGGTTCAATCGGAAATTGGATATATTTGAATAATATTTTTCAACATATAGGTTTATAATTTAGGATATCATTGTTTTGTAAAATTTTAAAATATTCTTAAAATTTTTGTAAAAATCTGACCTTAGGAAAATTAATATGAAAATTGTAGAAATATCAACATCAATCCGTTTTTTCAGCATATACTGATATTTGTCTCTCAAATTATGTTTTTAAATTAAATAAAAATTGGATGACATCTGTGTTCATAGATATAACTGTGACCCCACTACACTTTGAAATCTGTTTTTGAAGCACTTCTAGTTTTCCAAATTATCAAAGTGATACCTTTTTGGAAAAGCCTTGAATGTAATCATTATACAACAGAATGAAACCTTTTATATTTGGATGACTTTACACAAATATCCATGAAAATCACAGGCGATGTCCAAAAAATGTTCTTTACATGTTTATTTAACATGCTCTTTTTGTTTTTCTCCACTTTATTAAATTTTATATTATATATATATATATATATATTTTATTTTAAAGAAGCACCAAAACTCTTTCGATCGCATTTATCGAATGAACTTTTTAGAACAATTCTAACCCAATCACACATACTAATTTTATGTACCTCTGTTCCAATAAAAAAGCGCATTTTTATTGCAAAAAATGTTGTAGCTATATACTGAAACAATTGCAGCCAAATATAGAATACCGGGTATGACCTAGAGGTCTGAGTGACAGGTACGAGTTATTATTATTTAAATTAAATTTAAATTACAAATTTTGCACTGCCACCTTTATGCCTTTAATGCCATTATTTCCGATTTTACACAAAATTTCAGAAACGATGATTTTCGAGGGTGGAAGTGGGCGAACCCAAATTTTGAAAAAACATGATCTCCATGAAACAGACTATAATGTGGTGATCTGTGAGATCTGTTGTTTCACACGGACGCACAGACGGACATGGCTAAATCGAATCGACTGGTGAGGCAGATCAAGAATGTATATACATTATGTTATATAGTGTCTCGACTGTCACTTAGTTATAATTCCCTCGTACCCTATGTATCCGTGCATAAAAAGGAATAGAAAACTTATTGGAATATCTGCATCATTTTATAAAATAAAGCAATTGACTACAGATATATGTAGATATTAATAAGGTATTGAAAATAAATTTTTGATTTTTATCTGAATTGGATGATTATATCATATAGCTGCAATAGGAGCAATCGAACAATTCATGATAATCTGGGAAAATCGGCATTTATATATTTCACTAGAATACAATTTTTATATCAAATTTTGTTCCAAAAATAATTATATTAAATATAAAATAGATTCAAACAATTTATTTATTTTGTTAATTGGCATTTACCATGAATAAATGTAATATTGTTATTAAGCAGTAAACCTTTTCAACGACATGTAGCATGTCCTTTTACCTGTTTTGCCACAAACTAGTGGGTTTTTCAAAAAAGGGTACAAGAGAAGTTTGTTTAATATATAAAAAGCGATTCAGTGCTTTTGGACTGATGATAAAGGTTGACAAAATTAGATTTTTGCACCTTATATGTTTACTATTAAACCGCTTACAACAAATAGTCTGGCATATCTCTTAATATCAGTCACTGAATTCGTTTGTGTTGCATAAACAGAGGCCGCAGGAGATAGACCGCTGGTAATGGTAGCAACTCTTGTACCCAATGCCATAAAGTTTTTAACTTTCCTTTTAAGCCATAATTACCAATCAATTTGCATTACTAAGCATACACCCACATATACCCACCCACAAGGAACAATAAGTATCCACCGAAGATGTCTGGCTGAATGCTAAGTGGACTTTCATTCAACCCCAATTTAATCTATCCAGGCAACCCCATAATCAAATACCTTGTGTTTAACGATATTAGTTGCATTTTATTTTGCCAATTGGATCTGATTGACAAGGAAGTCCCAACAGTAAGCAAGAAGATTTCCCAATCTCTTCAACTAGATTCTGTTCTGTTCCTTTATTGAAAACTAGAATATAATCACTAAGTTTGATTAGATGTATGGATAATACACGACTAGAACGCAGCTCATTCGAGAATTTTTTAGTATTTACAATGGTTTGCCTTTAACTTTTTCTGGGGGAAATACAACCAGCTGACGTGAATCTTTAAATACGCATTTTGATTGTGCAATGGCAGCATTTAAAGGTACAGGAAAGTGCACAAACTGTATATAAACTATTAACACCTAATATTGTCCAGGCTTACTATAATAAATCTGCTAATGATGCTTTGGAAGGAAAATAATCGCGAAAAGTGAGGACTGATCATTTTTATATATCCAAGATATCAAGTATCGTGCCGTTGTATTTCCCCGAAATTTAAATTTAACAAATTCTAGCTTAGGTCGAGTTATTCACGCTGACCAATCCGTCTATGTTAACTGGTAGAGTTTCGAGTCCCCGACAATATCCACGTCGCTGCAGTTGTCCTCGTCGTCCTCGGTGTCCGCCTCCAGGTCCGAGTAGTCATCCGTGGAGTAGCCCTGCTGCATGAGACACATCTGCAGTTGCTGATGCTCGCTTGTATGAGGAGTAGGCGTGCCGCCGGATCCAGAGTTCAGCTTGGTGTGCTTGGAGTCCACGGAGGAGGGTGCTTCGGATGGCTGTTTGCCCAGTTCGGTGCGTGAGAAGTCAACGGGCTCTGCGGAATGGAAAAGTCAAAGAAAATTGCACACATTTTAGAACTAATTTGATTTGAGAGAAACTTGAAGAAAACTTTCGGCAACTCAGAGCACCAGCTGAAAGCCAAAGGGGCTAATTGAACGACTAAAAGTTCCCCAAAGAAGCTATCCAGTACTCTGGGAGGACTGGTTTGCCACCTTTGAAGATGTTACAAATTTTAAACCACAAACAACTTCAGTCCTAGATAGTTGTAATTTCTTTGTTATATTATTATAATTTTAGTCAAAAGTTTCCAACGTCTGCCTTTTCTTCTATCCGTGTCTACCAAAACTAATCACTAAGTTTTAAAGCTATCTGAGTGAAACTTTTCCCAAAAGTCTCCTTTCTATTACTGCTAGTAGCTGGGGACGGATCGGAGGGCTATGACATGTAATATATATACATAGAATATATCAAAATCTCAAAATACTACGGCACTGTAAAAATTTCATTTTCCATTTACATTGACCTTAAATGAGAACTCTTTTGATATTTGGAAAGTGTCCGATTACTAAGTAATAAAAAAGTGATAAATGAAACCCAAGAGCTAATTATTATTAATAGAGAAATCGATATAACTTCGATGTTTTTAACATATAGACAATGACATCATATAAAATCAATATTCGAATGAATCAAATTTAAATTTGATCAAAATCTAACATTTATAATAGCTATCTGTAATTATATATGACAATACGGGAAATTCGGTATCACTTATGAGTTTTTAATTGTATATGCCTTAAATATCTTTAGTAAAATGTTTCTTATTTGATCAAAATCAGTCAAATTAGGGACGGTTGGGTCAAATTGCAAACTGCAAAAGAATTCAAACTTCGGCTTCCCGAAGTAAGCTTTCATTCTAGTTTTCGATCGATCTACTTCCAGTGAAAGAATATTTTTGATATGTTTGGGGACTTCTAAGAAGCCGTTCTTTCTGTTTTGTGAGGATCCGATATCTATGTATTTATATAGATGGACAGGCGAATATGTTAGGATAGCATCAGAAGACTTTAAATGATTAGACTTATTTAATATGGATAAGACTTGGTTCGTGTTCACTATGATTTTAAAATAATCTTTTTTACACAAAAAAATGTTGCAAGTATATTCAACCAACTCTGCATTCCAAATGCGCCATACCAAGATATGCAGGTAGAATTCACCAAACTACAAAAATATTGCAATAAAAATTGCAGTAGGGTAACATAAAAACTGTAAAACAAGTAGTACAGCTACAGTCGATGTGGCCGACTGTGATATACCCGGCACCCAAAGCATTTTGGGTGAAATGAAAATACGCATGGACATGGCACTTTCAATTTGTCTAAATAAAATTATGAAAAACGTAAACTAAACAGGACGGCAGGCTGATAAATGCTGATAAATTAAGAAAAGTGTTGCTAGCAACATGTTGAGAAACACCCAAAAATAATGGATGTTGTTAGGAACATGTTGAGGACCGTGGTGCTGTCAGAATAAAAAGAAACTGTTTTCTGAATTTTTAGGGCACGTCCGCATTTCATTTCCATTTACCTTAAAACGAACATCAAGACTATAGCTTAGTTATATGTTTTTCATGGTTTTCAAGGGCGAAAGTGGGAGTGGCCAACGTGAACTAAACTTGCTAAACAAATTAAAACGTGGTCACCAAATTTGGTAGCTCTAGCTCTTATAGACTCTGAGATCTGTTTTTTCACACGGACTGATAGACGGACAGACGGACATGCCTAAATCGACTCGACTGGTGACGCTGATCAAGAATATATTTACCTTATTGGGTCCGAGATACCTCCTTCTGCCTGTTACATACATTCTCGGTCGACACTAAGTTATAATGCCCTTGTACTCTATGGTTACCGGGTATAATTAAGTCGTTGTTACAGCATTTTTTCTAACTATAAAGATATTTAATTTTTAGGAATACAATCACCTAACATCATAAAGTGTTAATGCCAATATGCTTTCAGAATATTCTATCCGCAGTAGCAGAAACATTCTAGGGTTTGGCCGGCAACCGGCACTCCATGTTAGTGATGCTACAACCAGTGGAAATTGTATGCTAAAGTAATTACTAGTTATGTTAACAGTAACATAATCGAAAAAAATTTGTTTCTGTGGATATTTTTTAAGTATCCCTCTGCTATACAGTTAGCTTTATAGACTGAGTTTATGATTATTTACTTCCATTTTGGAATTTGCATTTTCTACATTATTATAAATTATTTTATTGCAGTTTAGACCAACTAAATTCAAATCAGACCGAGGTGCAAACATTTTCGAGCTGGGGGATCCCAGTTCAATCCCAGGCGTGGGTGGCTTTTTTTGTGTTCCTTTGTTTATATAAATGTAATAAATTTTTAAATATTATTAAAGCATCTAGATATTCAAATAAAACCTTAACAAATTTGCAAATTTAATCGGTTCCGATGCTAGCGACTTAAACATTCAACCAAATTTGTAATACTCTCCCATGCTTGCTAGTTTCATATATTTTCTCAACTTGAAGTACTTTCATAATTACATATTCTGGGCTGCTCCAGAAATCACTATTAAAGTGCCTAAAAGTATGCAATAAATGTCTGAGGCTCAAAATTCATAGCAAACAATTTTTGAATATTTTGTAGCATACTTTTAGAAACCTTTTTAAGCTATTTTAAATCGCTAGAAATTTCTGTAGCACCCTCGATTTATATAAAAATGGAGTCGTTTAAAAATGTGTTTTTTCTGAACTTTCTACCTCCTTTGATATTATATCTATATCTAACTTCAGGTCACTCACCATTGGTATTATCACGCCGACGCAACTGCTTCTTATGCTTCATGCGTCGGTTTTGAAACCAGGTCTTCACCTGCGTCTCGCTCAGTCCCAGCGCCGTCGCCAATTCCACGCGCTCTGGAGTTGACAGGTAGCGTTGTGCCTCGAAACGCTTTTCCAGGCCGGACAATTGCGGATCGCTGAACACAGTGCGAGCTTTTCTCCGACGGCAGTGACGAAGAGCGTTGACGCCCATGCCCAGGCCGAGGGCCAGCTCTGGCACGCAGCCGGGCGCTCCAAAGAAGGGGGTTCCCCCGAAAAGGCTTGCTGCAAGGTCGAATGTTGAAATTCGTTAACTTTGTTATAGTTTTCAAAAATGAAAACTTTCAGTGTTAATGTCCATTTACACCGACTTGTGATACTATGAAGTCTCCCCAAAATAATGTATACGTCAAATATCTAAAGTTGGTCCCCCCAAAAACCACATCACTAATTAGAGACCATCTGGTTATTTAAATTTAAAGGTATAGCGTTGCAAGAAGTAGTTCATTGAAAGTTGCGACTCAATATTGTATAACATTTAATTAAAGTTAAAATTGTTTTAGAATTAATATTACTACTATCAAAACAACAATGGCTGAAAAACATATTAGTAATCATGTAGAGTGGTTTATAATATCCGGTCATGATTTCTAATAAAACTTCCCGAAATATAAAAAGATTTTACATATATACATAGATGTTTATAATCAGCATAGCCAGGGGAGTTGAGATACATACTTTCACATACAAACTTTTCTATATATGCTCTATTTTAAAGAGTCTATGTGAGGTATTAGAACCTAAATCTAACAAGACGATGTTCACAAGTTGCTAAGCAACTTAGAACAACGCCTATTTGGGTTCAGCACTGCCAGCAACTTGAATCCAGTTAATCAAAAGAGTGACAAGAATTTCTATAGCTTTAAAACTTTCTTTATTGATTTGTGTCTGCAGTAGTGAGTCTGGTCTGATGATGATAATCTAAAATATATGCTTATACTGTATCAGACCTCCTTTTGCCTGTTATATTAATATTCGTTTGGCACTGAGCTCTTACAAGCATGTTCTCTCGATTCATGGAATAAATAATATTCTGGTCTTGTTTGCAGGAAGCTTAAGTTTTAAGGAATCTTAACAACGTTTATAATGATTCAAAAATGGTATAATCTTTAAAAAGTGGCACTTGCCTTGGGAGAGAAAATATGGATCCACGGACTTGTAAGTGCCCGACGACGGAGACAGATAGCCTAGGGTCATTTGGAGGAATCCATGATCCGTGTATGGTGCATTGGGATACAGCACTCCATTAGATGCTCCAGTTCCTCCATTCAGTGGAGGGGGAGGCGGTGGATGCGAGCTCGGCACTGGTGGAGGTGGCGGATGTCCTGCCGTAGATCCCAGTGGCTGCGCCGTTTGATCAGCACTATAATGAGAAGCTCCTGAACGTGAATGGTGGCCAACGCTTAAACACAGTAGGTGAAAGAACTGTGTTAAAATTATTTATAACTTTAAATTGAATTATCCGAAAGTCAGATTCACTATTTTACCCGGTACCCATATTATATAAGAATTTAATAACTTAGTGCCACCCGAAATTGTATATAACAGGAAAAAAGGCGCATTTCCGACCATATTCTTGATCAGCATCACCAGCCGAGTCTATTTAGCCATGTCCGTCAGTCCGTATGAAACAACTGTAATAGATAAATCTACCAAATTTGGTGTAAATATTTCTATCATGCATCATCCCACAGAATGAAAAGCGTATAAATAAGTCTTGAATTTTAGTTGAAATAAAAGTATAAGAAATAAATAATATAAATAATATAATATAAATATATAAATAATATATAATATTTAAGAGGCTGAAGAATTAAGCTTTGACCCCATAAAGTATAAAATTCTTAGTCAGGATCACCAGCGTGTGGGTCTAGTCATATCCGTCAGTCCGTAAGAAACAAAAGATCCCAGAGGCTATAAGCTATATAAGCTAGAGCTTCCAAATTTGGGGACAGCATTTTTGTATCGTGCTCGCATATCAGTTTTGTTAGAAAATTTGGAAACTGCCACTACCTTCCCTATAAATCAAGAAAACCTATGTAATATGTATAACACAGCTTTAGTATAGAATTCAGTAAAAAAAACTAGAAAAAATTTATAATAAATACATCTGTGCTGACGTGCTCTAAAAATTATAGTAAAGTATGATAATCATCATGGAAGTTATTACACATTAAAGTATCTATCTCCATCAGATCTGTGATCAGTTGTCCAAAATACAAAAGTGTTATAAAATATTCAATAAAGTAAATAAGAGGTATCTTTGTTCCGATTTTAAATAGGTGCAGGCAGGTAGAATTCAGAAAATGTAGGCAGAAGATAAAGTGTAAGTCCCCAAAAAGTATATATATTCTTGATTCACATTATAGGAACAGCCGTCAGGCTGTCCGCTCGTCTGAGAGCTTCCAAATATACTTGACTGCTATCTAGTATTCAAAGCTTTGCGCGTTAAATAAATAACGGTTTTTCGAAGACTCTATTTCCGATCGATATAATGTTTCGAATTAATTGTCTAATAACTCTAAAGATTGTCCTCCAACCGCGTAAGGCTATATATATTATTTATAAACTTCCCACAGAAATTCGTTGTGTATGAATTATGACGGCGGTGGTGGACACGCCCAAATATTAAAGAAGTCATAATCTGTATACAGCCTACATGCCTAAATCGTCTCGCCTGGTGATGCTGATTAAAAACACGTATACCTTAGGGAGTTGTAGATGTATCTTCTGCCTGTTAAACATATACATGATTGGTCCACACAAAATTGGGGTACATGGAAAACAATTTATAATTGCGGTAACATTTTCTTGTTTTTTTGTAAAAGTGCAATAATTCTCAATAGTTTCATGCAAATTTCACAAAAGCTTACATTTCGCTTAAAAACCTATGCATTGCAAATATATGGCAAAAGAAAGTCTTTACAAACAGTTTTAACGGATAAATCAGATGTCCAAGATGTTTTTCTTGTTCATTGAAGTAAAAAAATCAAAGTTTAATTTAAGCTTAAATCCAGCTCTGGGTTTAGGATTAGGTTTAATTGAGCCTTGAATTTTCAGAAAATTAGTACACGATGGAGACTTTTTAGTTTCCAATTAACAATTAAAAAAAAAAGTACATTTAGAAATTAGCGTTATGTATCCGGCCAAAAGTTCGAAATGTGTCGACTTGTGATATCAGCTTTGCTCTCTTCCTAAAGACTTCACTATAAATATCTAGTCCTGAAACTTGAACCTGGCATTAAGATTCCTGATACGGAGTCGAATTAGATTATTTAAAGAAGTCCAATCGGTGGACACATTTTAAAAAGCTTTAGGGTAATAGTTGAATTGAACTACGGCCGGTAGAGTCTTCCGACTTTCTATTTTATTCTTAACAATATTATATGTATGAGTTATAGTGGATAGGTCAGATGGTTTTTATAAAGGTCTAAAAGGCATATATTTTTAACTAACCGTTGAGTGTTTTGCAAGGACTTGGCGTAATTCTCGCTCCCATATCCCGATGCTCCCTGATCGCCGCGCGCTGAAGCAGCCGCTGTGGAGGATGCCGACGGATGCGATGGGGAAGGATGTGAGTGCTGCGACGGATGCTTATGTGGATTATTGTCGTGTGCAAAGCTGCCACTCCTGGTGTGTTTCACCGCACTTCTGCTGCTCTTTTGACTGTGTCCATAATTATTGCTATTATTACTGTTATTACTGGCACTATTTAAATTTTGAAACAATATATGCTCGATGGAGAACGGCGTCTTTGTGGTCAGCATTGTGGTGGCACTGGACACAGCCACCTTGCTGTGCGTAGGTGCGGTGGCGTGTGCATCCACGGGACTCAAGCTGGCCTCATTAAGCAGTGCCATGTCGGAGGGACTGGATGTGGATGCAGATACGGCTGCGGAAAGTGGAGAGCAGATACGGATACGGATGCGGATGCGGATGCGGAGAGCGGAGCAAGGGTATGCCGTGCCTCGTATGTCCTTGGGTTACGCGCTTATGTTGTTTGCTCGTTGACGGTCGCGTTGACTTTGCGGCAATCACCGCACATCAACCAGCAAATTGCTCTAAACGAGCTGCCAGCAGCCGTGTGCGAGCGGGCGAGCTGCAGGAGGCGCGTGCGAGCGAGAGCGCGCCTGTGAGTCCTTGGCCAGCAACCCTGCGTCCCGGCATCCCCTGTGGAACAGATGTGCTCTCTGCCCCCCCAATCCAATGCAGCTGGTTGTTTGCGGTGCCCGCTTAGTGAAGATACCAATGGGGGAATCCACCGAATTTCCGGGGATATCCCCTTGGAAACACCCCCGATTTGCATGCGCATCTAGTTGTCCCGCTCGCTCGATTTTAGCACCCACTTTCCGTCTCTTCAGGCATCCGCTCTTCGCACGATTAGCCAGGTCCTTTGGTCCTTTGCGGCAAAAACGTTGTTTAATTGACCCATGATAACCGCAAATAATTTGCACAACAACGCGTCGACGTTGCCTCTCTGCCGCCATTTTGTGTGGCTGACTATAAGGCCCTGGCCACCGCCGCCATCATCCAACTACCGTTTCTGGTAATTAACGTGTCACGGCCGCCATTGTTATCGGCCTGGTTGATGTCACAACGTATTGAATTCATTAAATGCCACAATTATTATAATTGAATTAAACAATCGTTTCCGTGAGCGCAAAGAGGAGCCAGCACGACTGTACCTACCTCAGGACCTCAGGGGTGGGGTCGCCTGCGATACATATTGCTCCCATTGCTCGCATTGACACATGTTCTCTCCTCGGTGCCACGCCAGAAATGTGCTTGCTTTAATGAAATCAAAGTCTGGCATAGCCGTACACCACCCACAATGCGAACCGCCCATCCAACCCACCGTGATACTCAGCTCCCAAAAGGGGGCGTAAGTCCCGTTTTGCTGGCAGCCAATCAGCGATCAGCTCGGAAAGGGGTTGCTTTCGCAGTATGTTCGTCCTCTTCTTAGCAACGTCTCAAAAGTGGGAGACACGCCGCCCACTGTAAGGAGAGGGAGAGCTGCTTACAAGACACCGGGGAGACGGGAGCGGCGGGGATAGAGAGAAACAGAATGCTGATGATGCGACCAAAAAGCAAGACAAATTTGCTCGTTTTATTAATAAAATAAGTCACGCAAAGTAAGTCGAACATCATTATTAGGTTAAAGCCCTAAAGCGGGCGCATTAGGTTGGTGTTCGGAAGATCACGGCAGAAGCGAGTGAAGCTTGATGTCCCCGGAGTGGAAAATGTCTATGATTTCGTAAGGACATCAATCAATTAAATTATTTGAAACCCCAATTAGCATTGGGTGAGCGAAGAAGTCAGATCCCCTACGCTGTCAGTATGGTAATACAAACAAAAAATAATCGAATGGTCAAACATGTTGAATTTATAAATATTACTATTATTATATTAATTATTATTAGAAACAACACACAGCTATATGATACAGTCGTCCGATCTGATCCGTTCCGATTTATATAAAAACTACAAGAAATTAAGAAAATACTATCGGAAACGACTCATTCAGATAGCTCGTTAACTGAGAGACTAGTTGAAGTGGAAAGGGACAGACGGCATGGCTAGATCGGCTCGGCCGTTGATGCTGAGCAACGCCTTCTTTATTGAATTTTGACTGAAATTAGAATTATAAGGCTCTAACTCTTTTAACTCTTTTCTCTCACTTTTAAAGACACTACAAAACATCTGCGAGTCTATTATTAAATATGACAATCAGTAGAATGCTTAGGATTACGAAGCCACTGAATTCGATGTTCATCAAGTTATCGACGACTTGTGAAAATCAAACTGATTACTTCATAATCACATTGACATGAAACAATCAGATTATCTTCTTCAGTTCATAGAAAAATATATTAAAAATATATATGTTCAATTTTAATTTATTTACAATTATACTTATGTAAAATATATTAATATTAATAAAAATAACAAAAACATATAAAAGTTTCAGTTGTACCGTCAGACTTTGAAACCGCTCTTCGAACTCGACTTACCATTTGCAACGAGTCTGAGAGCGGGGGCGAGTGAGAAGGAGGTAGAAGAACTTTTTTGTATAATAAATCCCATGGTAATAACCCGATCCGATTTTACTTTAATTTTCAAAGTATTTATTATTATATTATTATTCAATACTCTATGTGTTATACTTTTTCATGATTGTTGTGGGGTGCGGTAGTGGTAGTTTTTAAAACAACCTGATCTGTTTTATCTGTAAGAATGTTGTCATCAAATTTAGTACTTTTAGCTCTTAAAGGAGAGCTCTCATACGGACTACGGAATAACAGGAAGAAGCAAAAGTGGACAGGCCTACATGGCTAAATCGACTCGTCTGGTGATGCCAATCATGAATATAAATGCTTTATAATGTCGGTTTGCACTATATAAAAAAATATATAAAAGCTTTTATTATACCCGGTATCCATAGGGTACAAGGGTATTATAATTGTACAAGGGTACAAGGGTATTATTTATGATTTGTTTTAGAATTTGATCACGCCCACTTCCGCTTTCGAAAACCATGAAAAATGTATTACTATGCTAAAGTCATGATTTTCGGTTTAATAACATGAGATAAATTCATTTTTGCAGACGTGATCTAAAAATTTGAGTTAAATCGGATGTTAATCATATGAGTTATTTAGACAATCAGTTTCTTGGTGTACTTACAGCACCACCATGTTGCTCAGCATGTTCCTAGCAAGATCTGTCTTTGTTGGATGTTTCTCAACATGTTGCTAGCAACATTTTTCTTCATTTGTCAGCATTTCCTTCTGCCTTCCACTCTGTTTAATTTCAGTTTTTCATAAAATTAATCTTATTAATTCAAAGTAATAGTGCCATGTTCAAGTGTATTACGATTTCACCCACTATGCTCTGGGTGACGGGTATTCCACACTCGACTGTAGCTTTTCAACTTGTTCCTCATCGTGTTAAATAGCCTTGGACCCCAGATAACAAAAATATAATTAATTATTAATAAATATACATTCTTCTGGTATTTCGAATTTTATTTAGGACTCGATTTATTGCAAATTAATTTAAAAATGAATAAGTACTTTGCACCTAGAACCTGACAAAGGTTGGTTCAATACCAGTAATATGGAACTATGGACTTTTAAATTGGTTGACCACAACTCGAGCTATAAATCATTTGCATCAACTGGATTTGAGTATTGATTTTATTTTGTAAACTCGCCCTAATTTCATGAACAACTTTTGGAAGTATTTGTTTTATTTAGTCAATTCTTTGGGCCAGGTTATGTTGATCATAGTTAATAATTTAATCTTTATTAAATTAATTAATTGTTATATTTTTTCATTTTATTATTATTATATTCTAATATTATTCAATAGAAACAAACTTGATGGTATATGTAGTCTATGTTAATAGATATGTATAGTCAAATCTTTGACTCAAAAGGACAACGCTTGCCCTTGTGACATATTAATCGTTGTTGCAAATACCAGCCAAACTAATAGGGAATTGAATTCGTTTGAATTCAATTTGCACATCAGCACATTATAAGGATTTTACTTATCTACTCTAAGCTTTCCAATTAAATTTCTGTCTTTAAAAACGATTTTCAGTAAATTTGTAACTACTAATCGTGATCCATTGAAAAGCCGTGGTGGGTCCAAATTACGAAGTAAAATAACTGGAGATTCTAAATCAAATTCTAAGATTCTAATGGATAATTCTTAGCTTCATTAGCATCGCACACTGCATCTAAATAAATATTAGGATAATGCTAAGCCTCCTCGCAGCAAATTTTGTATCTTGGAATTTATTTCATTCACATTTACTATTTAAAAATTTAAAAATTTTGTGTTTACATCTGGAAAAAAATTTTTCTTTATAAGAGACCTTTGCGAGTTGATTGTGCAGAAATATGTTTATAATTGTACGCATCCTATATTTTCATGTTCTGCATCAATTTCATATCCAATATCTAAGAATTGTTTTGAGACAGTTTCAACTGATTAATTTATTATTATTTTTAGTTTTTATACATTACGCACTAGTTGAGATGAGTTTAGGCATCCGATTATTTCATCAGTTGATCTGGAAATAAGAGGAAAGGAGTAAAGAGCCCCATCCAAGGGTACCCGGTACTCAAAGCATTGTGGGTGAAATTAAAATACATACTACTTTGTCTAAATGTGCTAATATTAAAAACCAAACCTAAAATTAAACAGGGCGAAATGCAGAAGAAATGTTGACAGACTACCATTAATGTAGCTAGGAATATCTTAAGCAACATCCAAAAACGACAGATGTTGCCTGGAACATGTTTAGCAGTATGTTGGTGCTGCCAACACAAATGTAGATATTGTAGAAGCTTAACGCACATAGAAACGCTTTTTTTTAATAACTCGAAACATGGAAATTATTCACTTAAGTTTTTAGAGCACGTTCGCATAAATTTTGAAACAAACTTCGGATGGTACCCCTGATCAAGAATATATATAGTTTATGGGGCCGGAGAAGCCGCAATTTGCCTGTTACATACATTCTCCGGTGGCATTAAGTTATAATACCCTTGTACACTAAGGGCACCAAGTATAAAAAAAATCCTTCTTGCTCTGCCGAAACTGTCACCTTAATTCTGAGATAAACATTTTTGTTCATAATTAAGTAATTGGGCTTTTTATAACAATTACTGACATTTCTTCAGTATTTTGCTGTATAGCCGGGAAACATGTCGTCAGCACTAAAGGAAATAGCAAACGTATTTGTGTTCCTGTGCAATTTAATTCTGCTTCAGGAAGTATAATGTTTCAATTGTCCATGTAAAATAGCGCGGACCTTCTGAATAGAGAACGGTTTGTGCGAGGGCTCCAAAAGAAGATTAAATAATTTAAAAAAACTATGACCGCAGTTCCTGGTGGATTTATAGCACGTAAAAGAGCTGTTTCATTCATAAGATATACGCACTGACCGTTTTAAGATGCACAGCTAAGGGGATAACTGCTGGATACCGCTCATGAATTGGGTATCCGAAGCCAGACAGCTTCATAAGAGCTGCCAATTTGGTAATTGGTTATTTCATCATTATTACTTAAATAAGGAGCACTTGGAATAGTATTTTCAATTTCAAATACAGCTCTTAATCGAACTGCAGAACTCAAGATGAATATGAGGATTGAGTGCCTTAATCAGCAGATGTGAATATGGTATCCCCCCACTAGTGTCCTTGTAACAATGACCACTTTGGAATGAGCATTATATTCAATATCAGGCCCATACTGGAAAGGAAGTCGAGGAAATTAAGCTGATGCAAATGCTCGATGTGCTTGATGGCGTTGTTGGTCGATTGCTCTACGACTGTCGACTACGAATCGGTTCGTTCCTCTCCGTTGGATTCTCCTGTGTTGATTTCGTCTATATAGTGCCTCCTGCGATTGTGATTCATTTAACTGCTCCATACTCACACGCGCAATGGCATTGTTCTTCTATTTTGCATGACTCTTGAATTGATTGTTCGATTACTAATATTAGACCCTCTTCCTCTAGTTATCATTGTTGCATTTCCATATTGATTTTATTTTTCGGAATCCTATTCTGACAAATAAGAACATCCTACACATTGTGATATTTTGAAGCGATAGGTTGACTTTCCGGTCGACAGTTTAGCCGAATAGCCCATTAAAAATCATGTGAGTTGGTAACCACATGCTCATAAATATCCCAAATTTGTAAGCTTTGTATTTTTAGTATAAGCCGTTCCTGGTTTAGCGTCATAAAACCCTGCTTAACTGACTTAAACACACTCAAGCCCCTTCCCATCCTTCCTTTCTTTAATTGTTGGCTAATAAAAATCAGTCCGCTGAGAGGGCGTGCACCACCTACAGCTAGCGCATATGGCCATCATTTTATTAGCTGGGTGTTTTGTCCTTTGCCCTTATCTTAGGACCTGCTGTGCGACAGCAGAAAAGAGCACGTGAGAAAATTAATTTGATTAAATTGGCATAGAAACGCGCAGCGGGTCAGAAGTGTGGCCCGGAGAAGGGTAGCGATGGTAGATTTCTTATCGCGAAATCCGGCGTTATTGTTAGCCGGCTACTTAGCGCAGACGCTGAGCATCCACCAAGGGACACACTGCAGTTCCTTTCATGCGGGCTCCGAGCCATGAATGCACTAAATGATGTGCATAAGTGCGAAAACGTTTTGCTGTAGAAGCCTCCTCGGCACTCCACCTTGCCCTCTGGCTCTCTGTTTGGCTTGATTGACGCTGATAGGGCACGTGTTCTCAATTATTTTAGAATAAACATAACAAGCTTTGCAAGGGGGCAAGTCAGCAGATGACTCCTCTCGCTATTGGACACACGGTCAAATTATGTTTTTCTTGTTATGGTCGAAGGGAAGTCCTTAAAAAACGAAGAGCAGTTTTAAAGAATAAAAGGTTTATCACAAATATGTATGGCGAGCTATTGGCTTATCTGCCAACTTTAATTATATCAAAATTATATAATATAATTATATTCAAAAAAATATTGACACAAGGGTTGGGTTGAGAATAAAAGACATATTTCGTTTTTGACCAGGGAAAAATAATAAAGTTATAGGCATTTGTCTTTGTTTAATGAAGTTTCTTGAAAGTAGTTTTCTTCTTAATTGTATTGTATTGTATAAATTGTATTCACACATTTTTTGTTGCGTGAAGGAATTTTCTATATCTTAGTCACATATGACAGGTATTAGAAACGCTAAAGTAGGATCATAAGAACACCGACTATTTCCATCCTATACTATATTCGTATTCCCAGCCGAGTCCAGTGGCTGTTACTGACGGTTAGACTTTAGAGCGGTCGGCTTCTTATTAAAAGCCTCTTGTGATCCTAGTCAGAGTAACCTTTTCACCCGGCCCTTCGGCCGCCCTAACAATTAGAGCACTAACAAATGCAATTATGCAGACACCTCCCTCCATTTGAGGACCATTTCCTCACCCTTTGCGGCACACAATTACTCTCATTGGCAACAATTGCAGATGAACCCGAGGCAGAAGCCGAGGCACCAGTGCTGCTTTCCCAGACAAACAGAAATTCGAAGGGGAAAGGGAAAGGGAAAGGGGAAATACGTGCGGAGGGAAAAAATCAGAGGCCAGAGCCAGGAGAGTGCAAAACAGCAAAGCAAAAGTTTTACGAACGCGTGCCACATATTAAATTACATCGAACACACGATGATTTGTCGAGGGGCAGTTTGTAATTTGCTGGCATTTTTCGATTTCATCAGGCGGCGGTGGGTGCGGAAGTGGTTCAGAGGCACCGCTGATATTTTGATACATTTGTTGGGTTCTACAGTCATGTAGTGTGCTATTTAATTGAATTTATCTCGCGTAATTGTCGTGAATTTCAGTGCACTGCTAAACAGTACATAATGAGGGATTGTTCGAGGCGAGATTTCCGGATAAGGCACTTCAGGAGGGCGTGGCCGGACAATTTGTGAACGTATTTCCCATTTAAATGCAGCCAAACTGCGATTTGATGGCTTGCTATATGTTTATGGGTTGGCAAAAAGAATTATGAATAAGGCATAATTAGACTGCTATGTGATTGGCAATACTGGTAGTCCGAGTTAGTCATATTTATACTCAATAATTTAAGGAAAACGTTATAAACTAATTACGCTAGCCTTGAGAAACGATTATCTAAAATTAGCCAATCCCCTAAAGATTTATTTATGTGTAACACAGAACTAAGGTCATTCACCTGTAAATAAATGAATATATCATCTTTTTATATAATTTAAGTTAGGATAGCGTTGCTTACAACAAACTTGATCTGCGTGCAGGAGATAAGAATGCTGTCACAAAAATTGGTAAGTCTCCTGTAGTCCCTGAGATCTTTTATTTTAAATGGACACTCTCCTGATGCTGATCACATTTAGACGACTTTATAGGATCAGGATGACTCGTTTTGCCTCCCTATCGATACAGGGTATAAAAATACTATAATTTATTTTAGTAGGTGAAATGTTTTGGAGCTGGTATATATTTTGATATGTATCGGGGTTAGGGGATAAGAACCTTATATCCTATTTTCACCATCACATCAAGTTTATTTTTCTATGTTCACTGATAATTGTTTCCCGTGATAATTGTTTCCACAAATAACAACTAAAGACCATTTCCCTACTTTAATATCAAAATCTCAAAGTAACGAAAACCAAGCAACCCAGATAAAGTGCTTTTTGTTGCTGGTGATCCACCCTAAGGATGTAACTACTTGAGCTTCCCCTATTGAACTCTGCCCCAGAAACAAAGGACCCGTAAGAGCGGAGAGTTCGGCTTGTTTGCTTGAAAAGTTAATTTACTGAGAATCAATCTTAAAGGCGGAAAAGGATCTAAGGAGATACTTCCAGCGCGAACAGATACCCCCATTCCGAAGGCGAGCACGACCTAAGCCCTGTGCAACCCGATCGGTGGCACACTTCAGCTTTGATTTCAGAGAATTATGCTAACAAAAAACAAGGGACGTTGTCGACAATACAAAAGGATTTGCCAGTCAACTGACACAAAATGTTGTAATTGCCCAAGGATGAGCAAACCCCGTCAGTCTTAACCGCAAAGTGGAAGGACGATTCGTTGCCGTGATGTAGCTACATTTTTATTATTATAAAAATTAGGCTTAGCTAAACTGACGGGACACGTGCAACAATGGGAACGTAAGCTCAAGCAAATTAAGAGGACTAATGATTGTACAAAAATATGATCAGCCTACATAATTCGACCATGGGAATAAGAACGACTTCTTGAGTCGTATGACATTACTTAAGGGAAACAATCAATAGGCGATTCCAAAAGGAAATGTTTACATAGAAGTCCTTTTGCACGTTCATGTCAACACGATAACAATGGATGACAACGGAGACATGCTGAAGTGGATGGAGAATTTTTGCCCCAACAGAAATGACAAGTTAAGGGCTTTTATGCAGGTGAGACGAGCTAAGAACTGTTCCGCTCTTCAGCTGGAAGCACCCATTTAAAATTTGTTCTAAATTTCCTTATTAATTTAATTATAATGCTACCTTTGAGTCCAAGGTGAGTTAGTATATTATCTGTATTTTCACACCCTTTCAGAGGGTATTCAATTTGTTGTAATCAACAGCTGAGTCCATATAGTTATGTCATACCCTTTTTGGGAATTATAATTTTAGACAAAAGTTCCCAAGGCATTGAAGGACTTACATGTCATCATCGGAAGTAAATTTGATGACATTTTTGGATTAATCATTAAAATACACGAATATTCCTGGTTCATTTTAATTGGTCCCATTAATTTTTATGATTTCAGAATTACGGTTTTCATTGAATAAAAAAAGACAAATTCGTAGAGCTCCCGTAGTAGAGATTAGAAAAATAATGGGTACATTATATAAAATCAACATTATTTCCTGATTTTTCAACATATGGGCAATTCTTTTTCAAAAACCAGTTCAAGATCTGATATCAACGAAATTTGATCGTCGATTTTGATGATTTTAAAATGTTCTATATTGATTATTCCTAATAATGTATATCTTTTGACTTAATAAAATAAAGTAGTTTTTATTTTAATAAAATTTTTACATGTCGTTACATGACACTTTCTTTCATCATATTTTGTATGTTCTTTTGAAGTAATTAGACGTTAATAAGATGTACTTAAATTGTTTTCAATATATTAAATATATTTTTCATTTTTACCAATAATTTTAGATCTAACAAAATATCTTCAATTAATTAAAACGAAAACAAATATGTTCAATTTATTTGAGAAACTCATCTAACTAACTTAAATGATATAATTAGAGTCAAAAACCATTTTTTTAAGGAATATGCTGCCCTAGCAGATTCCGTCGGTGGCAATTGCAACCAAATCACAGCACTTGGCTTATACCATGTTTTCTTTATATTCTCTCTCCACCGTTTGCAATTCAATTTCAATTTAAATTCGAAGTTTTAATGCTGCTTTTATTCATCTTCATTAAAAAATATAATAAAAAGAAAATTACAAAAAAATAGATATATATTTAAACCTGAGTGCTAGCTGATGACATTCTCGTTTTACGTATTAGTCCGTCCTATCTTAGAGAACGGATCCTGGGTTTGGAGTCCCCAGTGGGATGTTCATAGCAAACGCATTGAATCAGTTCAATATAACTTTTTACTTTTTGCTCTTCGCGGCTTAAGTTGGGATGTAAACTTAAGGTTACCCTCCTATTCCAGCAGACTTCTCCTGATTAACCTACCTTCCTTAGCAAACCGAAGAACTATAATAGGCATCACCTTCATATATAACCTAATCCGGGGTGGAGTGGAGAGCACTGACTTATTAGGTCAGCTAAATTTCCATGTAACTTGTAGAAACACTGGATCCTATTTACCTTTAGTTGTGCACCATTAACCCTTTAGAGTATTATGTGCAAATTATAATGATTTGTAAAACATAACATCATCATAACATCATCATAACATGTAAAACATAACATCCTAAACTAAAAACATTAATCCTAACCCACTTAGTACACATACAACCAAGCAATCGAGCCCACTATTAGTCTATTTGGTGTAGCATAGTTTCCCCGCATTCCTTTATCTATACTTCCTTTTTTCTCGCCTATATAACACCTAACCCTAACAAGCACGTGCTTAGTATCGAAGGGCCACTAGAGTGTACTGACCGCAGTGCATCAACGTCCAAGATTAAAAAAAAAATACAAATATATACAACTTGCTATGCCATGAGAGTAATTTTTAAATTACTTTGTTGTCAAAATATATGTTTGGACCCAATATTAGGAGCTCAAAAAATAAAGACCTTGAATGCACTAATAGGACATGTTCTTTTTCAATGTCGCAGTGATAAAAACGGATAGCTAATAAGAAAATAGCCGTAATTAGAAATCGCATTATTTCTCTTACGCTTTTTTTTATATTTTTTTAATATAACCCTAGATTTAAAAAAGCGAATATCAATGCTTAATGACTCTATTTAAGAAAATTAATCAAGACAAGACGAGCAAAAGAATCGCTCATATATATATATATGTACATATTTCAAAATGTGTAATGACTAAATGAAAAATCGACTTATAATAGTTAAATTTAATAGGTTTCCTATAAAAAACATACTTTTATAGACTTTGAATTTTTACGCTGCGGTTGACCTTTCTGGAGAATTACCCATTTAAATATAATATTAAGATATAACTGTATCTTGTGATTTAAGAATCTCGTTTACAATTTTATCAAAGTCGGACTACTTTATACCTATATTGCTGCCTAGTAGGGAATACTAGAAATATAACCGTTAAACCATTTTTTAAGTATATACTCATAAAATAAACATTCTATCTATTATACGATTGCAAAATCACATTTTAATTTTTTCCCGAAATCGGAAGATATCTTATAGCAGCCATAGAAAACCGACCAATTATGGTACTTTTTAACAAATCGTCTGTGTTTAAATCCTTTATATACTTTCAGTAATTTTATAGCTTGGGAACGGTTGGGTCAAATTTCAAGTGCACTTCGACTTCCCAAAGATAGTTTCCTTTCTTGTTCAGCACAATAGTGCTCAGAGCGTTATGGTATATTTGTAATTTTTTCAATCTCTGCCAAGAATGGAAATATCTTGTGAACACTTTTACATTTTTCCTAACTTTCTACGTGAATTATTATGAGACGAGTGTGAGTTTAAAGTCGATTGCTGTTCCATTGACAATGTAAGTTACCTGGTAATGCTAGACCGTGTGATTTTGGACATTGATTCCACACGCATGCATTCAATGTTGCATCAATCCCACACAATTTGCAAGCAGCTTAGCAAAATGCGAGTGCTAATTGAGCCAAACAAATCGTTGACGAATAAGATCGAGGTGCTGCAGCAGTCGTGATGAATTACGAACATATTTATGTACATACATACATATGCTTATGAACCCAAAAGAGAGCAGCAATCGGCGACAAGCAATTCGATTCCTGATTTATTGGAATACGGGTCACATGGCAACTGTGTCATTGGAGAATATGTAGTAGGATAGTCGATTCCTAATGGTAATGAAATTAAAGTATAATAGGTTGATAAGCACAGGAGCTATAAGACAGTGCTATCCCAATCTCGCTTACACTCGCCCTCGCACTCGTCGAGTCTCGCTTGTTCTTCTTTATTTGTACGTTATAGTAATCGATTCCGAAAGTCTTAGGAAGATGCGTACATAGCTAAGACTATTTAGAAAACTGTTCTGCTTCCAGAAATCAGCTTCCTTTCCTCTTTGGTTACCTATTAAATTATAAGGCCCTATCCGAATTATGCAAGCACAATGCGAGTGTCTCCAAATTCATAGTATCAATTCGCCTACAAAACATGACACTTCATTTCTATCATTATCAATAGTAATAAAATAAGTTTTTGCAAAATTGGGCCAAAATGTAAAATATTTCACAAACCTACCAGTATCTTTTAAATCCGTGTTGTCGGCAATTAATGCTTTAATCTAAATTATGTACTGATTTATATTTCTATATTTATGTATAAGCAAATTATGATAATTTTGACCAGAAGCTTGCAACGAGGTTTTCCGACCTTATAAAGAATATATATTCGTGATCAGCATCACCAGTTGATGCGATATAGCCACATCAGTCTGTTCATTTTCTTAAATCCTTCGGCATACCCATATTCTCTGTGGCAGCTCTATATCCATTATACCTTTATATAAAGCGGTGATAGAAGCTGTCGGATCAAACGAGGTGTTCTCTTTTGATTTTAAAGATACTAAAATATAGCTTATTAATATGTTAAAATTGCTTTTTTTCTAATAGATATATAATATGTAATGACAAATAATAAGCTTTTAAATTTGATCAAAATTATATATTAATGTGCTGAAGCTGTCGAAGGAACTGCAAGTATATAAAAACTTGTACGATCCAAAGTTAACCTGGGGATATATTTAGGCACACTGTTCAGAGTAGCTGCTTTACTCTGATATTCACATTTGTTGCCTATCTATCTAAGTTTTCAAACACTAACACAGCCCCATTTCTGACTATTTTAATAAAGGCTGAGAAAAACAATCTTATCAGTCTGGTTCTTTAAATGTTTCAAATAAGCATTTCGTTTTTTATTCATGTGGTATATGTGGCTTATAAAATTATTTTGATATTATCATCGATTCCATTTTATAGCTTGATTGCACTAAGTTTGTAATTATGAAATACAATATGGTATTTTATGTAAATATTATTGCAGCGTTCTTTGAATGTTTATCTTTCTGTTGCCAGTTAGTTGGTTCAGTTACTATGTAATGCAATTGTTTATAAGTAAATTTTCTTTAATTTTGTTTTTATCAAAATATATATTATGTGCTAACTTATGTTTTAAAGCTTTTTATTTAGTTACAGTATTACAATTCTGTTAATCTTCGTTTAACTCCCATTGTGTAAAATTTTCATGTTAAGTTGTATTTATGCCCTCTTAATTTGTTTTCGGCTAATTACCTATCGATTTTAAATATAAGAAGTGTGACATCTGTTAAGTTGTTATTCCATTGAAAGGGTATTTGTATTTTGGTCACAAGTACATGTCTAAAGTATAGGGTAGCTATATACGGATCAGAAAGATCAAGCGAGTCCGAAGCAGCTTGCTCGGATTAAAAGCTATCGGCCTGAAAATTTGTCAGTCGATTGTTTTTTGTATGAAAATCTAGATTTAAAAGATTACAAATGTCAGACCACTATATCCTAAAGAGTAATTAGAAATAAAAGGGTCCAACGTGCATAATTAGGTTCATTTGCTTTTTCAGCAGGTAAATTTTAATTTCTTCCATCAGTATCATGTTGCTTCTGAGTTAATTGTACGAGTTCAGGAAGAGCTTTGAGATTAAGTGAAATTTAGTTTAATTGTTGAATTTAATTTAAATCAATTAAGTGTTAAGAGATCTATCTACACCTATGCAACTTTTTAGTCTTTCAAACATCATTAGAACAAATTTTTCAAATTATCTAAAGATATAAACCTTCACGAGGTAAAAATTGGTATGAATTTCATATTAAGTAGATACCTCGAAAAAAATGTCGCGTGTTTTATGTAAATTTGTATTACAATGTTAGTTAGAAGTTTGCAACGCAGGAAGGAGTTATATATATATCAATATATCATATATCTGCCAGATATTTGGCTATTGTCTAAAACGAATAAATAGTTTTGGCGAAAGCTAGGATAATACAATGTGATTTCTTTAAATTAATATGACAATCGATTCTACATTTGCAAATCAATCCCAAAGAAATCAAGAGTGTTTCTTTTTTTTAAATAATATAAACTTAATAATAATTAAATAAAAAAAACATGTCGGAAAGCTGAAGTCGAGTGTGACCGACAGTGAGACCGGCACCCAAAGCCGGATGAAATTATGGGATCTTTCACTTTGTCTAAATAAACTCAAATTTATGAAAAACTTAAATTAAACAGGATTAAAGGCAGAACAATATGTAATATAAATACAAATTTTGCTTGGAACATATTGAGCATCACAAAAAAAAATACATATGTTGCTAGGAACACGTTAAGCAACATGTACAAGGAATCTGATTTTTTTTTTTTAAATAACTCGTTATTATCCGTTTTCACTCAAATCACCACGCTATACGTTTTTCATGGATTTCGAAAGCAAAAGGCGGCGTGGCAAATTCTAAAACAAACTCTGCGTGCAACAGATTAGAATGTGGTCACCAAATTTGTTAGCTCTAGCTCTTATAGTCTCTGAGATCTGTTGTTTCACATGGACGGACAAACGGACAGACGGACAAACGGACAGACGGAAAGACGGACAAACGTGGTTAAATCGACTCGGCTGGTGACGCTGATCAGGAATATATATACTTTATAGGGTAGGAGATGCCTCCTTCTGCCTGTTACATACATTCTCGGTTGGTTCCAAGTTATAATACCCTTGTTCCCTATAGGCACCGCGTATAAGAACAAGAAAAAAATGCCATCGGCAGGGATTCGAACTCGCGACCTGGTCTATTTATAGCACTTTAGTACCCAAAGCTTAGTGCATCGAGTTAAAAGGCAAATGTGGGCAAATTTTGAAATAAAATTGATCTGCGTGCTCAAGATATAAATGGCATTTGGAAGCTCTAGATCGTATGGTGTCTGAGATCTGATGTTTTATACGGACAGACGGACATGGCTAAAGCAACTCGGCTGATGATGCGGATCGAAAATATACTTATATACTTAAAGGGGTCGGGGATTCATCCTTCTACCAGCTACATACATTATCGGTTAATACCCTTGAACCTTACGGGTACCTGGAATAAAAACAAAGAGGTCTGGCCGAATTTCTCATATTGTCACATTATTTCCCCGATCGCTCCTAGGGCAGCTATATGATATAGTCGTCTAATATTGATAACATTTAAAACGTTTAAAATTGTACAAAAATAACTATATATCGTGTTATATGCGTGAATATTATCAACGAAGCTATACCGATTCTCTTATTATAGAGCTATATGAAATAATCGTCCGAACCCGTTCCGAATTAAATACTACCTACAATACAAAATGACTATTTGGAAAGTTTAATTCAGATAGCTATAAAACTGACAGTCTTTTTTTGCTCAGTTAGGCATACTGACAGACGGCTGTTAATGCCGATCAAGAATGTATACTTTATTAGAAAATGACTCCTTCCCTGTGTTGCCAACTTCTTACAATACATCATATTAATCAGATCATTCCCCGGGTAATGATTTTGTTAGCTACTAGCATCTTCCATAATCAGAGATGCTTATAAAGAGGAACGGTTGTGTATACCTATGAACTCATTGAAAATTGTATAAACTGTGTTTTTAAATAAAGTGCACTCCTATACAGCACTTTTTAAGGAATTCAAACATAATTCTCTATTTAATGCCGCAGGTGTTTTTCAGCTCGTACAGGGTATTATAAATGAACTTTATTACATTTTATTGTCTCTTAATATTAGTTTTTTTGGTACTTTCATTTAAGATGACAAAAGTAAACTGAATCTACGCTTTACATAACAGTCGTTTTTTAATGCTGTTCACTTGCAGTCAAAGGAATATTATTTATATTTGGCTGTCGAAGCTGAAAAACATGTGTGCAAAAATTGAGATTTCAGCTTTGTTAGTTAAAAAGAAAATTATATTGCAATGCCATTCCCTAATACAAGGGTGACAATTCAAATCAAATTTCCTTTAGTTGTCAAACCATGATTTAAGAATTTTGGGAGAAATGCAAATATTTTTATAGGAGAACATAATGCAATAAATTATGTTTCGTTTATGATTCTCTGCATAACACTAGTAGATAACATCAATGAGTAGATTTGCATTCTTGCTCCCATAAAATAATGACCAATAATAAATAAAAATGCTTCGAGCATGAGCATAAAATGACTATATATGATTTGGCGCTAAGTGGCAGAAGAAAAATAAAAAAACTATCAAATATTTTAAAAAGGTTTTGATGATAATTTATAAATAAATACATTGGGCTTCGAGTATTTCAAACAATTATATAAAGTTAAAATATTCTTACTGTAATACAGACTTTAGTATGGAGCTTTGAATCAACTGTTGTCTCCTAATTCTGAAAATGAATAAGAGTAATTTTGCCTAATCTGAGCATAAAAAACTTTAGTTTGATATATTTTCATATTAGTTTGAGGTGTAACTATCTAGAGAACGGTTACCAGGTCGATTAATCGGTATTATTGTATATTTATAGACAACCATTAAATTACACTTTTTGCTTTTCTCAATATAAATGCAAATATATGTAAGTATTTATTTAAAAAATATAATTAAGTTTTATGTCGGTCAACAGAAGATTTTACCAATATATTGTTCCTTTCACTCTGCCAAAATTAACAATGTTTTAAGTATTATAAGAGTGATCCTTGAGACAAGTTTTATATTAACAATTCCCTTAAGTCACGTTCACAGACAAAAGAAAAATACTACAAAAAATTTTCTTGTGTCCATAATGGAGAAAGATAAATAATTTTGAAATAATTATCAATAATTTGGGTGACAATGCAATTGAGTTTATTTTTTAAAAATATATATAAATAATTCGTATAATAAAATAACTTATTACAATTTGCTTTGTTATTTTTTTGTCGAAGCTATAATTTGAATTAGAAAATATACAATTTTCGATACAGGTGCGCCAGAATTAAGACGCAAAAACAAAAATAAAAATATTCGAGACAACACGAAAAACAATCCAAAATATAATTCAAACATATCGAGTTAGTGTTTTCATTAAAAGAACGAAACTTAACACCTATGTAAAAGATAAGGTCTAAAATGCTAGAACAATAAGCAAATTCAGATTCGAGGGCTTTTTTTTTTTAGGTATAATGTCCTCTGTCTTTTAGTTAAACTCTCCTCATCATGTTTCTTAAAAACAAAATTGAATTTTGCAAATGATTTAAGGTTTACGATTTCTTTTAGTATCATTAGTATTATTATTATTGTGGTTGAAATCAAGCACGGCGTTTTAGTTTCTGAATTTCTTTGGAGCCGATTGCGCCGGATACATAAAGAACTATATCAATAACTTCACTTGTCTGCTTAAGAAAATGTTTAAACACTAAATAAAATATATATAGGCTTGTTTTGTAAGCATATATAACGCTCCTGCTCCAGAGTATTGTGATTATATGTAGCGGTCTTATTGTTTCGATGTAATTAGTTGCTAATGTTGCCTTAGTTGCCTATTGGTTTTGTGAACGAGATTCAAACATCGCTGTCACGTCGCGTATTGAAAATTGTGGTGAGATCCTTTCTCTGTTACTGCAAAAAAGTAACCCGGTTAATTTCAGATTTATTAGATAGATGCGAAATAGATTTGTTCTTACTTTGCGGCGCCTGGACTGCTCTCAGCCACCGAGTTTCGCTGCAATCGCTCGCGGGGTAATGCTGGGTGTCCACGCTGCTCAAACTTATTTGGTGGCGCTTGCTTTGCGGTGCTACCAAAATTTTTCGCCGTCGTCTTAACGCTTAGCATCGATGTGGCGGTAACTCCACTACTAAAACCCCCATTGCTGCTGGTATCACAATTTTGATTTTTCTCGTCAGAAATGCGGCGCGTCCGCTGCTGCCCCAGCTCCTGTCCATTACCCTGGTGCAATGTATTCTCGGATCCACCACCAGCAACGCGGGTCATTTGCTTCAGATTCATGTCCATGTCGTTTTGCAAAGCATTCATGTCGCCACGGGACTTAGACTTGATGCGAAGGGATTCTGCAACCGGCTGACAGTTGCTATCCTCCGCGTTTAGTTCTGTGCGCGAGCGAGATTTCAGTGTATCGCCATAATATTTCTGGGTCAACTGGAGACGACGTTCCTCCTTAATTTTGTCAATGCGCTCGCGGTCGAGAATGACGCCAGTGAGTACGCTTTTGCGTCCCACAGGTGGCAAGAACTGTTGTTGTTCTTTGGGCCCATTATTTAGCTGGATGAGCGATATGCGATTCTCTGTAGTGGGCGTCGTTATTTGCTCCGGTTCAATTCCTCGCTGTTGACATACCTCCTCAGAGATGCTCATTCCTGGTAATCGCTTTGGTGGATTCAACATCTTAGGACGTGTAAAGTCGAAACTCTTTCGGCGACTGTTGACAGATTCGGGCACCGGAGTCTCAGGCAGCAATTTTCCCGAAACGGAAAGATCCTGCAGATGCTTTCCGCCAAACTCACGGACAAAGGCGTTCTCGTCCAGTGAACGCGTTATCTTCTGCTGTGCAGAACAGTTCAGTTTCTTGAGAGGAACAGGTGCGGGAGGCATCGCCTTAGGAACGCTCAGTTCATTGGGCTTCTTCATTGAGCCGCCGCGCACAGAGAAATCGAAGCTGGGAAGTTGCTCCACGGGTGAGCTCTCAAATTTATTGGCCAACTCTTTGACACTGAATGAGGGTGACTTGCTGTTGGGCGTTAATTCGTGCTCTTGCTCCATATTGTCCGGCAAACTGTCAAGGCTATCAAGTTCAATTCTATCACTGTTTGACTTCTGGATATTGAATTTCATCTCCTCGCCACGTAGGTTTTCGTAAACCGTTTGGGGTTTACGCAGCTCAATGTTTTCATAAAGCAAATGAGATTGCTCCTCATCTTCGCCCTCCTGCAAGTTGTGGTGTAGCTGCAGCTGCTGCTGGTGTTCCTGTTCCAGTTGCAATAGTTGGTGAGTCATCTCGGCTGCCTTAAAGGCTCCCACATCCTGATGCTGCTCTTCCTCGTCGATCTGTTTTAGGCTGGTTCTTTCGTGAAGCATTTGATTCACCTCGGTCACCGAGTTTCGAAATAGCTTCACCTGCTCATACACAATGTTCTCGTCAAAGTTGGTCTCCAGTAATAACAATGGCTTCTTTTCCTTCTCCGGCGACTTGTAGGTGATACTAATGGTGGACTTAATTGGACTGGTAGTCACTGGTAGCTTGACGGGCGTCTGCTGTTCGAAATCCTCATACACCGGCGAACTCTCATCGGTGGCCAACAGCGAGTGCATGCTTAGCTGGCGTTGCAGATGCTGGTAGCCAAACTCGCTAGGCGTCACCGACTGACTAGTGTTATCTGTGAAGTTAGAAGTATTGGGGGAAGTCGCCGCCTGCAGTTGTTCTTTTAGTGGCAATGTAGCAGCCCGATTCTTCTGCACCGGCACACGTGATTGGATTGGTTGAAGGTCAAGGGATAGCTCTCGTTTAAGAGCATTCATATCACGATGTTCCACGTCTTGGAGGTTGTTGAACTGCAATAATATTTTATTACATTAATTGTCCTATTTTTGGGATCGCATTTATCTTACTTGGTGTCCGAGACTCTCGTGGGAGCTGCCGAGGTAACTACTTGCTGCATCTACTCCAAGAAGCAATTGCTGCTGCTGCATGGTTGATGAAAAGCCTGACACACCAGACATGGCCGAAGTCACCATCAAGGGATCCATGTCGTATTGCGGTGTGTTTACCGCTGAACTATTTTCGGAGCTTTCGGTGTCGCACAAAAGAAGAGAGTATCGAGGACTGTGAGCCGGAGTTGTCGGCGTGGGGGCAGATAGCTTGGTCTGGACATAGTCATTAAGAGGCGGCTCCACTCGCGATTTGCGTAAGGGAACAGTATTGCTGCTGGTTCTGCAAATAGGTAAGAATAACTAGTAACCACAATCTGTATTTAAAATTATTCGTCATCATTTTACGTACTGCATTGGTCGTGGTGTAGCTTGGGGCTCCTGTTTCTGTCCTGGTTGCGGAAAGGTACCTTGGTAACTGAATCGCTCCTTAGCCGCCAGCTGATCCTTCCGCTTTGCCGACATCTGTACAGTTGGGTAGCTATAGCGGGTAGATGATGAGGAGGAACATCCAGATGCAATTGTCGACGGCGAGGTTGTGGGCGACTGGGCTGCCCTCGCCGGCTTGGGCGGCGGATGAACCTCGACACTGGCAAACTGCTGCTGTGCAGTTGGCACATTATCAGGAGTGCCACAGTCAATAAACTGTATGTCGCAGAGCTGATCTTCCAACTTGTAGCGCTTGCAGCAGTTCTCCGCTCCAGCGGATTCGTGGCCACAGGAAGAAGTTCCAGCACCAGCCGCTGGTGGAGGTGGGGGCATAGTCCTGGCCGAGCTAGGTGAAAGTAGATTCAGACGCGGCTGCTTTTTGGGGCTTGGATTGACACTGTTCGTCTGACTCGAGAATTCCTCCGGTCGTGCTCGCATTATGCGACGCGTGGCGCAACCCGAAGCAGGTGGCACGTTCTCCTTTCCCACGCGTGGGGAACTAACCAGAGACTCGCTCTCCGAAAAGATGCGCATCTCGGGTTCCTCACGATCAAAATTAAGGCCCAACTCGGAAAGCTCTCGGGACGGGCAGGTTGTCATATGGCCCCGTTGCGGCGACTGGAGTAGATCGAAGTAGGAATCGTGTGAAACGCTACGCGAATGGCCCACAGTACGCAGACTATCAATTGAGTTAGAACGGATGCAGAGATCCATCGGTTTCGGGTCGCGTTCATTACTCGTCGTCTCCAGTAGCTCAATAGACTTTGGTTTGTCGTGCTTCGTAAGCTCCTTACTAGCATGAGCATGAGCGGCCTTTACGAAACTGACTCGGGAAGTAGTAACCGAATCCTTAGCAGAATCGTCACACATTTTTTGGCCTGGATCGGGATTTCCTTGGCGCTGACCGCGCGTAAATATCGACTTCCAAGATGGAGTCTTACTGGATTCTGGCTTACGCTTCTGCCAGCTGCGTGGCGCAGATAGCACGGTGTGGTATTTGTCAGGAAGGCTGGATGGGCCTCCGCCCACTTCAATATAAGAGCCAATGTTTGTGGCAGCATTTCCAGAACTCCCACTGGCTAGCATACTGATAGGCAAAGACTGCTTGAGGTCGCCACCATCGATGCGCGAGTGCCGCTCTTGGGCCTCTTCCAAACTAATCAACTTCGCTCCACCCGTGCTCAGGCTCTTTGGTCGCTCCACAACCAGACCCAACGATTGATCTTGTTCTCGTTGCTCAACCAGCAGACTCTCGCAATCGGTGAGCGACTCAAGGCGAAGCTCCCCTCCTCCCGCGCTTGCAGCAGCAGTGTTAGCCACCAAACTGTGACGCGCTGGATGATCATCCAGGGGATCGAAGATGTTATGGCAATTGCGTATCAGGTACTCAGTGACTACAGCCTGTACACCGACGCCCCGAAGAGCGGCCACGCCCCCCGACTCCAGAGCCGGCGATCGTAGAAGATTTGGAGCCCATACAATGGCCAGGTTTTTGTCTGTCATCCCGGTACGCTCATGATGCTGCGACACCTTGTATAGGTGCTCGGCCAAATATTTTAGGGTTCTGTAAGATGGATATGTTAGATTTGAATTTAATTACTTATGAAATCATTGTTATATAGCGATTAACATATTGACAAAATAACATATTTGTCGATAACTTTATATTGAATTTATATATATAAAAATAACATAACAATAAAAATAACAACTTAAAGTAAATCTAGCATGTTATTTGTATATAATGTTTCGTTTGCATTGTAGAACTTGGTTTTTCGGTTTTGGGATATCATGTGTACTCACCGATAGTGAGGTGGGGGCAATTTAAGCACCGTCTCCTTCATGAGCCGCAGCCGCTCATCCGCCTCGTCGGCCTTTACCTGAATGGCCTCCACAAAATTGTCATACAGCTGGTAGGTGCACAAAGGATTCGGAAGCTCCCGGAAATACATCTTGAGCAGCGAACTAACAGCATGGATGTCCTGCTTCATTTCCGGATTACCCAAATCTGGGACTCGCTCCTCGTCGAATGCACGCCTAAGGCGTTGGATGTTGGAGGTAATGCCAGAGAGCCTGTATATGCCGTCAATAACGCCGTAGTTTTCGATAAACTCAGCACAGGAGCGGAGAACCATTGGGATGTCCTGGCCACTGTTGAGGAGGTGCTCAGACAAGTCACAGTTGAAGACGCGCTCGCGGTAAATGCCGCTCTGTTTTAGTCGACGTCGTGATGGTCGCGAAAGAATGAAGGAACGGAAGAAGGCGATCAACTTTCCGTGCTTTCGCAGCACCGGCTTAGTAGGCGAGGCATCCAGGTGACCTACCAGAGGAGCCGGCATTGGAAAGTTTCTTGGTACCTTGTCGCCGATGGTTGCCACACAAGATTGTGGAAAAAAGCCGACTTCGTAAAGGGACTTTTGCAGGTGTGACTTCTTTCCTCGCCACCAAATCGACTCCGCTGGACTGGGCATATCAATGACCGAGATCATGTCGCCCACCTCTATGTTGATCTCATCGGGAGCCTGAGCTTGATAGCGTCGTACGCCATATGCCGCTCCCACTGCCGGAGTATTGATTGTCCGTTGCGTCTCGCCATCCGCCAATGGAAGTCGCCTTCCCTTGTTGTCCAATTGCAACCAAGTTAAAATTGTGCCACAGGTTAGTGAGTCGGATGCAATCTTTGAGAAACGTTCGAGGTACTTGGCTACCGCATACTCCACGTCCGACTCACTGGGCAGCTCCGCCGCCAGTTCTTCCATGTTGCGTAGCCCGCTGATTTTACGGTCGTAAACGCAGCGGTGAAGCATCTCATCCAGCAGCTGCATGTTTTCAAAGCTGCGCTTGATCAGAAAAGCTTCACAACGCTGCGGGCTAACACGGATGATGAACCAGCAGCTCTCCGGCGAGAAGCTTCGCAAAGAGCTGTGCGGCAAATCGCCGCCAATAGATTGTGAGGCGATGCTGCTACCCAGGTGCTCTGACTTGTCATCCAGCAACTGCACAGAAAGGGGGCCTAGCTGTACGCGCTCGTAGTGGAAATGAGCACACTCCTCCAGCTTGGGAAAGCGACAGGATTTCTACGGGTTAGAAGAATCGAAGAAAAGATATATTTTTAAATATTAAACACTCTACACTCCTTGCTTTTTGTTAGTACTCACGCTATTCAGCGGCTGCACGGTCATGTGTCGGCTAGGCTTAGGAGGCGGAACCACTCCCTGCGGCGGCGGACTACAGCTGGACTCCGTGGAAGCGTTAGAGATTTGTGATGTGTTCATGGAAGCGAACATGTCCTGATAGCTCAACCCGGGCAAACTATCGGCGGGGACAATCTTGAAATTTAGATGCGCACTGATCGCAGCTGCCGGGGCATCCATTTCGAACTGTAATGGAGCTTGCGTTTCCTTTACAACATTGTTGGTATGACAAGCGGATGCTCCTGCACCTGCACTTTCCGCCGATGCCATTGCATGGGAATGCAGTTGGGCCGCTAAGGATGTGCTCACCCTCTCCGACATGATCTTGGACGCTAGATCACTCTACGCCAGCAGCCACATCTGCAAAAGGCAAATAAAGGATATTGTAATAAATAAATATATTATATATGTATATATTATATATATTTTCTGGTTCTGTCAATAATACTTGTATTGTATTGTATGTATACTTTTGATATTTATGAATCTGAGGTACATTGTGTCAAATTAATAAAATCAGCCAAATATCAACATAAATAAATTTTAAATGGAAAGACATTAAAAAAAATCGACATAGGTAATAATTTTTCCGCCAGAAATAATTCTACCATATCTCTAGAAGGCTTTTGATGTATTCACCAATATGGAAATAAGCTCTTTAATGACATACAATCAGCTTTATAAAAAACAGGAGTGTAGGCTATCTTAGTCTTTATAGAAGACATTCGCCAATTCGCCACGTGTCCATGTACACGTGACCTTTCTGACGCTGCTCGACTGCAGCTAAGCAAAGCGTTTAGACGTCCAAGACCTCATCATTCCTGGACCTTAAGTGTGGTGTCCCTCAGGAATGATTCTTTGTTTCTCTGTTATACTGCGTCTATGATAATGATCTTTCGCGACTGATAAAGAGTGTTAAAATCATATGTATGCTGACGACGTCCAAATGTATGTCTCTCTTCCATTGTCTCAGATAAATGAATGTGTAAATGTATTTAATAGGGACCTATGTCTTTAGTGAATGATTAACAGATGGTCTTGACCTCTTCAAAAACTGAATGACTTTTAATTTACAAAAACGCAAGTAACACCAGAAGACTGCAACCTCTTAAAGTTGATGAGAACCCCATTGACTATGTAGATGAAATGAGCCACCTTCGCATTAGGAAGCGCTCAATTGGAATCATGGCAAGGACGTATGGATGTCTTAGGCGATTCTACCAGGCGCAGAACCTACTCCCAGCAAAGATACGATTACTGCAACTGAATAGAAAAACTTATTTAACACCCACTCTTTTAAAGGAGCTGAAATCTGTTATGTTGCTAGCAAACTAAAACCCGTAGTTTTGTAGTTTTGAATAATATCTTTGTTCTGAAATGGACAACACACAGAATATTTAAATTTAATAAAATAAATAATAAATAATTAAAATATTTTTTAAAACAACTAATTATAACAAATAATTAATAATAATTAAAATAAAAATATTTAAAATATATAAATACGATACATATATTGTATACCTAACATTCTATATCTATGTGATCCTAAATCTAGAGAATGATTTTGTTAAAATAATACTTATATATAAATAGACATTGAGTGACTAGTGCCTCATTATAAGTTATTTTCTAACCTCTAGCACTGTTATATTACAAACTAAATTAAAAAAAAAAAAATATAATAAATATGTACAATATTAATAGTAAATAAAAATCTAACTTATTTGTCATATTGTTTAGTAATGTTACTACTATGTAATTTCTATTATCTTGTGAACATTTTGATCCAAGGCAGTTTCCAATGTATCAATACGTTAAAAAAAAATCAAATAATGTTCCATTTAAGTCAATGTTAAAATAGTAAAATAAAATATTCAGGGCTCGTTTATTGTTGGGCCTTCATTTGCAATAACTTTCTAATAGCACGCACGACTTATTATTTCTTATTAATTTCCCCTATTCGGTGCCTCGGTTCTGGTAAAATATATTCTACTTTCAAGCAAAAGCTTCCACTCTCTCTCACTTGGATGCGAGTTCTCCTTGATTTGGCGAAGGAATAATATAGGTTACTAGCTCAGACATGAGGCAGGATGTGGCACATTCACGAGTATGGCTAGATAAATATATACAATACACATTTATAACGTTCAAACCAGTTGGGAAGGGGACTCCATTTGGGAATTGAAATGAATCCAACCGGAGGAGATCTGGACAGTCAACACTAGATGTCTAGCGGTTCTGATTTAGACCGACACGAAATGCAACCGCCGGCAGGCTGCAGTATTTAAACTTTCATAAATTAAGCGAACAAACCGACAGAGTCGACAGGCAGCAACAGGGAAAGGGGCAGCAGCTTGGCTGTTGGCCGAAGCATCTCATAGAGCTGCATCCAAACAAGTTTTTTCGGCCTCTCTGGGGGAGTCTGAAAGCTGGAGTACGAGATGAGGCAGTCCATCAAATGCAGTCAATACTCAGCGAAACCATTCACAAATGCTAACGCTAACGGCTTTCAAATGCAGCCAAACAAAAAGACCAGCAAACAGATATGTAAAGTGTGCATATAAAGTCCAATAAAGCAAAACTAAAAACAAACGTTAACGACATGCGAAGGAAACGGATAAAAAAAAAAATGTAGTCGATGTCTATCAATTGGACTTGCAGTCTTCTACCTAAAAATTAATGGAATGCATTTTTAAAATGACCATTCATTAGCATTTTACCAAGTTTTGACCATATTTAAAGGGAACTCTAGAACACAATTTCAATCTTTGAATTCTTTTGTTCCCCCATTATCAAAAAGAAACACCGTAATTTTACAAATCGTATAGAAATGATCGTCTGATTTTAATATAACCCAAAATTTATTTCTTAAGGTGTTGGGGTACAGTAAAGAATTTATCTTGGGATTTTTTAATACACATATATAAGTCAGAAGGAGGCATATTTACATCCATACAGTTTCCGTATGAAACAACAGATCTAAGATGTAGAGCTATCAAATATTGAAACTACCTTCTTATTCTGTGCATGTAGGGCACGTTTGTTTCTATTAATTGAAAGCGTATAATTAAGGTACGGCATTGAATTTCTGTTAAAGTAATAATATATGCAGTAAATAGCGCTGTGAGTTATATTAGATATATTCGGTTAATAAACATGGTAGTTATTAGTCAAAACGGTTACCATTTAAATACAGGCTCTATACGCTGCAAAAACTAGGTCGTTTTTTTAATTTCATATATTTATTTTGTTCATTATTATTATTATTAATATTAAGTTTTACATAGCTATATTTATAATTAAATTAAAAATTGAACAAATATATTTCGCCCTTAGTCAATGCACAGTAGCAGCTAAGTGGCTCACGTTAATGTGACTATTACGCATTAAGTAAACCAGTAAAAATTAATAAAAAGAAAATTTTTTTAAGATAATAACATTAAAAAATTAACAAAAAATGTTATTTTGAATTTTTTGGGATTATGCCCGAATTGATAGTGCATAATCAGAGTACTGCTCCCCCACCCCTAGGCTACATAGCTGCACAGACAGGAATAATGTTTTTTAGGTAAATTACAGAGACAAGTGTAGAGAAAAAGACAGCATGATGGCATTGCATTCTTCGACTTATTAAACGCACAAAGCTTTCGGTACCGGGTATCTCACAGTTTAACTTACTCGGCTATCGCTCTCTTACTTTTTTTTTCTTTAGAAAACAAATGTCGATGGCGTAACCACTTAACTAATGCATTTTTAATTTATTAATTCTGAAGTTAATTAATTAATTCTGTCGGGCCACCGGAGATTATATATCTCACTTAACATATTTTTTAGTAAAAACTTAAAAAAAAATTGTGCAAACTGTATACATATATATGGTAATACGTTCATATATTCATATGTATATATGAATTTGTATATATAATAAATATACTAACTCTATTCGTATCAAAAAAAAAGTTGCCTCTTTTTTTTATATCTTGAATCAAAAACCATTAAGCTTTCGGTTCTTTATATAGAAACAATACCAATACCAAACAATACATAGAGTGATTAGGAACTGGCAAAGTTTTATACCAGTATCTGCAAGCATTATATAAAGATATGAACCTTTATCATTGGGGTGGTAGGAAGGGGTTTTTCTTTTACTTAACGAGAACCGGAAAATAAAATCAACATTCCTAATTATATTTACATATAACCAAAATTAAAGACCAAATTACTTTAAATGATTTTTAAATACACAAAAGCTAATATGTCGTATATTCAATTTTCTGATTTGTCCATTGTGCTCGGGTCAAAAGCGCGCGATCTAGACAATTTCTCATCAGTTCGGCCCGCTCACTTTCTCCAATCAATTAAACAACATTGTCTATATCCGCACTGAAGAGAGGTCTCACCCTCCGAGGCCTTACCACTGAATGGGTGAACATTTTAATCGGCTTTGCATGAGGATAACCTAATGATGTGAAATAATTTAATATTGGACAATAGTTAATGATCTTTTAATGGCAGGTCCAAGCTCAATCTCCGTGTTTTCCCGCCGTCTTCTTAAGTTTGACCTAATTGACTTGCACCGAGAAATTGAAAGCTGAAGATGACAATGATCTATAAAAATAAAACTGGATATGTAGTGCGTGACTGGGATCCTAACTAGACGTAGACGTTTCTTTCCACAGGTATATGTACATATGTATGCACTTATTTAATAAGTGGAAAAGTTGTCTGTCTAGCTGCTCTTGTTTGAGCTAATTTATGGCTCAAAGTGGGTCACTGACTCACTGGTTTCTAGAGCGTTCAATTGTAGACCATAAAACTCTTACGAGGCTGCAAATGAATGCATAATGCGCTTAAACCTAGTTGTTTGTTCGCTAGTCTGCCGGCAAAGGCTAAGCGGTACCGTTGTGTATCCAAATTCAAATGGTTGCGCTGATGTTCAATTACATAAATAGATTCGCACTAGTTAATCGCCGCGGAATGCCAGGGAAGCTGGTAACTACTATTAAAAAAATAAATTTGAATTATGTGACAGGACTAGGAAGAGATGTAGAAAATTGATTCTAAATAGGCATGCCAAAACACTATGGTCAAGTGCTTCTTAGACTATTTCCATTTAATTAATACAAAATACAATGTCTCACTCGAGTGTAGCTTCCTACTTGTTAGTTATTAATTTTTTTAGTAAATTGTTTTAAACAATTAAAATTGTAATTAAATAAATAAATATATATATATTTCGTCATTGCACAGTTGCAGCAAACAATTAAAATAAATAAAAAATATTTAACATTTTATTTGGGATTTTGTGGGGATTGAACTCGGTTCTATTTTGCATAAGCATACTACTGCAGACCACTGGACTACCACCATAACTGTTGCTCTTGAGGCAATTGTCATACTAAATAGTGATTCATTTTGACGACCCATTCCCATTTAATTAATACATAATTCCTAGCCAACATGCGTATATATTTAAGTCCATGGTAATTTCTAAAGTTTTCTGACTGGTATTACCAGGTTACGAAGTAATAATTATCTTCTGTTGATTTTGTAGCACAAGTTCAGTGACGACTGACAGCATATGGAAATTATAACTTATATAATTTAATGATATATCCATTAGTACCAATATAGAGTAAGTAATTTCTCTGCTAACGATTAAGAAAGCTAGCTCGACTATGAGATACCCAGTACACAAAACTTTATGCATTGAGCTAAAAAAAACCATATTAAAGTTTTATTTTGGATATCACCAGTTCGAAACCACGGTACGAGGCGAGCGAGTGCAAGCGGGATGGAGATAGAAAGCTTCAATGAGCAATACCTCTCATGTTTATCAATCGATTTTACTTAGAGCACATGCGCACAGATGTAGTTTTTACATGATTCATAGGGGCGGTAGTTTTGAAGCAAACTTGATCTGAGTACACGAGATAGGAATGTTATAAATATATTAAGTTAGCAGCGTATCTTTTGGAAATCAAATTGTTGCTACTCTTTCATTTGCTGTTAATTAATAGTCAACTAATTTTGTAAGAAGAAAATTTGATCAATTTTAAAATTTATTTTTTTAGTAAACCTTCATATTTGAAATATCTCTTTTACTCCGAATTTGCAGCTAATTATCTCGCTATAATTTATTATAAATAAAAAAATATATAATCGTTATGATTAAAATGTACGAAAATTATTATTTTATTGTATTACATATTTGTTGTCGAAATTATAATACCCACAAGGTTATAAAAAATTGAACCCATAAATTTAAAATCTCAATGTAATAGTGAAGTCCCGCTGACCGATCTGCATCAGTCATCTTTTAAAATTAATTCCTTGCACGATTATATTATACTTTTTCATGACTTATAAATTTAGTCAGAAGTTTGTAAGTCACTGAGGGAGTCATCATAAACACCATAAACATCCGTCTCCCCGTTTCTACGCAATCAAGTTTCAATTTAGGAGCTCTCGGTATACAACTATGTATCCCAATAGGTTTTCGTTCCATTACACATGTAGTGGAATCGGCCAGATCAGATGACTATATTATATAACCATCATTGAAACGATCAGAAAATTAAAAATAAAAATTTCATTTTTTTTGTTTTAATACTCGGTACCCATACGGTACAAAGTATGTATGTAAGTGAAATCGGATAATACACATAGGTGTTATTAAAAAAAGTTTCTGTGTACGCTGAACTTTTGCGACATGCATTTGTGTTGGCAACACCTATGTGTGTTTGCTCAACTTGTTTCTGGCAACATTTGTCCTTTTTGTGTTAAGGGTTCAACACGTTCAACATTTTTCTTCAAATTGGAGCATTATTATACAAAGTGAATAAGTCATGTCCATGTGCGTTTTAATTTAGGTACCGGATATCTCACTGTCGGTCACACTTGACTGTAGCTTATTATTATTTTATTATTAATACCTTACTACATATTATTAGTAGTTTGTTTTAAATAATTAACATATTAATTAAATTTAAAATATATATATTATTTTGTCTGATGTCAATGCTCAGTAGCATCAATTCTATTTGGCTCATGTGACTATTACGCAAGAAGTAATCAAATATATAGATATATATAGATAGTAACATTAAATAGCAAAAAAATAACATTTTATTTGGGATTTTGTGAGGATTGAACTCGGTTATATCTTAAATAAGCAAACTACTACTTCCACGCAGACCACTGGACAACAACCATAACTGTAACTGTTGAGGCTATTGTAATACTAAATAGTGCATTATTTTGACAATAAAATTTTTGTATAATAGGTAAATCAGAGAAACAAGTGTGTGAGAATGTCATAGCATGGTGGCACTGTATTCTTTTTATTTAACACCCAAAGCTTTTGGTACCGTGTATCTTACAGATGAGGTTACTCGATTATAGCTTTCTTACTTGTTTCCAATATATTTCCATCTACTAAAAGATATTGCCATTTTTAATGATTTTATAAATACGGGTTGAGTTATATAAAAAATTAGATGGCTATATCATATAGCTGCCTATATACTACCGGAAATTGATCGACTATTTGGAAAGTTTCATTCAGATATGTTTATAACTGAGTGACTATTTGACGAAGGATTGACAGACAGAAGAACTTGGCAGTTGATGCTGATCAAGAAATGCCTCCTTCACTGGGCTCCAAACTTTTGACTAAAATTATAATACCCTGCAAGAGTTAATAATAATAATATGTTAGTGAAACCTGAAACTTGAAAAGGTATGAGAATATACATTTAGAACCAATTAGCCCTGCATGGTTAAAAACCCACAGACATATGTACCTATGCATATTTGATTAAGCTCACAGCATGATTCTCTTAAGGTCTTAAAGAAAGAGCAATTTTATGATAGTAACTACACTCACAGCCCATTAAAATCTCATTTTAGAGCATTAAAACCTACAGACATCAGGTTTGGAAAAGAAAAGCTAAAGGGTAAGAAAGAAAAGCGAAATCGTCCAATTCCGTTGCCATGTAAATTTTCTACTTTAGTCATTTTTGCAGAATTTCGCCTTCGCTTCACTGCCCGCTGTCCCAACGAACCATAAAACTTAGCCTAATGTCATTTAACGTTGTCGACAAACAGGTACCATAAACTCTCACACATACCGACGAGTGGATATTTTTAATGGAAGTGAAAGTTTTGCGCGCATCAAACGAAATATCGCAAAACGTAAGCCAAACACATTCGGCTGGCCATATCCACAAATTTTAGCTGTATGTATGTTTACAATTTACAATAAAAATTGCATAAACAAATGTTTTTCGTGCTGGAAAAATAAATATTTTGAAAAAAAACTTTTGATAGAACTATATTAAAGGCATTAAAACAATATTTTTTCAATCAATCATTTTTTTTTACCGAGCAAGGCCGATTTAGTGGATGTTAAATAAAATCTTACAATTTAAAAGGTATTTAGAAATATCAAACGGAGACACTTATTGAAAGCGTCATAATTAGGAAATCAATTCAATTATATATATTCAATTTCTTACAACTTCTTCAGACAAAACAAATTAATATCCAATTACAGGCTCAATACTTAAGCAGTTTGCACTGTTACTGATTGATCTTTGCTATTTCGATAGTCTTGTATAGGAGTTTGGTCTTTTAAATCTCTATCTTTAGATGTCTACATATACAGTAGAACGAAAATTGAATATATGTACAGCAACACGTTACAATTGTTTAGGGTTTAATGCTTCTATAAATAACAAGTAAGAAAGCTACAGTCTAGAATGCTCAATTGTGAGATACCCGGTATTCAAAGCTTTGTGCAGCCCAAAAAGCCTTAAGGGCCAAAACTCTCCGAAACGTTACTCTGACTTTAAAAATAAAAATTTAGATTAATTTTAGCAGTTATCTTTAAAAGAAAGTGTAGGTATACTACTTTTAATAAGAAAATTGAGTATTTTTTTATTAGTATCATCCTAATATACATTTGCTTAGCACGGAACGAATATTAACAAATTTTAATAATTAGTTAAAACTTGAACAACTGATTTTTATACCCGGTGCCAGGGGACCCGGGTATTAAAACGTAGTGCCAACCGTAACAGGTAGAAGGAGGCATGTCCGACCCCAAAAAGTCTTGATCAGCGTCACTAGTCGAATCGATTTAGCCATGTCCGTCCGACTATATATAGGAGCTAGAGCTACCAAATTTGGGGACAACATTTTAATCTGTTGGTACGCAGATGAAGTTTATTTTAAAATTTGCCAAGCCCACCTTCACCATCGAAAACCATATAAAACGTATAACTAGGCGATAGTCGTGATTTTAAGTAAATGGATATAAAATAAACAATAAATGCTTTAAAAATATTTTTCTTCATTTGTCAATATATCTTTTGCCTTCCGTCCTGTTAGCTTTTCTACTTGTTTTATTTAAAAGATCTTGTCTAAACAGACATATTTTTAAATTTAAAACTAATAAATACTTTATAGTTTTAAATATCATTCCATTCATATCATCTATTAATATGATCAAACATATCGCGGTGCACTTTTCTCAGCTCATGAAGCACGAAGCGACCACATTTCAAGCGTTTTGATGGTTTTTGTTTCATATGACTAACAACTACAAGAGAAGCAATAACAAAAGCATCAGCTAGTTGTCAGTTTTAATTGAAATCAATTGAGCTCAATTATTTTATACGCATATGAAACTCAACATCAGCAGCTACAAAATGCCAGCCAACCCAAAAATTCTTTGCTTCTGTGTGGGTTTGGCGTTCTCCGCACACAACCCCAAAAGCTGGGGCTTGTCAATCGCCAAATACAGAGTGATAAAAATAAAACAAGAAAAGAATCAAACTTCGGAAAGCCGAGGTTTCTATACCCTTTCAGTTTGCATTTCAAATATTAAAATATAAAACATAGAGGTTTCGCTGGTTTTCACAAATTGTCAAATAAATTAAGTTGGTCGATTCCCTAAGAAATTTAAGATCGATAATATATGATACAGTAATTCGATTTTGACAAAAGATTAAACAATACATTTATATAGAAAAAAAGAAGAACAATTATATATCAAGCTATATCCGTATAAGTTAAAACAATAAATTAATGTGGATTTTTCTATTAATTTTCAATCGTTCCTATGGCAGCTATATGATAAGGTCATCTGATTCTTATAAAATTAAAATCGTAATTCTAAACTCGTAAAAATATCGATACATCAGAGCTGATGCAAAAAAGTTGAAAAACAACAATGTTCTACTTTCTTTAGTTTTCCGATCCTTCCTAGGGGAGCTATATGATATGATCGTTCGATGTGTTATTTTATACTACTTGCAATAACTGAAATAACTAAATATAAATAAATGACTCAATGCGTTGCCATCTTCTGACTAAAGTTATAATACCCTCTGCAAGGGTATAAATATATAATACCGAAAAAAAATATATGCTAAAAGGAATGGCAAAAGTGGTATTCACAAGTGCAAACAGCAAGAATACACAAGACAAAACTAGAGTAACTCAAAGTCTGAAAAGGAAAGAACTTATATAACTTGCATTTGTGAGGATAATGGTGTGTTGTATACAAATTTGTTTAACAAGGAAGATGGGAAATTACTGGCTTTCGGTTCTCAGAGCTCTTTTTGTTATGTTTTGGTAAGTGGCGCCACGTAGCTGGGCTACCTGGAGTTTGGCCGCCACAAAGTTTAAGATATAGAGCTCGGGATAGCTAGGGATGATACACTCTTACAGATTGCCTATCGAAAATTCTAAATTCAATAAAATGGGAGTAATAGTTATTAACAATATATAAATTATAAATTATTTAGTTAGTTTCATCGGCACTTAGCTGCAAAAATTGATGCATTGAAATTAAAATGCAAATTTCTCGATGGGAATCTATTTAAATAATTTGTTATTTATTATTCAATATAATAAATAAAAAAATTGGATATCAGAATTTATTGAAGTTGTATCTCTCCTCGTTATGAGGGTTTTTTTGTTTGATATAGAATACATAGAGCGGATTAAATTATGTAGGTAAGGGTTGGGATAGAACCCCGAGAGATTTGGAGAATAAAAATGTACAAATACAAAACAAATGTTTTTAAGTCAGAATATCTAATTTTTAGTGCGATAGTTACAATGACAATATACGGTATCTGAAAGTCGGGTCAATTTACTTATGGGGTTGTTTGTTGTTCTTAAACTCGTTGTTGTTTTTAAAGCCGGGAAGACAGTTGTAACTAGAGCTGACGCACAGCGATGGCGACTACGGCTCTCACAGCAGTGCCGGTGTGCTGGCAAAGGAGTTAAACTGAGTTTGCCACCCGTTTGAGCGGATTTTGAGTTGAGTGCACAGTTACCGAGGCGCAACGAAATTAATCGAACTCAAATCGGGCTCTTGCCGTGGCAGCACGGTTATTCTCTTTTGCACTTAGCCTTATGGAATAGCAACAAACGAACACATAGTAGATGTATCTGGAAAACTTGACACGTTTTCTGCAACAGGCCGACGCAGCGCATTCAACTGTGCTTTCGTCATTTGAAATGTGCCATAATCGTGCGCAGTCGCGGCGCGAATCTTTTTTTTCAACAACGTGAGCCACATAATAATTACAAGAGTGGCTGTACATACATTTGTATGTACGGTCACCGTATTACATACAAATATATATGTTCAAATCTCATTATAATAGGAAGAAGAAAGCTGTACAGTCAAGACCATAACCAAGAAAAACAAGTAAGAAAGCCAATTCGAGTGTGCTCGACTATGAGATACTTGTTACCCAAAACTTTGTCAATCGAGTTAAAAGCAAATCCGTTTTCCAGTGGCACTCCCAGCTCAACTGGCCCTTGGATCGAGCACTCAACTGAGTGCGAGTGCGACTAAGACAGAGAATAATAATTGTTGTATAATAAAAAGTACTCTTATATATTTAGATAGTACAAATAAAAAACTTAAATGAATGTCATTACTCCTTTACTGAGAGTCCTTTAACACATTAAGTCAGTGTATCCCATAGTCGAGGCACTCGCCTTAGGTAATACACCTGTTGTTCTAACTAACTCTTATAAACAGCATTTTACACTGATAAAAATATACATTAAAAAAACCCCATATATGCAGAAAACTAAGTGGAAAAACAAATTATAAAAAAAATATTTATGATATCGATACAAATGATTACTTTATACAAATTGTTACAAGAACTATAAATAAATACTAAATAGAAACAAACCTCTTGTTTGAAAAGTATTATAATGTGTAGCACATTATGGTGCCTGTTTGCCGATCGGACAATGACTAACATTACAATAATCCCAGATCGGATAGATAGTAGCAAACTGTAGTAGTTACCCCGATTGGGCAAGGCAGGTGGGCGTGACAACATATTACAAACCAGCTTGATCTGAGTCGAGTTTATACAAACCTTATTGGCCCAGCTGTAGTAATGGTCAAACTTATCTTAGTAGACAACCTAGGCTGATCCTAATCTAATGTATATATATATATATATATTACACTTTCCAATATTTTCTTTTTTCTAAATTACCAGTATTTAATTTTCACCTCACTTTAGGACAGAATTCCTCTAGCAAATCTCCTTTCACAAAACTCTTTACTTTATAAAACAGTAAATGTTGCGGCCGATTAACCATGAAATTGAAAGGCCAGGAGTGTGCTTTTTGGAAAGTAAAAGAGCAAGAGCAGTCAGTAGGCAGCAGGGAGAGCGGGTTAGGGACTCGGGCCTTGGAGGAGAGAGCTACCGAGAGAGACTGGCGAGAGTTCAATGTCAACTGTATGGACAACGGCACGAAAACTTTTTAGAGCCGCTTCCGCTTGAAAAAATACACAAAACTGGATGTGTGTAAGCCCGCAACTATAGCACGACCACACCTAAACATTAAAACAAGCAAAGAAAAATACATATTTCCTTTCAGTTTTTTGCGCGAATAAAAAAGAAACGAGAAACCGCTTACAGTGACGGTAATAATTATAGGATTTAGGTTATGAATGAATAACAACATATTCAGGATCATGAAAAAAACGAATTCTTTATTTAAACTTTGCGTTGCAATATATACCCGATGATCAGATAGCAAAACGGAATGAACTGAAAATTTAGTCGAGCATGGAAACATTGTGACTGGCCGAATACATAATAATAGAATAAACTAAATTTCTTATTCGGTTGGATCAAAACTGAACATACACTCTTTTATAAATTCAACCCCTTATTGTTTAATTTCTTTCCGCTGAGAAAGATATGAATAAATTTTGTGACCAGGGGTTACATACCGAGTAAGCCCTACAAATTCGGATACAATTCAGACTTCCATCTTGACCTAAAAATATTTTGTAGAATCATAAAGCGATTGGAAGCAGCTAAATGAAAAAACAAGAGGATTTTAGGTCTATAAACAAATTATTAATATTAAATAAACTGTCTTCTAAAAATATCCTTGGACCGTTGAAGGGTTCGAAGTAGTACAAAAGAACGAAACAGCTGTAAAGGAACGAACGCTTCTTTATGGTCTTTTCCCGAAATCCATTACTACTATATTGCCTGCAGCTGTACGTGGCGAGGCAGCAATGCCAATGGGGTGGAATGTGTGAAGGAAAATAGAAACGCAGACAGACAGGCGGACATATGGCGGAGTTGTCTCAGGTGAGACTGTGTGCGTGTGAGCTACCACAGGGTGACAAAATCCAGTGGACATATCGCACTTATTTTCGTGCATTGTGAGTTGTAGTGCTTGTAGACTCTTTCACATACCAACTATTCCAATAGCCAGGAGCAGTCATAGTGCGTGGGCCAGACAGAGAGGGAGATAGATAACCAAGCAACTTCCTTGGCAAAAAACGGGGCGTTGTTGTTGGCAATTCGCTGTTATTCGGCACAGAACGCGTCTTGAATGATGATGGGAAAATTATAAAACAATGGCACGACACAATTAAAAGACCGCACAGACGCCAAACGGTTTTCAGAAGCAGCAGCAGCGGGAGCTATTATTTATTATTTTTGTCGCTGCCTCGACTGTCGCACAATACACTGACACACATTTTTAAATAGAGACGAGATACTTTTCCTCATCTGCTGCTTCTTTTCAGCTTATCTTGTTTCTTTCGTTCGACATGCACGTACACGGTCACACACACTCGCCCGCACGCACACTCATAAAAACTATGTAATCCAGCGAGAAGCGCAAATTTCGGCATTCGTACACACCTTATTTGTGAAATAGATCACTGGTACTGAACACTCATTAGTATTACATTTTTCACTGCCCAATTAACTGGCTTCCACGGCCTTTTACAACGCGACAACAAATGTGCGGCAGAGCTGGAAACAGTGTGACCACTCGTCGGTCGTTGTAATATACCATGTTGCTCCCGAAAATATACATAAAAGTATTACCAATATACCAAGCACATGTATAAATGAACCTGAGCTGAAAAATAGTATGCTACCTTTTCTTGGTACATGAGGATTGCTGCTGGCGTATCAATGTACAAAAACATATAAAATAATTAATAAATTTAAAATCATGTTTTCAGTAGTCCTTTTTTATTTTGGCTGAGCTCACTGATTTTGATGTAGCATGTGTGCAAGCTGTAATTAAGGCTGTTGACGAAATCGATTTCAAAACCTGCCTTTTCAAGAAAACAAGGTGCTACATCAATTTAAAACTTTAATTTCCACTTAATTTCCTTATAAGAACGACTAGATTATAGGAAGAATTTTGCTAACATATTTTACTCAATATAAGAAGCGTTCATGTCATGATGACGACATTGTGATGTCGTTATTATAGCTCTATTGAGTATTGCTAAAGTTCTTGATTGCTTTTTAATAAAAGAGGAAGTGTTTTTAATACTCCTTAGGTTGCGGAAAGGCGGCTCTTCGATTTGATTTAATAATAAAAGGTTTTTTGGACTTGGGCTCAGTGGTTCAATAGCTGTCGGTGAATGCAAGCGCGGATGCAGTTTAAGAAGACACATGGAAGGCTTTTGCATCCAATGATCGATTACACTTTGATACCGAAAATACCGACAAATGGAAACCGGGTTTTACCCCGATTACTAAATTTCTTATTATTCAGTATTTTCTTGTTTGACTTAGAAATCCCATTAAAGTAGAAAGAAAAGCTATATAGAGGAGAATAATAATCGATTTTCCCGGATTTATGGTTCATTTTAAAACAAGAAACATTCATTATCTGTTTAAAAAGGAGAATAAGCCCAATTTTTTTACGCTACGAGCATCAATAACGGTTGCTATTAAGTGAGGTGCCAAATTATAGATAATCGCCATAGAGCAACGATGTTTCTAAAATATTAAAAAACACTGTGTATCGATATTTCTTCACCTCTATCAGCTTAGTACCTTCCCTAGTGGTATTTTAAAACAAATGCCACACTGCACACAATTCATAAACACAATTTATAAACAAATAACTTAATTTCGAAATGAATCCCCTGACGAACATGAAAAATGTGCTCAAGTTGAGCGAGCACGAATTACATTATGGGAGCAAGAAGAGCTGGCACGACATGTACCGGGACTCAGCTTGGATTTTTGTCGCGGGTTTTCCCTACACTCTCTCGGAGGGAGATTTGATCTGCGTGTTTTCTCAGTACGGAGAGGTTGTCAACATTAACCTGGTGCGCGATTCCAAGACGGGAAAGTCTAAGGTCAGATAATTACCTAAGTTGCACCGACTCTCTTTCCTAATTTTGTATTCCATTATTTATTCAGGGGTTTTGCTTTCTGTGCTATGAGGACCAAAGATCCACTGTGCTGGCTGTTGACAATCTCAACGGCATTAAGATAATCGACCGAACGTTACGCGTGGATCATGTCGCAGACTACAAACCTCCAAAGGAAAACGAAAAAATGGATGAAGAGACTCTTCGACTTTATATGGAGGGATGTGCGCCGAAGCCGCAGATTCAACATGTAAAAGCTGAGAAATCGAAAGACAAGAAGAACTATAAATAATTTATACAAAGCTATCAAGTTCTATTTAAGGAAGTAGATATTAGTAAATAAAAGTAGCAAAATAATATTCTTTTAAATTAGACAACTTTACTAAGCCGATGCATTTGGGTTTGGGCAAAAAATATTTTTGAAAACAAATTTTAAGCAAATTTGTAAATATATTTCATTTTGGTGATAATCTTCATAAGACGAATTAAGAAGTGGTCATCTGCATTCACGTTCAATAAGTTACGATTCAATAAATTTATGATCATCATCATCAGCACTCGCAAAAGATTCACTGTCATCGTCATCCTCTTCATCTTTTTGATCTTCCAACTCCCTAAGGATACGTCGCTTATACCGATCATATGCGCTACCCCTCTCCCGGTCCGCATTATAGAAGTCCACATCATCCACAAAGCTGTCGGAGTCAGCGTTAATGGTATGAACATACGGATCATGATAAGTGGCATAATCCTCATCTTCGCTGGAGTCTGCAGGTTCGTTATCGTCGTCATCTGAAAGTTTATTCATATGCAATGGAAACCATAACGCTGTACGTTTTCAAAGCTTACCCAATATGAATTGGTTCATTTGCCTACAAAGTTCGTCGTCTGAACCCATGGCCGCCTCCTCATCATCCGGATAATCATTTGTATAGTAGTTCTCCTGATTTGAGTCTTCCGAATCATAATCTTCATCCTCATCGTTGTAACAATCCTCTAGCACAATCTCACCCACAGGAATCACTCTGCGGAATAGGTTAGAGAATGGTAAAGTTTATTTGTGGAACTTTTGATCGGATGACACTTCTAAATTGAAACACAGCTACATAAGTTTGTCATGAATATTTTAGTCGATTTCTTTATTCAATTTATTTCGATTTCGGGCAGCAAAAGACCTCAACAATCTAAAACTATGAACTTGGACTTCAGCACTATTACTTTCTGTATTTTTTACGAAAACAAAGACAGCTAAAAACTGACCAAATAAAAGAAATTAAGAAAAATTCGGAATAAACTATTTTAGAATAAGCGTGGTATGTGTGTGTGCTTGGGTAGTCCTTTCATACTTATTTAATAGCTAATTAATCTATAAACTTAGGATAATGGTATTAATCGTATTGAAAATGTGACACAAACAATGCAATTACGAAAATGGATTTCAATTTCAAAATATTCTACATGATAGCTTTGGCACGTCGAACTTCAGTGGTACATTTTATTATTGGTAAAAACTTGCAAATTTTATAACATTTGATTGAAAATTAGTTATAAAGTATATGGAACAATTATTGTCAACATTTGCAAACTATTTTTTACACAATAGAAAAGATGTTAGCACCAATTACTTATAATTAGAAACGTTCATAAAACCAAAATAACTTTCTGCATTACTTTAATCTGACTAAAATAAAGGATCATTTTGCACTCTTAGATTTGATCATGCCATTGAATTACCAAGACGGTTTGCCAAAAACAGATATTTATGGATTATTTGCTAAATTGAGTTGCCAGTTGCAGTCCTTATTGTCGTCGATGGATTGTTTGTTAGAGGCATCATCCTATATCGTTCATTCCCGGGCTCTGTCCCACTCTCTCTCTCCCTCGTTTTCCCCTCTCCCTTTTGTCTTTAGTTGATGTGTTCTGTGCTTACCAGTAGCAGTTGTTGTAGTAATTAAACGGATAATGTAACCTTATGGAGAACGAATCATATTATTGAGCAATAAGCAATAATTAAAATTAGGTCTAGATGGTAAAGATAAAATGCATATGAGAGCCTTCGACCGAGTACTATGAAAAAGGACACAAGCACACCCACAAAGATACGGTAGCCACGACGACACACAGTAATCGATCGGCTACATATAGTAATTGAGAAGGCTAAACGTTTGCTCAGGCTCAATGTGTATGACGAACCTTAGATAGTTGTCGTCCATCATATCCACATAAGCCGCCTGCATCTCGTTCTCTGGCACATAAAGATCGTAAACATAACCAATATCGGAGTCAGCTGGTTGCTGATCTAGAGCTGCCTCTGAATTCCGATGCTGCTCTTGGTTGGCAGAACTTTCTGTTTCGGAACGATGCGATTGTTGATGTTGGGATTGGGATTCGATGTCCACTATAGTAATGTGACTTTTACTGGGCTGGGATTCTTGATTTTGGCCTTCGGGGGATATAATTTCTGTGTCGTCATTCTCAAAGGTGCTACGAAGGCAGTTGACCACTCGGAATCGTTGCTCACGAGCATTTTGCTGAGCCTTCTGACGCTGCCGCTCCCGGCGCAATGCGGTTGCAATGGCTGCATCAGTAGATCGTTGCCGTTGCACCAACTCATGGGCTGTGTCTTTGTTCAGTCTGGCCGCAGCAAATTGTCGAGTCGCGCAGTCGTCCTGAAAATAGATATTGAATTAAAATCAGAAATAAACTAAAATCTTCTCGTTTTTTTTTTTATTTGTTCTTTAGCAAGCGCTACTATTTAATTTGAGGATAAGAACAAAGCAAGGTCGGGCACCGAATACCAAGCTCGACACAAAACCCAACAACAAAAGCCAGACCGATTATTCAAGTAAAGGAAACGAATACCGTTTGGATGAAACTTAATCGCTCCCAGGATTTTTTATCGATTGGGCCGGATATGTGTATCCATACATATTCGGCCTTCGGCTTATCTAAGATAAATGTATTTAATGTAATATTAAAGACACTAATCAGTAAGTTCTTTGCATCCATTTCATCCCTCAAAAATAATTGAAAATGTAATAATACAAACATATGTATGTACAAAGTAAATATGCATGAACATAGTTTCTGCACAGATCGACCATCATCGGATTCTAATCCCTTACCTGTTTGTCGAGTGTGCCGGCAAACTTGAGCACGGTGGTCAACTCATCCTTGTCTGATTCTGGCTCTACCGCCGACGCTGTTCCCAAATCGTCCGCAGCATTCGCATCGTTTTGGAGGCGTCGTCGCTTGCCATTCAGCACAAAGGCCGTGTGAGGTTCTTCGTCGATACGTCGCTTTATACGCACAACAGCAGGCATTTTCAATTTATCAGAAAATTTGTAAAACAATTCGTATTATAATCAGATTTCCTCAATCGTATAATATCGCGCAGTGTGACCGTGGCGAGCGTTTTCATAAATACCGCGGTCAACGATATATATATATATATAATAAGGTGGGAAAATAGGCACCGCTTGTACTGGGAAAGCATTTTGTAGCAGCATTCAAAGTATTGAAACGTTATTGGAGCCTGGTCCCTTTTCTAAAGTGGGTTGTCAACTACGTCATTTCCAACTATCGCAAGTATCGCGAAATATTAAATAAATGTTTTTACATCGCCACACCAGCGTTATGCATTTTCCCTAAAGGAAGCAGCTGCTTTTTGTTTTGGCGGGCAATGAAATCTCAAACAAGTTTTAACTAATATGAAAAATTAACGAGATAGACTTAATCTTACTATACGCGCTTAAGTACCAATAAAGATATCAGGTGTCCACTGATCGAGATCATTTCAAGGATCTTATGAGAAAAAGTCAATTTTAAATAACTTAACCATCACCATATAATAATTATATATTTAGGATTGGTGATCCCGATTTCGAGGGCAGTTTGACCAAAGACATTAGAATCATTAGAAACAAGTTATTAAATGGTCAAACCAAAGACCATAGCGTGTAAAATCTAAAACGAACCCCAAAAACCTAATAATACTGATGTTATTTCAGCTTAAAAGGCTTCTTATACTCTGTATCTGTAGAGTATTAGAGTATTATGATTTAGTGCCAACCGAGAATGTATGTAACAGGCATAAGGAGAAATCTCCGACCCTATAAAGTATATATATTCTTGATTAGGATCACCATATATGTTGAATTAGCTATGTCCGTCAGTCCGTTTGTCTGTCCGTCTGTCCGTCTGAAACAATATATCGATACTTAACGAAGCCATATACATATGTTGAATTTGATAAGTTTCCAACTGCCCGAAGACCTTCAGCAAAGCAGATACCTTAGCGATAGGACGATAAAACATCAGGCCTAGATCCTTTTTTATGTAGAGAGTAGAGTGATAAAAGTTTCATTCCAAATTCTCGGGAACTGTGAACAACGACAAGGCTTCTGCACATTTTCTTAGAATACACATAGGACTATTATCAGGCTCCGCAAGGACCAAGGGGGTTTGGGCAAGTCTGTAACTGATACTTGTGGAATGAACATGCAAATAGGCGAATGCAAGGTCATATAGACCGATTACACAACAACATTAAAGTTCTTATCACGATTTTAAGGATGACCAGTCAATAGCACCCAAAAGCTGGCTTAAACCAGCTTTTGATTTACTGTGCGGAAACATTTGAAACGAGATACAGATTTAACCTGCATAACCGCATCAAACTCCACATTCATTTCAATCGTCATCTCGCAACAAATCGCACAAGAGCAGTTAAGTCTATTTTATTTTTCAGCTACAGTTGAGAGTGACCGGCTTTGAGATCCCGGCATAATTTCATTGAGGGAGTCATTTAAATACACATGGATATGGTTCTTTCACTTTGTCTAAATAAGTTCAAATTTATAACAAACTTAATAAACGGAAGGCAATGTTGGCAAATTAAGAAAAATGTTGCTAGGAACATGTGAGCAATACCCAAAAAAGACTGATGTTGTTAGAAACATGTTGGTGCTGTCAACTCAAATGTAGATGTTGCAGAACTTCAGCATACAACGAAACTGTTTTTTTTTTATTAACTGTTATGTTTATCATCAGATTTCACTCAATATTATTTATTTATCCATTTATTTTAAACCGAAAATCACGACTATTGCTTAGTTATATTTTTTTCATGGTTTTCGATGGCGGAAGTGGGCGTGGTCAAAAAGAAACTTGAAATGCGTGCAACAGATAAATATGTGGTCACTATATTTGGTATATCTAGCTCTTTTAGTCTTGTATCGATTGAGATCACAGGGTTACCGACAAAATGTCAATAATCGGAGATTAACCGAGTAGGTTTACGTAGGTGGAGCAGCGAAAAACTAGCTCATGGGTACTTCCTTGACTGGCCTTAGATAAACTAACTGCGAACCGCCTTAGTATATGGGTTCCTCCTTGACATATATATACAGATCCTTTTGAGATTTCCTTAAATGCGTAAAACGCTTTACATATGATCATTAAAACTGAAATCATCTGTCCACAAATCACTATACCAAAAGTCTAGAGGCAGATTCCCTAACCCTTCGGAGGAGTGTAAAATCACTAATTTTCAAATCAATTTGTTTTAGCTACGGTAATCTTAATCCGACTTTTAGTAGGATAGTTGTCAACAACTCCTAATAAGCACAGGGTTTCGGCTAGTACCTTTTTTATTAGCTAAACTTGAAACTTCGTCTTTATTTTATTAAATTAAATTCCTGGAGATTTTTATACACAGTACCCGTAGAGAACAAGGGTGTAATACCTCAGTACAAATCAAGAATGTACAGTGACTCGCAGCTTAAAGTATGCAAGGCGTACGATTACGATTGGTGATAGAAATTAATTTCAATTTAAATCGTATTTATAAAGACAAGTAGACTCGGGAAGTTAAAGTACTATGAGCATGTTTTATGTGTTGAATATCTATATTCTGTAAAAAATTAATTAATTTAATATTAATTATTATTCTCATATTGCCAATAAAGCTTTTCTTAGAATTATTAAACAAGAAAGTGGGTTTTAAGGCTGCGTTCTATTTACTATATTTAATTCAGTAATAAATAAATTTAAAAAAACAGCGACGATCTATTCTAGAAGTAACAAATACTTAAGCAAATATTAGAGATATTGGCTTCAATCCTTAATTGTAACCTACAAGAAATACACTGATTAAAATTGGTTTTTGGCTGTCACAATTATTTTTAGAAGAACCAGTATTGTGAATTAGGAAATCCGAAGTGAGGTCTAAAGAATAGATTCTTAGTTCTCTTGGTAGTATTGTTTAGATTGTACAATGGATTACGTCTTCCACTACTATTTTAACTTCCCGCACAACTGTTTCTGTACTGTACTGAACTGTACTGTTTCAACAAGTTCTATTAACTGCTATTATTCAGCATACAACAAAGGGTATAACAAAGGGTCCAGATACCCTAAGACTTTATAACTTTCGCATGAGTAAGATATTTGACTCAAAGTAAAAGCCTGGGAAAGCCGCGCCAATTTCGAAAGCATTCCACCCCCATTTCCGGTGCCTGCTCTGTACCCCAAACACAGCTGATTGAAACACACCACCGTCCAAGAGAAACTCCCCAAAAGGAGCGCGCCGGAATAACAGTTATTGCTCTTAGCCGGCGGAGTCTGGTTGTTTTTGCGGGTGTTTGCTGGGCGCGAGGATTTTAGCCAACATCGCGCAGGAATCACGTCCTTAAAACCAAGAGTGTGCTGTGCTGTGGTGCTGCAAGTGCTGTGCGTTTTTAATAAGCGGCCCGAGTGCATAAATGATAAAGTGTGGCTAAAATAGTATAAAAGCCCTAAATGATATGCCGTCATAACATCATCACGGGCATGTGTATTCGTTCCGCGTTTGTCCGTGGAATTTTCTTTCTATTCGGAGTCTAATAATTAAACCCCAAAATTCCTATAAGCGGATGCCTCAATTACGTTTTAATTGACACTTTATATATACACAAATCGTATATATATGGTTTATACACACATATCGTAAATATGGATAATGGATTAGAAGCAGAGTCGAAACTTCAGCGCAAAAACGGTGGGTATTGTTGTTTGAAAAGGAGAGATTAATTGAAAAAGTTAAATTTATTATATGGAGAGTCTGATTAACTTTAGTGTAGAATTGGTCACAAATGTAGCCTGCAGACACCGTCACAGTCTATTCGCTACAGTTCCTTAAAATGTTTAAAATAACTTTGTTATAGTATAATATTACCTAGGAGAGGTAATCATGCCACTTTGGTCCTGTCGCAGTATGTTGGACAAATTAGGGAGTTGTGAGATATCAACTCTAAATTACTGAGTCATGGGAAAAACGTATATTATTTTCCAATTTCTATCTGGCTATTTTATAATATATAAATTTCTTGTGTTTATATTGTTTTAATTTGGTTTATAACAGGCACAGTAAGTGAGATGTATTAAATATAGCAAAGGCTTGCATAAGTCAAACATTTAAAAAATGGATTCAATACTTAAAAAATTAATCTTAGTAAATAAAATTCTTTACTTTATGGGCTACTACTGTCACAAAGAAATGTATCATAATTTCCTTTTTAGAAAAGTTGTACACTTTAAAGCAAATATTTGATTTGCAATGCACCTGCCTTTGTGAGCTCTTTGCGCTTTGTTCATCTGCAGCGGATGCCTTAGTGCCTATAAAAATATTTACGACTGAGTATTACAGCCTCTGACCTGGCTCCCGTGACCGGGGAGTATCCAAACATATGTCTGAGCTCCCCGGGGCTGCCTGTTTTATTTATGTGGCGGGCGTCAAAAAATTTGCCAGAGCGTGAATCATGTGCCACCTCGGAAAAGCCTCTATCCATTTTCATTCTCCATGAACCGCCGTGTGTAATATGAGCCTGCTCACGTGCATTGGGATGGGTGGAGGAGAGGGCTGATGCGTTTGGCATAATAATGAAATAATAATGTCGCCTTTTGTTCGGCTGGAGGTGTCTCAATGTCTCCGGCAATAAATTAATGGGATCCGCACTTATAAACATGAAAGCACCCTGCAGGTTGTGTTTTTCCCAATTTTGATTATGTGGCACGCAGTTTTTCATGTGGCAGTGTGGCTTGCTGTCTTTAAGGGAGTGAACTAAAGTTTTCCTCGTTTAGGGGAGGATGTACTTACTACAACTTTGTCAGCTGTTGCAGCATCCCGGCAAAAACTAAATTACCATAAAGACGCTGGAATGCTTGTCCTAAGACACGGCATGATAAGCCAAGGGATCTTCTGATAAAATGCTAATCATAACAACAATGTTGGCTTCCTTGCCACATCCAAGTTGGAGATTTTCTTATGTTTTTTTCGGTAGGGGTTTAAGGGCACCAAAAAAAACCTAGAACAACTTTTGCACTTTCGCTCAACTCAAGTTTTTCATTTTTAATATCCAGTTCTCAGAAAGTACAGGGGTATATTCGTTGCCATTTTGCTCCACGGAAATAGCTTCCGTTCCTTTGTTAAAACTAAAACCGGAAATATTTTAACAAAGTTTTTCAAAAATATTTGAAAATTGTTAAATTGTTGTAAAAATTTACTTTATATAAAACGATTTTTTTTTATCATTTTACCCATATTTCCAATTTGCATTTTAGTGGTATATTTTGGATTTTTATGGATATGCGTTTGTTAAATATGAAACATTGCTAAATGCAATATTTTCGTATTTCACATAAATTAAAAATTTTTTTTTTTAAATATTATCTAATCTAATAGATCTGTCAGTAATGCAAATTTTGACCAGTTGTAAATGGACGAAGTGATATTTGGTTTTATTGAAAAGTATAGTTAATAATTAGTTATTTAAACAATTTATTTCACATTCAAAATTCACGATATGGGTCTAGTTACTAAATTTAATCATAGTGTATTATTAAAAAATGTTAGAAAACAAGAGTTTGGCATCCTAAAATTGAGATTTTGCTTTCTCAAAAAGGTACCATTCTCATTTGGTGTACGGATATACCTAAAATTCTTTAAATTTGTATTTTACCTCAAAAAGTTAGCAAATTGTGGCTTAGGGTTGAAATTGAGAGCAAATATTCCTAAAATTATGATTTTTAGCCTTAAATATTAGAACATTTATTATCAAATTGAGTTTAAGACTTGGTCGCTTTTCTTCTCGTTCTCTATTCTTTTGACTTAGGTGAGCTTGGGGAAGATACAAGATACAGGGCTATATTTTTCTCGGTCACTGTCGCACGCCTTATAGTATGTATTGTAGTTCTCGAAGTGGTTCTTTAATGTACCTCCTTGGGGCAATGAGAAGTGGGCTGGACTCTGAATCTGACAGTCCCGTGTTCGACTCAGAGTCGTAACAATTGTGTTTTACAAATGCAAGTTTCTTATGCGACTGACACTGCATTAAAATCTTAATTAATTTGTGTTTTTATTAAAGACTTGAAAGCAACAATTTAGTCTTACCTACATAAATGCTAGCAGGACAACAACCCTACATATTGAAAATAGAAAAAAAAATTAGGCAAAAACTCCGCACTACTGCATTAAATTGTATCTAAAAGGTAAATATATTTCTAATTAGAGGGCAAGTTGACAATACATAAAATGTATTGCTCATTACTGGTGCCTTGTCATAATTTAAGCCCAAAGGCATAAGAGATAAACAAAATGTTGTCCTTTTGGACGACATGGTTTTTGCACCGCGACATTGACCAAAATATGTAATTATTATTAATATATAATTATTATTGATACTTAGCTGTATCTTGAAGATAACTGTATAATATTTTCGTTCGGCTGAAAAGCTTACATAAGATAGCTGCCTCGAAGATGTGTGCAATGTACTCGACCCAGCTAAGAATGTTATACTTACATATATAGACTTTAAAACGAAAAGGTCTTAAAATAACCCAAAAAAAAAAAACATAACAATTTGAAAAGTTACAGTCGAGTTTTATCGAATGTGAGTTACCCCGTAACAAAGCAGTGTGGGTGAAATTGACATTGCTAATTAATCTTGTCTAATTATTCTCAAAATTATGAAAAACTAGACAAATTCTGAGAAATGAAGACAAATGTTGCTACATGTTGAGCAACACCGAAAAAATACAAATGTTGCTAGTAACATATTGAGCAAAACCCATTGGAGCTGCCAACACAAATATAGATGATGCAGAAGTTTAGCATATACCGAAATTTATTTGTATAACTCCTATGTTTATCGTCCGATTTCACTCAAATGCACCTTTTAAATTCAAGACTTTAGCTTAGTTATACGTTTTATATGGATTTAATCATCGAGAATATATATTATACTTTAAGGGGTTGAAATGTCTCCTTCTGTATGTTACATGTATTCTCGGTTTGCACTAAGTTATAATACCCTTGTACCCTATGGGCACCGGATGTAAAAACATTTAAGTTCTGTTGAGTACAGGGTACATCGCAGTAGGAGTATTCCTTAGCAGGTCAAGTAAAACCTTCGGGCATATGCTTGAGCTGAGTGGCTCTTTGTGGCTTTGACGGCCTTTGTTTTTGGCCGTGTGTTTCTGTGAGAATTATCATAATCATCATAATCATCATATATCCTTGGGGGTTGTTTTTTGGTCACAGGTTATTATAATTCATTTTATTTGGGACCATTCCAGTGGAGCATGTATTTCAATGGCATCATCTTTATTACAGAAATAGGAAAGACTCACAGACTATTATTATATGTAAAAGAAATATTAATTGGTAAAGAAATTAAATGCTATAAACTGTGGCCAACTGACCCTCCACCAAATATTGACTAAAAAACAAAGATTATCATTGGAGTATGGAAGAATTACAATCTCAATTATTCATTAAAGTCAATGACTGTGCTCTGCGAATATTAAATCTCTATGGCCTGGATGGTTGCCTCTACCATCCGCCAATTACTAGACAAAATATAAATCTGCCAGCAGCCACAATAAGGGTCCGGAGCTTCCTGCTCGATAATACAGTCGTTGCCCCCTCGACACAAATCACATTAAATTTGCTCGTGCTCATTACAGACGAGATGCCCGACCGGCTTTGCTGGTGCCGGACGCACTTTCCACTTTCACTCCGCCCTTTCAACCCCGTTGGTGCAGCGCTGGAACCCCTGTCTCCACCGAACCCGGCTCTCTAATATCATTTTGCAATTTGCACTTGGCAAATAAAGGAGTGAATGCTGTGGCAGATAAAACGATTCTCTCCTTTGTTCTGGCCCCGGGCAGCAAATGTTGCCAGCCATCACAGCGAGCGGAACTCGCAGCTGGCCAGGCTGACGAACCCCCTCGCTTCTCGCTTCTCGTAGCCGTTCACATTTCAGTGGATATAAGCTCCGGCTCTGGTGCCCAGAAAAACGCATGCCACACATGGATAAATAAATTATCACCTTTATCAAGGGAGGGCGGCGATTGAATTGCATTCATTGGGTATTCTTCATTCGATACTATTTTCGGTGTGGATGTTAAAATTGAAACAACTTTTAAAAAGAGAAAGATCACTAACTTTGGTAATATTAATTTAATATCTCTCTGATCAGTCATAAGGGCATTTATTATTAAATTTGACACGAATTTTCCTCCTTCCATATAAATAATTATAATCAGTTTCTGAAATTGTATTATACGCCCATATTTAGGTATTAAAAAGGAAAATTATCGAGAATGAAACTATTATTAGTTATCCCAAACTTATTTTTTTCCTAAATAAATTATATTATATTTTTGAGAGGGTGCCATTTCTTTAAAATTAAAACAAATTTTGTAATTGGTAATATTAATTTACTTTCTCTCTGAACAGTCATACGGAAATTTTTTATTAAATTTGAACCGAATTGTCCTAGGATAGCTGTTAAGCAAAGACCTTCAGTATATATAGTTCTAATCATTTAATAAATGTTCTAAACATTTAGGTATGAAAAAGGAATATTATCGAGAATGAAAGCCAGCTATGGTATGTACCAGGTATCCGAAACTTCTTTTTTTCCAAAGTAAATTCTGTTATATTTTTGAAAGGGTGCCATTTCTTTCGTTACGATTCCAGCTGAACTTGACACCGACGTCAGGAATTTGGTCTCCTTCGATTTGGGTCCATTTTCTTCGGTTCACTCCCTTCCAACTGCCAGCCGGTGGATGGCGGGTGGTGGTTGTGCACCCAAGGTTTTGGGGCCACAGTGGTGGCTTGTGGCTTGATTGACATGCCCCTCACACAGGCGGGCAAGCAAAGCACCCGCCCAGCCACCCAGCCACCCAGCCACCCAGGAACTCGGGCACTTCCTCATTCACCCGATCTGCTTTGTGACAAACAGTTGATTGCGTGTTCATCCTGTCTGATGTCTTGCATCGAGCATGATTTATGTGTGCAATAGAATTTCTTGACTTCTTCCTTGGAAGAGAATGGAGACAGTCGGGCCACACGTGGCCGGCGATGTTGGCCAAAAGGAAAAGCAGCACAAATTAGCTCGTTTTCCGCAACACTTGGCTCACGTGCTCGTTAGCATCTAGCTAAGGCATCAGCAGGTCATTGACACTGGTCGAGTTATCCCCGACCTGTCAGGTTTTTCTATTTAATCTTGGGGCCATTCTGTAGCAGATGTTAGCCTTTGGCTTGCTCAAGTGAATAGTTCTAGTTGTACACTTAAAAAAAGCCTTGCTATAAAAATGTTGATGTTTAGCGAAGTGCTACAGAAACATCAAAATAAAGACAAGTAGTTAGAAAGTTATTGTCGAATGTGCTCGACTCTGGAAACCCGATTCTCAACGCTTTGAACATTAAATTAAAAGACTATATCTTTTTCCAATGAAGCGATTAACCCAAGTGGCCTTCAGGACGCGCCTTTCTTAGAATTTATTTATTTAATAATAAAGCTCTAAAAATAATTTAGAAAAAAGAAATCAAAAAAGGATTAATGGTACAATAACTACGTTATATCAATTTCCCTACCATTTACCTATCGTTTCCATGGCTGCTATATGATGAAATCCTCTGATTTTTATCTCGAAGTATATAAAAACAAGTAGTAAAGCTACAGTCGAGTGTGACCGACTGTAAGATACACAACCCAAAGCATTGTGGATGAAATTAAAATACACATGGATATGGCACTTCTATTTGTCTAAATATTTTCAAATTTATGAAATACTTAAATTAAACAGGACGGAAGGCAAAAGGAAATGTTGACAAATAAGGAAAAATGGTTCTAGGAACACGTTAAGCAACACCCGAAATAGAAATATGTTGCTAGGAACATGTTGAGCAACAGGTTGGAGTTATCAGTTTAAATGTAGATGTTGCAGAATCTCAGCAAACAGCGTATCTTTTTTTTTTTTTTTAATAATTCCTATGTTATCATCCGATTTCACTGAAATTTTTAGAACACGTCAGCTTAAATTTCTTCCAATTTCTTTAAATCACGAATATAGCTTAGTTATTCGTTTTTCATAGCTTGGAAATCCAAAAGATCGGTTCCTTAATTATCCTTATATATTTTGATATTTTTACATGTATTAATAAGTTTATTTTACTTATTTATTTAATAAATTATAAGACACGTTGACTTGAGCCAATATATGTGTTTAGTTTATAATTTATTATAAATTGTATTTATCATATCTTAAAGTAAACCAATAGTATTAGTAATAAGAAACCAGTAGAAAAACTACAGTGGAGCTCTGTGGATGAATTTAATAGGCACGTGGATAAAATGTTGACTAATGTAACCAAGTGTTGCTAGGAACATGTTGAGCAACACCCATTGGTGCAGCCAACCTAAATGTAGATGATGCAGAAGTTAAGTATGCGCAGAAATTGTATTGTTTAATTACTCCCGTGTTAATCATCCGGTTTTTCTCAAATTGCATTTATTTCATTGTAAAAAAAAAATAAAATCACTACCATAGCTCAGTTATACATTTTGCATTGGTTTCAAGGGCGGAAGTAAGCTTGACCATATTTTTAAACAAACTTGATAAGCGTGCAATTGATTGGTAGCTTCGGCAGATGAGTAATATAGAATATAAAATAGATTAATTAAATTAATATAAATGTTCGAACTTCTATAGCTTTTACCTTTTTAATTAAATTTTAATGAAATCATGAATTATACTTCTAAATTGTTTTTGAACGTGTAAATCAGAGAAGATAAGGGGAAACACCATGTCACGTACTCTTGCCAGTTGATTGCTTCAAATTGTTTTCTCACATTTTTTGAACACATTTGGCAGTCGTTTTACTGTGGCTAAGGATTCAGTAAGGGTGTGACTGTGTGTAAAGGACGAAAATTCTTTTCTTTCATTTAATACTAATCTAGAATGAGCCAAAGTTCTCTGCAGCAATATAAAGTAGTCAAAGTTTTTTTTTGGGGATTTCCCTCTTTCGAAGCATTTTCTTTTCGGTTTAACATGAGCTTGGTTACACTTGTGTATATTATATTTGGTTGCCTAGCACTTTATCTGCTTGTTGACAGCTGCCCAAAGGGAATTATATATCAAAAGACGCATAAAACCATTTTCATTTTGCAGAACGCTCCCCGCTGCCTGGTCTCCTTCCAATTTGGGTCCTTGAATAAAGTATGAGTAACATTTAAACTCTAGTACACCAAGTAGGAGGTATTACAGGACAGTTGACTGTAGCCTTCTAGTTTAGTCAATTTTAATTTAATATTTCGAATTTTGAATTAACTAATAAAATAAACCAAATCAATTTTAAAATAAATATAGAAAACATACATACATACATGCATTTCTCAAAGACATGATATCGTTTAATATTGCTATTTAATATCCTTATGATTGTTCTGAATATTAAGGCTAAAAAGTGATCAAAAAGTGCATTTATCCGTTGCTCGGGTGATTTTTTGTACAGGTTGTTAATGCAAAAACCATGGCAAGTATAATAAAATTATTTCTACTGTTGTTAAGGTTTGGTTCTTGGCCCCATCCATCTGATTTCATCTATCACCATCCTGTTTTATTGGCACCCGATGGAGAAACGTTCTTGATTTAACTGCTTCGAGATAAGTTCTCCGCCTTTGTTTGAGATTCTTGGCCAGAAAACAAGGCAGGCCATTGAGGCAATCTATGGAATTGGCAACTACCCTGGAGGAAGGCCAAAAAGCAGGACAAGTGCTCGAGGTCTTGTGGCATGTTATGCTACGCTTCCCCACTCGCCGAGACCCCAGAACCCCAAACGACCCCAGGCCTCTGTGTCAGTATCGAGTGTGTTTGCATTTTAAAATCCACCCCCTAAACACCGTTTGCCATCTTCAATTCCAGCCGATGCCATTTGAAGGGAATGCTCCGGCACTCGGGTCCCCAAGGGCTGTGTCGGTCACTGGGCCCAGTCACATTTGACTGTAACTAAAAATCTATTTTAAATAGCTAATGGTTGTATATTATGACACACACCATAAGATTTCAATATGCCAAATAATAAAGGATTTAAATCTATTTTGTACCCTACTCAATTTGAACATTTTATTGATATAAAAATGTAACCAAATTGAAAAATGGTTGAATACGCTATATGTCTTGTCCCACTGTACAGATGCGAATACTTTGACCCTCGTGGAAATTGGCTATGCTTCTGTTTCTGTAACCCCATTTGGCCTTCATTTTCCGCGCATTTTGGTTTTCAATTTTCCCACTGAACATTTTCATTGATTTCCAGCAGATGTGCAAGAGCCAACTTGCATTTGGAGGTGATGCCAAAGTCGGTGGGCGAATAATTTGATGTGTGGCTTATTTAAAACGTAATGTTATCGACATTCTATCCCAAATGATAGGTCTACTTTAAGCATTATTTTGTATATTATCTTCCCTTATTCAAGGTATCTCTGTATAGGGGTTTACACCGGTTGTTTTGGCATCGGCAGCGAATTAGGTGGCGAATTAGCGGCGGCGGGAGCTGCGGTATATGCAGTTAATAAAAGATTTTTTTTTAATTACAAAATAGTAAACAATTTTTTTTAATTCTTAATTTGTCATCATATTTTCACAGAGTTGGTTAAGTGTATTTTAATTTTAATAAATTTTCAAATGCGTAAGTAGGGGTCGCGAAATTAAATAAAAAATTAAACTATAAAAAATATTATTAAAAATAAATCAACAGAAAAATTTGTGTTAATTCGGATGATAAACGTGAAAGTTATTATACATTAATGTTCTTATATCTCTCTATCTGTCCCGCTCACACTCGCAGTCAGAATACCCCATATGGATATTCGAGTCCCAAACCATTTTCTTTAACTTTTACGATAAAAATGAAATTTTTGTATGACTTTTTATTAAATTTCGATTGTTTTGAAAAGTCCTGGGTATGTGTGCGCTTTATGCCATTTGGGCTACACTGAAAAACATTACCATCGATTTGGTTACCGGGTACCTCATAGTCGAGCAAGCTCGACTAAAGATTTCTTGTTACTTTTTAATGTTGTTTAAAATGTTACCGATCCTGCCGGCAATATTTAAATAATTCGGTAGCGGAGCTTTAGAAAAGTTAGTATATTATTTAAGCCTTTCATTTGCTTAGCTGACTTGATAATATATGTCAATATCAATCAATCAGTAATATATCGATAATAGTGTTCCACATTCATTGTTAATTAATTGTTAAATTTATGTTTTTCTTATTTGATATTTTTTTCTTTCAAAATGGCTTTAATATTCTTACAAAGATAGGCTTTTGTAATTTTGAAAAATTAAATCAAAAAACCACAGCTGTAATCAAAGGTGGGATAAAATTCGACAAAGCTTAAATTTAAAGTATTCTTTGTACCTTTTGGCTTTTTATGCATCTTTTTTTTTTGTTTATGCCGTCTGTGTGTATCTTCGCTACAAACACAAGCCAACTTTCCTCTCACTTGAATTAAAAATGGCAGATGGCCCTTCTTGGGTTTTACAGGTTTAAACTGCCTTTAGCTAGCAACTTTGTTTCCCGGCATCACCCCAACTTCTTTGGGATCCGTTAACTGCCTTACATCTTAGAGTTTCATACACATACAGGAGTGCTAAGTCCTGGCAGGATTACGGTTTAAGCCCTCCCATCCTAAGTACTTGCTATTTTCACGGCCTTCTGCGGCCTGAAAGTAAGCTAAGCTAAAATGATTTCCAGAAATCAGTAAAGATGTGATGATACTTGGTGGGCTATCAGTTGAATTTACCTGATTCTTTAGGATTTTTGGATGTCGTTTCATCTTGTGAAAAGGTAGAACTTTTGAAATTTATTTATTAACAAGTAAGTAATATTTAGTTGAGTTTTTCCGGTACCCAAAGCCTTGTTGCACTAAATCAAAAGTCAAATAAGTTTCTCAGTGGCACGCCCATTCCAAATGGCCTTAAGGGCACATTTTCCTCTAGTAAATGATTACTCCGATCGACTTTAATAATATAAAATTTTTAAAAGAAATAAAACAAGGATAGCTAAAATAGTGGTATATAAACCGAAGAGGTTTGCAATTTGCAATAATATGTATTATGTCAAGAAATAATGAAATTATTATAACATTTTAACTCAATCTGAATATTATTTGCATTTCTTTAGTTACGATAGTATCCTCCGACTTAAATAATTTTAAAAACGTTTTGCCAAATTCGTATGAAAACCACATTTGTGGAAATTTACTTACGGCATAAAAACAACAATATTAAGACTCAACAAAATTATATTGATGTTTAATGCAAAGTGAAAACGAATTCGGTCTTCATTTACTGATCAATCACTAAGGACATTTATTGCCAAATTATTATTATTGGGCATTATCTAAAATAGAGTCCCATTTTTTTTTTGTTTTCTCAGTCTGTTAAATTTATAAATATTTGTTTGTACCCCAAGTTGTTTAACATGTTCTTAGCAATATTTTTCTTCGTTTGTCAACATTTCTTTCTGCCTTTTGTTCTGTTTAATTAAGTTTTTCTTAATATTGAGCTTATTTACAAAGTGAAAGAGCAATGTCCATGTGTATTTTAATTTTACCCACATTAGTTTGAGTGCCGGGTATCTCACAGTCGGTCACATTCGACTGTTGCTACTCTACTTGTTTTTCCACCAAGAAGCGATTCTCTGGCTTTTAACGTTTTGTTTTTATAGCAGATTGTTTTACTTCATTAATGGATAACAATAAATTTGAATTGTCTTTACGGCCGAATTTCGCTTTTACTTGCTTGTTCCGTTCGTATTTTGGGTTTCGTCTAGCTGCTTGGGTCTCTTTTATTGATTTTTTAAGACTTTAGTAATATTTGAGGCAATAGCTGTAGTAAACATACTTAAAGTTTTTTTTAATCTAATTATACAGCTGCGGTGGAAACAGAAAACTCTTTATTTTTGAAGTGAACTCTTCTGAACTGTATTATTAAATTGAAGAAACAATTAAGGTTTCCTTTACTAATGTATCTCTGGGTTTATATATATGTTTTTAGTAATGGATGGTTCCCATTGGAATTATAGGATATAGAAATATGCAGTCTCTTATAACAGTAGTATAAATATAATTAGAACAGATTGTTTAATTAGCAATAGGCAAATATATTAGTTAAATTTTATATGGCTTCCAATATAGGAATCCGTGATTTTTCTTCAATTCTTCCTTTTATTATCCTTATCATATTTGGGCAGGGATCTCTTTTATAGTATACCAGATTAGTTATTGATGCTGATCAACACTATAGACACAATTATACATAATATAGTCGAAGGGTCATGCTCCTCGATACTCCTCGGTACGAATATAATAAACAGGGGTTCACATAATAATTAAGAACTTATGAAAATTTGTCCAGATAACGTGTAAGGTATTCACAATATCTGACTTCACTATATTCTATTCTGATCTAAAAAATGTAAACAGATATCCAACAAACTGACAGACAAACTAGGTATAAATTCTATTTGTGGTTGGAGCCCAAAAGATTATTCCCTGACTCTGCTTTGGCAAATGCTGCTTTCGGAATGTTCAGTGCAGTATGAATGTTGTTACCATTCTTCTTTATTATTTATTTTACTTCATCTGGAAAATATACAGAGCTAAGTCCGCGGTTTCCTAATTGAAAACTGTATCCTTTGTTGTACATGATATATTCCTCTTGCAGTTAGCACCTCTCTGGGGCCTCCTTTGCGGAGCTACGACTCCCCCTCAACCCCGTTGCAACAACTCTTTTTCACTACTTTGTCATAATTTGCAACGGCTGCACTGCAACCGCCTGCCCCTTACCGCCGCACAAGTTGTTCTTATTAACTGCTCAGCATTTTCAGTTTGCCAGGGGACTTAATAGACTGCAATTGAAGGGGTAGGAGCGGGGCTCGTAGGACGCCAGCACAGGCACTTGGCTGTGCAGTTGCACAGCCCTGGTGCTGGGCCATGTCCTGGCTGTTGTCCTTTGACTATGTCGCTGCATAATTTATGACTTCTTACTGCCCAGCTGGCACTAAAGCTGTTTTTGTTAGTCAACAACGTAGGACAGGATCTCAGCGCAGTCTTAAATCAGTTGGAATCGATCGAAATACGCCATGGCCAATCCGAACTCTTTAAATACCCTCGGGCCAATGGGGAATAACTCAATTATTCAACAATTTAATTTGCTTGACGACGGGCCCGACTTCCTGTTGCTCTTGGCAATCCCAATGCTCGAGATTACCATGTCCCAAATGGCCAGACTCATACAAGCTCATAAGCAGCTAATACATTTTAACCATATGGATGGCTTCGGGGGGTCCAAGTTCCAATCGTTTCAATTAACTAACCGACCCCCCACTGGGGGGCAGCATTGGAGTTGTCCTAGTTAATGCTTTATCATTCAAAGCTGTTTATGTGCTCACTGAAATACTAAGTTACTAAATACCAATTGTATGAAGGCTTGATGGCACAAGCAACTTACAAAATTACAGGATCAAACATTTCTGAGAAATTCATACTTAGCCAGCAAATTTAAATTTTAAATTGTATTCACGAATATTGATAGTCAGTATTCTCAGCCCCCTTAACCCTCGCTTAGCCCCGTAACCGCATCTAATTGCTTGAATCCAACTGTCTTCCAATGGCTGCTAAATGTACACATTTGAGTGTGCGTGCGTATTTGTTTCTGGCAGTGCCTTTAGGCCAACTCTGCGTTCTTTGTGGGTTTTTGTACTCTGTCCCCGTTGGGCACAAGGGTATTATAACTTAGTGCCAACGGAGAACATGCTCATAGAGTATATATATTCATTATCAGCGTCACCAACAGCGTCGATCTAGCAGTCAGTCCGTCCGTGTGAAACAATAGATAGAAACTATGAGAGCTAGAGCTGTCAAATTTAGTTACAACATTTCTTTTAAAACTCACAACCTTCAAATTTACACATTTATCATAGCTTTAGTCTTGAAAAGATTCGTTAAAAATTAAATAGATATGCAATAAATACATTTAGAGTGCAATCGAATGAGAACAAAGACATTAGACAAGAAATACCTTCAATATTCATCTCTCTCGCACTCACGCTCGTCGCAGATGGGTAGTCGAGTCTCGAACCGTGGTTTAGAGCTGGAGCATTCCAATATGAAACTATTGTTTGGATATTTTTTGTAAATTTATTTTTATATCGATCGGAGTATGTGTATCGGAGCGACTTGGGAAGATGCTTGCTTAAGGCACTGTTAGCTGGGCGTGCAACTGAACCGCCATTGTCTTTTGCCTTTTAATTTAATGCCCAAAGCTTTGGGTGCCGGGTATCTCACAGTCGAGGACACTCAACTGTAGCTTCCCTACTTTTCGGCTTACAAATTTAGTCGAAGCACGTAGCGTAAACTTGGCAATAAATCCGTAAGCCCAACCGTCCGTGGCCCCGTGCCAGTCAGCCCGCACCCTCTCCCTGCCTGACTTACACGCATCCCGCTGCGAAACACGTGGCGTATTAACAATATCGACATGAGTAAACAAATGCCCAGGGGGATCGGGGAGGCTGGAGCAGAAGCTAGATTGCTTCAAGTAATTTATACTTTTCCGAGTTGAGCTTTACGCAGTTTTCTCTTTTCGCAGCAAGTCCACCAGTGAAGAAGAAAAGTAAGGCGGCGACAGAAATTAACACAAATGCTGCATAATCCGACATATCTTGATGAGCGGGAAAGAGGACGGAAAGCGGAAGAGCCACCACCCCAAGGACACGTGTTAAGTAGCCTTATCACAGTCATTAGTAGCCAAGATGCCGAACCTCCACCACGTCGACTACAATCGAAAGTATTCCGCCACGGAAACGATTCAGGTGAGTTACTTCTGCTCGGCCAGATAACCTAGAACTTAAGTGGGAATGCCTTCTGAATGGCATTAAAAAATAAAACTTGAGTGCGGTAATTAAAAATGAGACAATTTATGAGCTGAGAACGTGGCACGCGACCGTGTTTATCCCAGCGATATTTCACACCAAAGACACTCGGGTCAGGACATCGTCCAAATAGAGACCTTGCGTTCCCATTGCTCCTTGCCTTGATTGATGTGCTCAGTTGCCTCGCTGTTTGCGCAGAGCTGAGCAAAGTAATTGAAGAGTTTTCGTGTTTTTCCGGAATTGGGGGCTTACATCGGAGCAACCCTAAACACGCCTATCGTCCCGCTAATTGCTGTCATACATTTTCAACTCGCAACGAAACATTCCTTCCGCAAATTGTTATACTCTGACTCAAATAAATGGAATTTCGGGGTAGGTCTACTGTCGCATAAGGGTCGTCTCGTAAAATTTAAGGGTACTAAAGTTATTTGGTGGAGAGCAATCGTAATGTATATTAGAGCATTTTGAGAAAAAGTTTATAATATTTGAACACAATAATAATTTTAAATGGATTCGGAGTCATTACACAATAAACATATAAATACAAATAAATAATCAATGACTGTGTTATGGCATTAAAGACCATATAATTTAATTTCATATATATTATATATATCATATACATTAATTTCTAAACTTAAAATTCAATGTTGTTAAGCATCCGTTTTTGAAAACGGAATTATACAACCTTGTGCAGGATAGAGAAAACAAAACAATTTACCTTATATTCGTTATAATGTATATAAGAGTATTTTACGAAAAAGTATAAAATATTTGAACCCATTAATAATTTTAAATGGATTCGGAGACATTATAATTACTGCCACAATAAAATAAGTATGGCGTTACAGACAATTTTTTACTTTAAAGCATTAATTTTCAAACTAAAATTTCCATGTTCTCAAGCATCCAATTGGAAATAAAATTATACAACCTTTCGCAGGATAGAGCAAACAAAAATATTTACCTTATATTCGTTGGCTTTGGTTTGCATGTTGTCTCAGCTTTGGATGTTCCGCGTTTCCCGGGCAGAGCTCCCGCTTTCCACAGAAAAGGGAAAGCGCAAGAAAACAACGTCGGGAAAGTCCGCCCTGGCTGCAGTGGCTTTTTACTCTTTGCACTCGATTTCGTTTGTTTTTCTTGTATATAAAATGTGTCTTTCGGGAGAAGAGCCTCCGTGCATGGAACTTGATTAAGTAGTTTCTGTGTCTTTTTATTTGCACCATAAAAGCATGAAACGGTGGGAAGTGTACTTTTCCGCGTCGGAGTTTCTCCCCGAAACGCATCCTTTTTGCCCATCTAGACATGCTGGTTGTTGGTATAAGCCGTTGTTTTTTATGGTTTTCATGTGGGAATGATAACGTTGTGAGTTGATTGTCAAAACTCGCAAACACGGCTTAGGTGGAATGGCAGGACAAACTGCAGAGTGTAGAAGGACACACAACTAATTCTCAGGTAATTGCTTTATCAGATATAACGAGGTTTGCAAGCCAGTTAAAAGTTAATGTAGTTATAAATAATAAATGAATTCCTGACCAGCTGTCTGTACTTTCGAACTGAGATATTAGTTGAAAGTGCCAGCGTAAAATTCTTATTATATTTAAGGGAGTTGATAAGATAAAATGGACAAAAGCGGACCAATATGACATTTAGTTGCCTTGAAACGGGTTACGATTTGATCACTATATTCTATAGTGCCTTTATTCTATATATATATACTCGATCAGCAAAATTCTTTTATCCGTCTAACCTATCTATCCTTAAATACATTTAAAGTACTTATTTTACAAGTATCTCTACCTTTGAGTATCTGAGCTGGGCAGCATACCCACAGACTATGCCTTTGAACGCCTCCTCCACCAAAAGCAATTTCACTTTTCGCCGCATATGTTGCCCGCTCGGAGCTGGCCGTTTTGCTTCTTTTTGCAAAACAAACAACATAAATATGGATTTCTCATTAAAATGCCAAAGTTATGCCGGCACGTAGATGGGAATACTGGGACTCTGTGAGTCCTGGGAGAGCGGCGCCTGCGCCCCCCGTTTGTTGTGCTCTCCCCAATGTCAATGTCGCTCTCCGCAGATTTTCCCTTTGGCATTTTGGCCGTTCTCTTTGGACCAAGTCACGTGCTGCCATTGAAGGAATTTCATTGCCGGCTGGCTTGTAACGGAGAGCCAAATTTCGGAGTGGGGGGCGGGAGCGGATAGAGCGCTTCTCTTAACACGCAGCCAGGACAATGTGGCGCATTTGTCATGAAACGGATTTCCGGTATTGTCGACGCTGTCTTTGCCACCCCGCAGGATACCATGCTCCGCTCTTGACTTTCCCCCACTTGTTTAATTTTTTATGAAAAGCCAAGGAGGAACTGAGCAGTGCTGACACTTTAACCTTTTTCCTGATTTTAAACTTCCATTTTCTGAAAATATTGTAGGGGACCTTTTTATTTTGTTCTAATTTCTTCATTAAGATTAGAGCTGGCAGCTAATTTCTAAAGTTTATTTTTCACTGTTTCTGTGATAAGCTAGTGGCAGCACTATGTCAAAGCCAAAGAAATGAGTGTCTGGTCGCTAAAGTGGCCATTTAGCATTTTAGAGTAGGCGAACATGACCTCAAGGAGCAGAGTCCTTTCCTTCCTCCTCCTCTGATTCCAAGTAGCTCGTGCCTATGAATTTTGTAATAATTATGCTACGAATAGGATGACATAACTAAATTTTTGTATGAAAGAAACCTTAAAATGATTGTGGCTTATGTGTTTAAAAAGGGGAGGCAGGAGTAGTGAGGAAAATTATGTATATTGCGTTATTGACGCAGGGCCGCAAGGTTGCGTCAATAGGCAGTTTTCATTTTCACAACATTATTGATTTATAAATGCATATTTATCCCAAAACTGCCGAATTATCAAAGCGGGAAAAAACTTCTGGTGTTTGCAAGAATATGCATATTAATAAGGAGATTGCATCCTATTGTCGAGTTCTATGGAAATGAAGAATAAAACAGTCAACCTAACAAGAAGATTCGGCTAACTGTATGCAGTTAACAAATAAGTAACACAGGATGATATTTTTAGTATTACTTTGTAATAACTGATATAAAAAGAAGCGGTGGTGTTGTTTATTATTTCTTACATTGTGTGGTCGTTATTATTTTAAAAATGTGTTGGTAGGTCTTTCCGAATAGATATTTACCATCCACAACGTTTTCAGGTTGCAGTTGGTCTTAATCTAGCTCCGTCGTTCATTTCTCTTCTATTAAGCTGCTCGGCTCATTTATAAGATTGAGAAGGACTTCTTTTATAATTAAGACAATGTTTTAATACTCCTTAGGTTGTGATTTAATTTTAAGATAAAAGATATTTTGAACGGATACAATACATTTTGCCGCACTTTACTGGCGATTACAATTCGATGGCGAAAATACCGACAAATTGAAATCGGATTTAACAGTCGTCGGAAAATCAATGAACGATTTGGATATGAATACTAAAATAATTATTAATAACTCAACATGTATAATGCTAAATTATTTTGTTTGTTAATAATAAATTAAATTTCATATATGGAAACTTATCAGCATTTATGTATGATTTTCGATGATAATCATGCAAATTAGATGCGCGAACTATTGATTTTCGAATATTATGGTTATTGAATATTGGAATTATTATTTTCTTCTGAATAATGTAGAATTAAAATTATTCTAAACTGGAAGAATTACAATAAGTTGGATAAAAAGTACATAAAACATACATATTTACTTTATTTATTCGTTAGGTAAAGTACAATGATATAGTTCTTGTTGTGAAAAGTATATTTTTTGCTGTAATTTTTTTTACTGTAATTATTCTGTGTTTAAGAAAACTTTTCTTATTGAATGGCGCATTATTGTCGATTTCAATAATTACATTTTTGGTTACTCATTACATCAGTTCTAGCAAATTGCCTTTCAGTACTTCCTCCGCATCCTTTGAATATGTATGTACATGTGTAAGAACAAGACACCTTTGTGAGTAGGTAGATTCTTGTATTCAGGTAATAAGTGGCTAAAAAGTATGCAACAGTTTCAGACATTCACTCTTGCAACCCTCACTTGTATAATTCCCAACTTGTTCTAGCGCCTGCTGACTGGAATAGCGACAGATTTGGGGTTGAAAGTTATCTTTGCGCAGAGGCGATATCGTAACCAATGAAGTTCTACTGAGGTGCGATTATTGCTAGTTGAAAACTTTAACCAATACCCCGCCATGGGGACGTGAAATACCGTCCACTACGGCAATTTTTGGGAGCCCGAGAGGGCCACTTAACAATACATTACAAATTTAGCACTTTGATAGGAGGGCGAGTCCTGGCCTTAAATATGTTTGTGGCCGAGACTATATCCCAAATCTTGATGAGTCGTAAGACTTTAACAACCATAAAACTATGATAAACACGTTAGTTTGCTTCCAGACTGTTGAAAGTGAACACATCAGCCATTAATTTGTGTCGTTTGTAGCAAGAGTCTCCCAATTTTCTCTACGGGAAAAGGGTTCAGGGGCATTAGACACATTAAACTTAATGTTAATTCCCATTTAGCCTACCCAGCAACTACAACAACACTAAGGCTGAACCGTACAACCATCTCGAGCACACCAATTTCTGTTGATGTGGGAACGTGGGGAATTCCCCTATGTTCCTAACCGAAAACTACTGCCGAAATTCATGTTTATGTGACTGGAAACTTTTCCTTTGCCAAGATTTTTCCTTCTTTTATAGTTCGAACGAGGCTGGAGGAAACGGAAACGGAATCCTTTAACTTCAATATAAATTTACTGCTTGTTGGTATTGCCTTTGCACAAAATTCAACCCAGCCTTCGGTGCCATTTATTTTGAAGGCTAATTTAGACCCTCAAAAAGGTAAGCCGCAAACTCCCGAAGCGTAACATTGGTCAAACTGCAGGGACTGGGCCCTGGCCTTTTTATAAACTAAGCAAATGTTATTCCGAAGGGAGCCCTGACCCCCGAACATAATTCATTTTTTACGCTTAGCCTACTTTTTGTCAATGCCAAGCCTCTAGCACTGGATTGGATTTGTGCCTTTTTCGGCCTTCTCAATTTGTGGGATATTTATGCAAAGCAATCCTGCATTGATAAATATGTTTTATTTTAAAGCTAGCACCCTGAGCCCTGGGACATGCCAAGGAAGATAAAATTATTGATTTACAATTCAAGGAAAAGGTTTAATGGGAAAAAAATTTGAAACGTGAATATCTAGTTAGTGACAAAATCCCCTAAGCTATTAATATTTTAATGGAATGTTTCAATGTTTCCGCTTATGCTTATTATAATTCACAGCCGCTTCTATCTCAGCACGTCTTGTATTTCTACTTATAATATTTCAAGTGGTTGCTCTTACATGGGAATTCGGTCATAATTAGTAATAAAAATATAGTTGCAAATTAGCGGTTTATTTTACATTGTGTAAGCAATAAGTAAGATTTTGAAGAAAAAGGGAGTGTTTTCTTCTCATTACGCTCAAACGTAGTCAAAATTTGGTTTACTTATTAATTATTATAATAATAGAATAATTATTATTATTAGATACGCCAAATTTAATCCGATATCATCTCAGTATCGGGCCAAGCTCGAATTTCTTAACATTTAGTATGAAATAATAATAAAAAATATCACGAATAAATGTTAAACTTTATTAAATTAAGGTTTTGTCATATATATTTCCTTTGGAAAGATGTTTTCTTTGAATCCGTATTTATAGGGATACAAATTGTTATTTAATCATATATATATAATATAGTAATAAATAAATCAAATTAAAAGCATACTCAAATGTGTTAAAGAATTTAGAATTAAATTTATTATTAATATTATTATTATTATTTTTATTAATATTATTATTATTATTTTTATTATTATTATTATTATTATTATTATTACTATTATATTATTTTTATTTAATTGTGTATATTAACTTTACATTGGGATCAATTTTGGAAATTGATCTTGATATTACCGGCACTATATATATAAATATATAAAAAAAAGGCTTGCTTTTTAAAATTCTTAAGTAAGGAGTTCCCCAAAAGCTTTTCTGGCAAATAAACTAAGTCGACTTAAAGCTTTGAAAATTATTTCCTAAAATTAAAACCTAATCCTTTTCATAGGCTCACACCTTCGGTTGCCAGCAAGGCTAAATATAGGGAAATCTCTCATATGAAAGGCAATTCGCGTCCAGTCCTTGTGTTATAAAGGGAAATTCTTGGTTATACCAATTAAACAGGGTTGTTTTATCCGAAAGGGAATTTCTTGTTTATACCAATTATACTGGGTTCTTTTATCGGCTATTACATTTTGTACGCTCCGAAATTCGGTGTCTCGGGAATTTCCAGAATGGTGTGTGTCTAAGAAAAAAAGTGGATGCCCTATTTGCTATTTCGTATTTACATTTACTTTACATAGGATTATTTACTCCTAAATTCAGCCAGCGATTTAGAAATGTTTTATATACATAGTAATCTAGGAAATGTTTTTTAAATAAAAATTCTCTATAGCCTGTTGTCGTTGACAAGATTTAAGTGTGTTTTCCATAATGTTGAGTTTTGTTATATATTAATATTCCCTCAGGATAATAAAAATGAAGTACTGTTTATGAAACATTAAGATATATGATTATTTACTCCTAAATTCAGCCAGCGATTTAGAAAAGTTTACTTAATTAATCTAGGAAACGTTTTCCTAATAAAAATTCTCTATGTTAAGCATGCTGTTGATAAGACTTTAGTGTTATTTTTAATAATGTTGAGTTATATATTTATTTACAGTACAGAGGATACTATTAATTGAGTACTCTTTATGAAACTCTAAGATAGTTTTGTCGAATATCTGATCTGTCTCAGTTTAAACCGAAACTCACAGTAATAAATCCATATAAGTATATGTACCTATGTATGTCCAACAAGAAGATGGAAAATATAAGTATCTAGCAAACTTTACTTGTGGTTAATGGAAGTAAAAGTAATGCACAATACCTCATAATAAAGCATCGCCAATACAACATTTTATTTCTGAGAAGTGTCTTAACTAAATATTTTTAATTACTTTAATAATTTTACTCGTTGTACAAGAATTATGAAAATTGCGTTAAATGCTTAATTATATTTTTAAGATGCTTCACGGCATTTTTTAATTTGTGAAATGTGAGAGGCTGAAACTTAGAACAATCTCACTAAAAAGATTCTTATTTAATCGTTTTTTCGTTTTTTCTTCGTTTACCAACGATTATTTTAAATTTCTTTTATTTGTTGAAGCTCTCCTCTTTTTGTGTGACTTTCTTCTTCGCGGGGCTTTCTATCACCGTTTTGCATAAATTTTCACTTTGTTTTATCAAAGTCTGTCCCTAATTCCCTTTCTCCCATTTTTTAAACTTTGCTTTTGTGTGGCTCGTGCGCCTGAGATTTTTCTATTGAGATAGTATTTTATTGTCGCTGTTGCCTTGTTTTTAATCCTTTACCCATTGACTGCGACAACCAAGGACCCTTTTTTGTCTGCGTTGGCCTGGTTGCGTCCTGGTTGACTGCATACACGCGACGCGACTCGACGGACATTTTATAGTTATTGCCCCAAAAATTCCCCAGACGGCTTTAGCCATTTTCTATGCCACTTGGGTTTTATTTTGTTTGCCTGAATGTGCAGCTCCGGGCCATGGAAATTGGAGCTCCATTGTTTCATAGTCGCAATGGGGAGTTATCACTTGACGAACAAGGAATAGAGAAAATATATTAGAAAATAAAGCCTTATTTTGCATTGGAATCTAGTCCTAAATTTACTAAATATTTCAAGCTAACAAGGGATTGTTCAAAATTGTACTTAAATATGTCTTTATATGTTATAAATCTTTAAAATATTTTAAACTTATTTGGCTTATCTCCTTGTCTTTCTGTTTTCATAATTTTCAGTGAAGTTTATTAATCAATTATTTTAGATATTCCTATTCTATAAGGATAAGCATATATTTAAGTTTTAATCTATTGCGAAATATAAATAATACTCTTTTAATTAAAGTTATAGTTATAATTAAGCAGAAAACCGCTTAAGAAGAGTGTTACCTGATTATAAAGTAAATAAAATAATCCCTCATCGCTATATACGGTATTTCCCTAGCCCCTCTTTAATATCCCTTGGTTGGCTTCCCCTGACTATTTGTGACGTCAGAGTGCGACCTGTGAAACCTGTGGCATTCGCAAGCAGAGCAAGGACCTGGCACAAAGCCTAACAATCGGCAGGAAGGAGAAAATATCCCAGTGAGGGGAGAAGCCTTCATCTCTCGTCCTGAAGAGGTGGTGCATTGAACCAAAGCCGGCATGAAGGGGGATATTTTCGAAGGCTAAGGTCACTTGCAGTCTGCGGGGGAGGATAGGAGCGGCGCTTCCAGTGAGCGAAAATGTCCTTGGGAAATTCCCTGTTGCTCTGTGTTGTTAGCTTCGGTCCTTCGAGGTCCTTCGAAGTTGTGGCAGTGCTTGTTGGTCTGCGGTGGTGCACGCTTCGCCTTTATCGCTTGCCGCACACGTTCGCGAGGATTTCGTTGTCGTCCTTTTGGCGTTATTTTTTACTTCGTTTCGTGAGTGATAGTGGGTGTGATTTAAGGTCCTGGCCCACAAAAAACTCCGCTTTCCTTACCCACTGTGGATAGGACACGTTAACCTCCGCCTTAACCGCCAGTGACCAGCAAAAGTGACAAATTAAAAATATATGTGAAGTTGCCAACTGATTTGGTATGCAAGAGTTCCACGAAGTTCGCGACAAAGACGTCCCTTTATGAATAGGAAATAAGCCCTCAGACTCCAAGGATACGCGAATCAACAGCACAACAGCGCCGCAACAGCACACACATATGTTTCTTTGCAGGACAGATCTAACTAATAAAGCTCAATGTATGGGATTATTAGCAAGTCTTCAATAAAGTTAAATCTTAGAATAATCTGGTATTTTAACAAGCTGTACAATATAGAGAATTAAAGGTTTTAAATGAATTTTCAATATGATTTCTTAGGCACACAAGCCGGAAACGAAATGCCGGCTTTGCTGCTTTATCTCAGTTCCGTTTCCCTTTTTAATGTTTATCTTAATGTCAGGCCTCCCTCTCTCTCTGTCGTGTGTGTGTGGACTTTTTAGCTAATGTAGTGCCATTTTAGGCGCCATAATAAAATGTAATGTTGTCTTTTCTGGCTTAGGCCCCGGGACGGGAATGCTCCGTTTTAAGGAAGTCTCCTTACCCATTTGGTGCGTGCCCTTACCGAATTATTGCACTTGTGTGCGTAATAAAACTCAGCCACCGAAATCTCTTGTACGCCGAAATGAAATTGTATAAAAAACCAGAGATACCATCGTCATGCCTTAAATAAGATTGGATGATGTGTCATAATGAGGATATCAGGGTGCGTGAGTGTGGGCCATGTTGTAATAAAGGCTACAGATGCAGGACATAAATTTGTATGATATTGGGAAGATTAATTTGCTTCGAAATGTTGGGGACCTCTTCTAATGGATATTCGTTTAAAGGGCACGCCACCCTGGATATTTTTAAACATTGATTTTTAGTATGTTTAAGCTCTAAGAACATTTCTTAATTCAGATTATTTATAAAGTTTATAATTTGAACGGAGCGCTCCTGCACCAGCCTACATCTGTTATTTTTTTCTTTTATGCTTTTCTCCGAATCATTTTTTAAAACTGTTGTATTCGGCATCTCAAGATCTACTAAACCGATATGGTTCGTCTTATTTTTGTTACCCCATAACATACCCTAGATCGCATTAAAGGATTGTTTGATTAATTACATCGTTCAAAATTGATGATTCTTTAACCTAAACTGTTTTTAATAAAGTTTTCTATATTTTTTCAAGTTCTGGCATTTTTTTTAAAATTCTTTTTCTGCGACTTAGTGAGTAAGTTTCTAAGAAAGAAACATTTTTGTGTTGGATTTCCCCTGCTTTCCGATATTCCGGAATCACGTACACCATGTGCAAGGATTTCGAAAAAAGATCCTATTAAATGACCCACATCACTGCCACTTTGACTTCCTTTAAAAACTTGTTTTATACCCGGTACTCATAGGCTACAAGAGTATATAACTTAGTGCTAACGGAGAAAGTATGTAACAGGCAGTAGGAGGTTTCTCCATCACATAACACATACAACTTATGGTACCGGGTATCTCACAGTCGAGCTTACTCGACAGGAGCTTTCGAACTTGTTTTTGTTCTTTTTTAATACACAGTACCCGGTAGGGTATCATAACTTATGCCAACCGACACAGAATTTATTTTTTGTTGTTTTTTTTTTATTTTTTATTTGCCGAGTCGATTTAGCCATGTCCGTGTGTCTCTCTGGCTCTCAACTGTTCTTCTCTACAACTGTCCATATAAAAAAAAAACAGATCTGAGAGTAAGTAATAAATCCGCCCTCGAAAATCATAAAATACTTATAATTAGGCCATAATGTTTTTCGGTTTATAGTAAATATATATGAAATGAATGCAATTTTGCGGACGTGCTTTCTGAGTGAAATCGATTGATAAACATGAGAGTTATTACACATTAAAGTTCTCCTCCCTCCATCCTGCTCGCACTCGCACTCATACTCGCCGCAGATGGTTAGTCTGGTCTCGAACCGTGGTTTTAAATTGGGGCGATCCAAAATGAAACTTCTGTTGTTATAATTTTATTTGTTTGTTATTTTTATAACTTTTCTTTGTTTTCTCCGCAAAAACGCACATTTATTTTCACAATACATTTCGCAACGTTTCGCATCTTATTCCCAGGATTATTTTGCCTCATTTATTCTCTCCGTGCGTGTTCGCCTTACTTATTATGCGGCAAATGTGGTGAGACTTCCGCAAGTAGAAGTGTACACAAGAATAAGACGTGTTTATCTAATTTTGGCGAGGCAAAACTTTCGTGAACGTGTTAGGCAGCAAAAAACCTACTTCATACCAGCAATATGTTTATCTTATATCTCAAGAATTTTCCTTAAAGAGATTTTGCAGTAAGGTGAAGGCGCATTGTAATTTCCATCAGAATGGACAAATTGTTTTGATTAAAAATATAATTTTTGGGAAGGCAGGTCAAGTGTCTTTTGTATTTTACTGATATTAAGCTAAATTTGTGGGTCTTATCTTATTTGTTTACTAGTTTGAATATTCATCTGAACGATAACCTGAGGTGTAAAAACTTTTATTTTCTCCATATATTTTCACTTAGTGTCATAAAGATGAGGTTAGCTTAGATTAGGTTTCTAAATTGCCTTTACTTAAATAAACTTAAATAGAATAAAAAACTTTTCCAATGAAAGTTCAATTGCATTCCCCAATAATAACTGTTAAAGCCTACCACCCAACGCACTCGCACACACACTGTGACATGAGTTGTGTCTGATACAGAGTTCCTCTCACTTCCGGCGTAACCGGAAGTTCTCAAGCATGTAAAGGAAAAAAGGGCAAACAAATCCACAATAAACAAAAATCTTGGCAAAAAAAAGGAAAAGGAGCCGGGAAAAGAAGCTGTGTGTGAGAGGGAAGTGCTTGCGAAGCGGAAATTAAGACCCACTCCAATGAAACGAGTAAGCGCCCCCAAAACAAAGCTGCCAAAAGTTCGTAAACAAACACATGTCTCAACTGTCTGCTCCCGCTTACTCTCCACCTCGCCGCCTGGCCCCCACTTACTTTCAACTGTGTGTAAACAATTCCGAACATATCACATTTTAATCCGATGTAGTGGAAAATTGCGTCAAGCGAAACAAGCAGCGGAGAAAATTGTTTTCCTTGTCCTGTGTGAAATGCCGAGAATTGATTGTACGCCATTTTTTGTCCTTACCGGATTAGTGAAGACACGTAATAAGTTGGAGTTGTCTTATCCGCTTACGTAATTAAAAACCCGGCCACCTCGACTCCACCAGTTGTTGCGATCCTGGTTAGGAGCTTTCGAGCCATTTATGTTAATGGCTTTCGTGCACCTGGCAAATCCATACACATGTCCCTCTTGCCGCCCCAAAATTGAATAGTCCTCGCTGCGTCCTTCTGGCGCTAATTTATGAGCTTGATGCGTGACCATATGGCTGCACATCCGTCGCCAGGGACACTTCCCCTATCTCCACCTTATTCGCTGAAAATAATAAATTGTAAATGTGCTCTGGTGTCCAGGTCGACAATGACTCGGAAAATTGTCGGAGCAGTGCGTAAAAGTTACTTTAAATTACAGAGGGTTCTTGCGGCCGCCCTTATAAATATGCAATGTTTTGTCGATTCTTATAGCGGAGGAGCGTCCCAATTAAACCTAACAAAAGAAAAGAGGGTTCACTCTGAAAAGGACTTTGTTATTTTACTTACAGAACTGGTATTAAAAATGAATTTTATTTTACACGGACTTTGAATAAGAACAGTAGATATTAATTGATATTTTTAAGATCAAGATCTCTATCTGTCCCATTTCTGTATGATGTATTTTTAGTTAAATTCAGGATTTCAAGATCCCATTGAAAATATTTCTCTATTAATTTCTATAAAAGTAATATCTGTATTCGGTAGAGTATCTACAGGAGTACCTCTGCTACAGCCAAGCTCGCCTACACGAATATGAATACATTTTCCAGCTAATTTTGACTCTCGCTGAAGCTTATTAATATGCTCTTGATAAATATTTATATTTCGTGCCCAGTCTCTCATCATTAGAATTCAGGCAATGTGTACACAATTTCTTTTAGCGTAGAAACCAATTTTGGGCTTACAAAACCAGAAAAATTCCCTTTTCGCTTTCCTTGTTAGTTTTTAATTTTATACGTTTCCCTCGCTTTCCCCTGCCATAAATTGTCTATTGCTGTCATACTTTTAGGTATTTAATAAATTTTATGACTTTGTTGGTGGAGCAAGGGGAATAGGGCGGCGGGCTGGCGCTGTTTTAAGGTTGCTTTGCTTTCTTTTTGCTCTTTTTTAATAACATTCGACATCGTCCCGCTGCTTCTCGCATTTTCTCCCTGTTCGCCGTTGTCCGCCTGGGGATATGCGCCTGTCTCCAGTCGCGCCTTCTTACATTTACCTACTTCCGCTCCTTCGAATTGCAAATATGGGTATTTATGCCGCTGCCACCGCCATCTCTGGGCTCCCCCAGAGCTCCCCTCGCGTTGGGCTGCTCCCCGAAGCATGCAGCAGTGTCTTGTATGGGTTTATTATGAAAGCTTTGCTTGAAACACACAATTTCCTCAAGCGATTTCCGTATTCCCCTCTCGATGGCTCTTATTAAATTGAATGCCCGCCCCTTATTACCGAACCACCGCCCCTCAGCTGGATCGTTAAGTAACAAAAATACGATGACTGCTTGCAAAGTGCGCTTTAATTGAATTGCACATAGATTTTACTTTGCTTTGGCCCCCAGCTAGGCGAGCGGTTAGATGTAAGTTTTGTGCGGTTCTGCCACGTCTCCCGCCCCCAACTTGCGGCATAACTCAAAGGTCTTTAGAGGCGCTCCAAACTGTCATAAGCATTGTATTCGCTCATCCTTTTTTACCACTCTTTGGTAAACACTTTGGAACTTTCTCTACCTAGGACTATGTAGATCTAGATACTCTTTCAGGACCTTATAGTTTAGACCGACAGGGTACGATGTCCAGCATCACCAGGAGAGTCATTCTAGACATATCCGTCTGCCTTCTCTTCAAAGTACCCATAGGATACAAGGGTTTTATAATTTAGTGCCAATCGGGAACACTTGTAACAGGTAGAAGGAGGCTTTTCCGACCCCATAAAGAATATATATTCTTGATCGGAGTCACCAGCGGATCCGATTTAGCCCACGCCCACTTCCGCCTTCATTAATCATGAAAAACGTATAACTAAGCTATAGTCGTGATTTTCGGCTTAAACTAAAAGGATATAAAATAAATACATTTCTGTGGACGAACCCTTTAAGTTTGAGTGAAATCAGATGATAAACATAGGAGTTATAAAATAAACAGATCTTTGTATGCTGAGCTTCTGCAACATCTACATTTGAGTTGGCAGCACCAACATCTTGCTTAGCATGTTCTTAGCAACATCTATCTTTTTGAGTGATACTCAACATGTTCCTAGCAACATTTTTCTTTATTCGCCAACGTTTCCTCCTGCCTGTCGTCCTGTCTAATTTAAGATGTTCATAAATTTGATCTTATTTGGACAAAGTGAATGAGTCATGTCCTTATTTATTGTCCCCATGTATTTTATTTTCACAAACAATGCTCAGTATCTCACAGTTGTTTACACTCGACTGAAGCTTTTCTACTTGTTTTAAACATATCCTAGCGTCACTTGGACTAAGCGTTATTTTGGGATTAGACTGTGTTAGATATTATACAACATTTTGTAGTTATAATCGGAAATTTAGGGCATCCGGGGGTCATTTTCTTTCCCAATATGTATTTCTGCGTTTTTGTTTGAATAGCATTTTAGGTTTGCTTGGGCTTTTGGCACAACAAGAGCAACTGAAAGGAAAAGAAAGAAAGCGAGCACTTCTAAGTGGGTTTTGTGCGAAGGGAAGTTAGAAATGCTCGCGCAGTAAGGGCTGGTCAACTTAGCAGCAAATCAAAAGCATTTCTAACTTGCCAGTGAAGTTTGCACAGCGGCGGGCTCTGAAAGCGCCACGAAGGCAGCTGAGATTAAGTGCAAATAAAATGATGTCGTGAAGTGGGTTGTGGGCTAAAAGCGCCGCAATGCATGCCCCACTTCATTTCAGCTATCAACTCGTAAAGTTTGCGGCTTCATGGCCGCCAGCAAAACGTCGGGCGTCCCTGGGGAGTGGAGCTCTGATTTTTTCGTTCCTCCGAACAGACTGGAGGAGACCACAGCAGGCAAGCTGCAATTACAAGTTGGCAACTGATGGGTGGCAGTGCCCCAGGACTCAATGCACAAATCTTGACAAGTATTTTGTCAACTTTGACTGCTGGAGCAGGAGCAGGACCTGGAGAGCGAGACCAGATGAAGTGCAAGTTCCTTCGACCTCAAACCAAGAATGCTGAGCTTTAAGCCTGGCTTTCTCCTAGGTGTCTTTCCCAACTTGTCCCTTTTTGTATGAGTTGTCATAGAAACTGAAAGTGCCAAAAAGTTGGTGATGCAGAAAAAGTGAATTCTGCTCAGAGATGGGCTAAAGAGTTATAGCTTTTTATATAATAGTATCGAACTACTCTTAGTAAACCTATAACATTTTTGTTTACTCAGTTTCGTAATAATCTGATTAATGCAATTATTTTATTTATTTACATTTCGAATTTAAAATGGCTACGATTGAATCAGGGTCTGGTTAAATTGAATGTGTCATTCACGTTGCCATCCCTAATCTGGATTAATTAAGCTGGGCGGAGCTGTCTTTCTGCATTCCCCATTAATTAACTTGATTCAGTATTCGGGCCTGCCATTGCCTACTCCCATCTGCAATTCAATTAAAAATTAACATTTTAATTGCAAATTACTTTACGTATACTTTGTGGAGCGGCGCGCACACCGGCAGAAACTCCACTTAACTGGAGTAACTTCTTCCACTGACACCTGCAACCAGGCCAGGCGGAGAAGTGAACGAGGACCCGGACTGAGAGCTGCCGGAGGAGCAGCTCATTTTATGGCGTTTAATTTTATCATGCGCCAACAATTATGCAACTTGTTGGTTCACTGGCTCCCTGGTCCAGGCCGTTTTCAATTTGTTGCCAATAAAAGTTTTTCCATTTCAGGTTCCCCTTGTTTTCTGGGTGGCCTACAAAATATTACTTTCCGTTGTTGCCTCGTCATAGTTGTATGAGTTGGCAAAAAAAAGAATTAAAGTTATAGTGCGCCAATTTCATTGGGAGAAGAATGCTGTGGGAGTCGCACTTTGGCTTATATCTGTCTTATTTCGGCTCTTATTTCGCATCTGAGTTAAAGTTAAATTAGTTAAATTGGGAACTCTGTCTGTCTTGTTCATTTTGTTTTTCATTTTGTTAATTTAACAATCCATTTTGTGGCAATTTGTTATTGATATCCCTGTCGTTTCTTTTGAAAGTGTTGCTGGGGAAACTGGAGGTAATAGAAAACTGGATCAAATGTGAAACTTCCTACACATTTTCGTATTGGGTTTCCATTAAACCAAGCCAAAAATACAGAGAGACTGCCGCATCATTCTAGTTTTCTATATGTATTTGGATGGTTTAAACACAGAAGGACCTGTGATTTTATTGCAATCATACTCAGTCACAAACTGAAAGTGAATTGTGCCCTTGACGCGTATTGTTCTCCCTGTTTTTGCATAACTCTTGATGCGGTAACTCGGCTGTTAATTGCTTTTGTAGACAAATTTAAAAACCTCGACCATGGCATTGTTTTCGGCCAGGAGCTCTTCAAAAACAGACAAAACCACGACGTAACCATGACCATGATTTTGCAAGCCAAAACAGAGGCAAAAAAGCCACCCGAAATGAAAAGGGATGCTCTTCTTTTTTTGACCGGTGGGTCAGTTTTAATTTAACTTTGACATGCATCAGCTCAGAAATCCAATTACAACACAAATGTACACAGAGAGAGTGAGAACGTCCTTTTTGTGAGGCTAGAAAACCCATTAGGCCCCTTTGCCTTCCATAAAGATGGAGATTTATGAAACCATTAATTTCCAAAGCGCAGAAAAAATGTGTTAAAATTAAAAACGGAGTAAAAAGTGGTGGAGTAATAGAGCTCGTGGAACTGCGATGGAATCCTAGAAATGTCCAGTCAGCCGGCTAAGCTGCGACCGGGTGCCTCTGCCAAGCCCGATCGCAATGCAAACGAGGAGAACCAGCTGGGCGCCAAGCCCAAGGCCCAGGTTAAGGGTCAGAGGATACTGCTCGCCCAGACCGACAACCACCAGTCGAGGATGGCGTCGCATCCCAACTACATGGAGCTGGAGTTCCTGCCGGCAGAGCCTGCAGCTGGGGGGCCACAGATTACCTTTGCCGATCTGCCAGTCAGCTACGCCACCAGTCTGGTTGGACCCCCGCCCTACAGGGATCCGCCGCCGCCGACCCCGCCGCCTCTGTCGCAAATGCCATCGCGGCTGCTCCACTCGGCCCCCAACTCCCCGAGTCGCGGCAAGGTTGTCCTCAGCAAAAAGGAGCGCAAGGAACTCAGCAAGCAGCTGGGCATCGACGAAGCCTCGATCCTGAGCAGCAGCGCCCAGTCGAGTCCCTACAAAGGGCGAGTCAGCGAGCTCAAGAACTGCATAGCCCGCGGGCTCTTTGCCACCTTGCATCGGGGCTCTCAGAAGTCCCTGCAACAGCAGGACGACCGGGTCGTCAGCCAGGAGATATCGCCTCCGCCGCCGGCCCCAGAATCCGGTAACAATAACGAGGATGCGGCGGACTACTCGGAGAAGCTGAAGAATCTGCCAGTGCGCCAGCGCAAGGTGGCCACCTCCCACATGGAGAACTACTGCCTGTTCGACCCGGTGGACTTCATCAACGAAAAGGCTATGAGGTATCCCAGCTCCAATGGCCATGGTTTGAGGGATCCATTGTTCAGCTCAAGGCAGCACTTGGTCTGCGAGGATGAGGATGAAACGGTGGCGGAAGTCATATACGACAATGAGGAACTCGAGCTGGAGGACACCATTATTGTAGAGACCTCGGCTCTGCCAGAGGCTGAATCCGAGGCGACTGCAGGCACCACCAAAATTCTGGCCAGCTTCGACCACCACAACTACTTCGTCATAGAACCTGGAGACTTCTCCATAGACATAGGAATACCCAATCCGTACACCAACGAACAGCTGGTGAACGCCAAGCTGGAGCAGCAAAATCTGGAGACACTCTTTAGCGAATTGGAGAACACGGCCAGTATGTCGAATAGCCAGGAGTCCAAGGACACGGAGACTACTTCTACCGCCCTGGTGGAATCCTCCACATCCTCCAACTCGGCCAGCTCCGCAGGAAGCTGCTCCATTGTCAATCCCACCCAGCAATCCTCGAAGAAGAAGCTGACCTTCCTCAACTTATCACCGTTCCGCTGCGGCAAGAAAGGCCTCCAAAGTGCCTTTGAGCAGCAGCGGGCTATTTCCGAGCTGGTCAGCACGGATCACATGTTGCACCTGCAACAGTTGCTGGAGGAGCAGCGCCAGGATCAGCGATCGCACACTGTGCCCACCGAGTCCAACTATGTGCTGTTCAACCCAGGTCCGGTGCCCAGCCGACACGTCCAGTACAAGATACGGAAACCCCGACCCCTGTCCACTCACAGCGATGCGGACAGCGGCTTCCTGTCGCCGTGCTCGCCGGACGAACTGAAGGCCAATCCGGCTATCCTGGTGCTGCAGCAGTGCGACAGTGTCCAGGGATACTTGGAGGTGAGTTACCACTTATGAGTGCAAATTTATATGTAATTAAATATTATTCGATGTTACGTCTGATTTAAAGACGAACTTCTGTGGATACAAAAAGAATTTCAAGATCTTACTAAGGCTTGGTTATAATATCTAGGATTAGAGATATAATCTCTGCATTATTCCAGGGCATTAAAATTTATACATTTAGCAAATCCTCATATCCCTGATGCTAGTCTACTTATGTGTGTGTTAATTGAATATTAATTATTGTGTAATTGAATATTATTTGATGTTACAACTGATTTAAAGACGAACTTCTGTGGATACAAGAAAGAATTTCAAGTACCTACTAAGGTTTGGGTATAGTTTCTAGGGTTAGAGATATAATCTCTGCATTATTCCCAGGGTATTAAGAGGGACATTTATACAAACGGCACATCCGCATATCCTGATGCTAGTCCACTTATGTGTGCAAATTTATATGCAATTCAATATTATTTGATGTTACGACCAACTCTTATGGATACAAAAATGAATATCGAGAATTTGCTAAGGCTTAGTTTTAATTTCTAGGGTTAGAGATATAATCTCAGCATTATTCCCATCGTATTAAGGCGGATATTTATATATTCGGCACATCTGCATATACTGATGCTAGTCCACTTATGTGTGTGTTATATGTAATTGAATATTATTTAATGTTACGACTGATTTAAAGACGAACTTCTGTGGATACACAAAGAATTTCAAGTACTAAGGCTTGGTTATAATTTCTAGGGTTAGAGATATAATCTCTGCATTATTCCCAGGCATATCCTGATGCTAGTCCATTTATATGTGCAAATTTATATGTATTGAATATTATTTGATATTATGACCGACTTCTATGGATACAAAAAAGAATTTCAAGTACTTACTAAGGCCTGGATATAATTTCTAGGGTTAGAGATATAATCTCAGCATGATTTCCAGGGTATATCTGCATATCCTGATGCTAGTCCACTTAATTGTGCAAATTTATATGCAATTGAATATTATTTAATGTTACGTCTGATTTAAAGACCAACTTCTATGGATACAAAAAGAATTTCAAGAAAATGCTAAGGCTTGGTTATAATTTCTAGGGTTAGAGATATAATCTCTGCACTATTCCCAGGGTATTAAGGATGGCATTTATAAATTCAGAAAATCGTCATATCCTGATGCTAGTCCACTTATGTGTGTGTTATATGTAATTGAATATTATTTAATGTTACGACTGATTTAAAGACCAACTTCTATGGATACAAAAAAGAATTTCAAGAACTTGCTAAGGCCTGGTTATACTATCTGGGGTTAGATATAATCTCTGCATTATTCCCAGGATATTAAGAGGGGCATTTATATATTCAGCAAATCCTCATATCCAGATGCTAGTCCACTTATGTGGACTTATATGTAGTTGAATATTATTTGATGTTACGCCTGATTTAAAACCCAACTTCTATGGATACAAAAAGAATTTCAAGAAAATGCTAAGGCTTGGTTATAATTTTTACGGTTAGAAATATAATCTCAGCATTATTCCCAGGGCAATAAGAGGGGCATTTATACATTCGGAACATCCGCATATCCACTTATGTGTGTGTTATATGTAATTAAATATTATTTAATGTAATTGAGTATTATTTAATGTTACGACTGATTTAAAGACCAACTCCTATAGATACAAAAAAGAATTTCAAGAACTTGCTAAGACTTGGTTATAATTTTTAGGATTAGAGATTTAATCTCAGCATTATTCCCAGGGTATTAAGACGGACATTTATACATCCAGCAAATCCTCATATCCTGATGCTAGTCCACTTATGTGTGCAAATGTATATGTAGTTGAATATTATTTGATGCTACGACTGATTTAAAGACGAACTTCTGTGGATACAAGAAAGAATTTCAAGTACCTACTAAGGCTTGGTTATAATGTCTAGGGTTAGAGATATAATCTCTGCATGATTCCCAGGAATATCCTGAAACTAGTCCATTTATGTGTGCAAATTTATATGCAATTGAATATTATTTGATGTTACGTCCAACTTCTATGGATACAAAAAAGAATTTTAAGAACTTGCTAAGGCTTGGTTATAATTTCTAGGGTTAGAGATATAATCTCTGCATTATTCCCAGGGTATTAGGAGGGGCATTTATACATTCAGCAAATCCTCATATCCTGATGCTAGTCCACTTATATGTGCAAATTTATATGAAATTCAATATTATTTGATGTTAGGACCAACTTCTGTGGATACAAGAAAGAATTTCAAGAACTTGTTAAGGCCTGGTTATTATATCTGGGGTTAGATATAATCTCTGCATTATTCCCAGGGTATTAAGGCGGGTATTTATACATTCAGCAAATCCTCATATCCCGAGTCCCATCGTTACATCGCATAGTTAAGCCCACAGCGGACCGCACCAGCTTATCTATATGAACCATTTCCCATATCGTAAGCCGCTCTGTTTCCGGTGTCGTACTTGTCGCCATTTGCCGGCTCACTTATCTTAACGAGCGCGCAACTTAACAAGTCTTATTATGCATCTTGAAACACCCCAGGGGAGGTGTTGGCTCATTGCTCAACCCTCTGGCCAAAACCACCCGCTATCGCGTCGAACAAACGCCAACCCCTCGGCCGATTCGTTCGGCATAAATTATCAAAAAACACCCACGAAAATGCAGTTGGAGGCAGTGCATTCGAATGGTTCTCTGGGGCGCTGGGGGTTGAGGGTTTTCCGAGGTCTTCCTTCTTTGGTTCCGCTGGATTGCATCCGGCGGTTCCATTGCCATTTCCCTTTGCCAGGTCCTGGGTCCTGGGTCCTGGTTCTCGCCTCTGTTTCGCGCAGCCTCTGGGGAGCAATCAATCGTCGCGCATTCGCTGCTCGCTTCATTAGTTTTTCCACCGCCGAACATTAGTTTGATTGTCTTGGAAAGTGAGGGACAGGTTGAAGGACAGGCAAGGAAGCGGGAAGGCAGGGAAACAACACCCGCACACCAGCTGTGCTTGCATCTTAGCGACTTTTAATGGAATTGAATTAAAACTGTTGCCATGGTGTTGAGTCCTCCGGAGTGTGATGGGAATGTACAACGTGCGGCACATCCCCCATGAAGCCACATAAGCTATGCCCCTTTCAGCGCTCCTTGCCACAGGCATTTTCTATCATTTGCAAATTGAAATGCGCGCTGTAAATTTTTGCTCTGAGGCAGCTTCCAAAAACCAAGAAGCAACAGCCCCTCAGTGCGGGGAGAGACTGCCTCGCCTTCGCATTTCCCTTCGGGCCATTTTTTGCTGTCTGGACCATCTAATGAAACGACGACAGGGCATCAAGTGAAGCACACTTTTTGGCTCATTCGAGTGGCCTGCAAAGTGTCAAGTGCATTGCTTTTCATATCCTTGTGGGCGGTGGTTGGATGGCTAGATGGCCGGGAAAACTGCAAATGAAGGCTCCTCCTAGAAGCAGGGATGGTGGGCGAGTCCCGTGGCAAATGGGATGTAAATTGATATACGCGGGGGGCTTCTGCGTCATCAGCAGGCAGGCTCAAAGGTGAATGCTGTCATATCCGGGGTAAAAATAGTTCAAAAGGGGATATTATCTTAGTAGAGAAAATATATCTAGGACGCAAACTGCAGAAAAATAGGTAACTGGAGATGATTGCATAAAATAAAATGATCAAGCCATCACTATCAAGGCATACGATTAACTTTGAAGTCTGGCATCAAAGGGTCACTAGGTTAAAGAATATTTTGAATCCGAAGAAGTCGAAATACAAACAGCTGTAGCTTAAACTTAGCTTCTATCTTTGCCTCTACCATTTAGCTCCTTAATTTAAGCTAAACATTTTTTCACTTCACTTATTCCACCCCTCGGGTTTTGTCACTTTTGCGAATTTCCATTCTAGCCATATCGTAGCTCCGATTCCAACGCCCAGAACTTTCCATCAAAGTCAAAGCAAACAAAAACATTTTTGGAATTTATGCAAACGGCGGCTGGCGCTTGCATAACCATAAATTGTGGTCCTTCCTCCCGTTGGGAATGGTCAGCACTTTTCGGGCTAGGTCTACCCGGCTAGGACTTTGGACTTCCCCTGTTCATTTACCCCGAAACCTTAAGCGAACAGTCTCAATTGCAAATTGCAAACAGCAGAGAGGCATGCAATTTTGCCTCCATACACACCAGAGCCCTGTTCTGCACACCCCCTTTTCCGGCGTTTCCCGGGGTTTCCCGGAGTTCCCTGGACTTCCCCGGGAGCATGTCGCGAGGCGCTACTCTGTCAGCTGTCGGCGTAGCTGGGAGAGGATGCTGCACCCGAAATACTCCTTCCTCCTCGGGGTGGTTTCAAAGGGGCAACCTCCGGGGGTGAGCTGTGCCAGAGCCAGTGCCAGTCGCGTGTCGTTCGGCTACTCTGTGGACCCACTCACAACCTGCCACTCCCCGGACGCCGCTGATTAGTCCAATAAGTTGTAAAAAGTGGCGCTGCTGCTGCATTCCCTTGGTGATTATCAGATGTTCATGCTGCGGGGGTTGGGATTTCGTTTCGATAACTTTTTGATTTATGACCGGCAATAAATGTTCAATGCATTTTATAATTATGTTGGGCCCACAGCGACAAATGAAGGGAAAACGTCGCTGCCATATGTGCGAAATTGAACATACATAATTGCGAATGGGACTCTTACTTATATTTTTGGCGCAGCAAATTGAATGTGCCATTTTCAGACTTGTGAAATGCAGCGTAATTATTCTGAACGACCCTTGTAGCTGAATTAATATGTTTCTTTATTACACACAAAGCATATGAAAATAAAATTGTAAAAAAAATTTACAAATTGTGTCTACTTGGTTAGATTGTTATAAAAATAATATATACAATGAATTTGAATAAAATAAGAAGTAAAATAATTGGAACTCCCATAAAGCCATTAGCAAAATTAAGAATATTTATGGTGGCACTAGCTTATTAATTGGTGCAAGCATAAAAGGAAAATGCTTTAAATTTTAATGACAGAGGTGCATCAGAAACCCCTCCTGATATGATATCAGTTTAAAAGCTGTTCAAAAATATCCAATAAAAAATGTTAGGTAACACTGTAAAAAGTTTGTCTTTCAAGTATCAATACACTGTTTCCTAGGGCATCCTCGACAGTATTTAATATATTTAATAATTATGCATGCACGGATGTCGTTGATAAGCAAGTGCAACAGTCAATATTGGGATAACTTCAACTCATGGTGCGCTGGAAATTCCCATTAAGGAGGTGCAGATGAAGCTGCAATTTATAGAGCACTATATTGAAACTCCAATAGAGGCATTAGCAATTTTAACAATATGTATAGTGGCACTAACTTATTGAGTGGTACATGCATAATTGGTAAAAGCATAACATTTAATGACAGAGGTGCATCTGAAACCCCTACTGATATGATATCAGTTTAAAAGCTGTTCAAAAATATTTTTGAAAAATGTTAGGTTAAATTGTAAATGGTTTTCCCTTATGTCCGTTTTCTAGGGCATCCTCGGCAGTATTTAATACATTTAATAATTATGCATGCACGGATGCCGTCGATAAGCAAGTGCAACAGTCAATATTGTGAAACCTTCAACTCATGGTGCGCTGGAAATTCCCATTAAGGAGGTGCAGATTAAGCTGCGATTTATAGAGAAAATACTTTTTCATTTCATAATTATGTTGGCGGAGAGAATGGTAATTTTAATTTTTCTGCGATCGTTTTATTGCCAGTCGTCCTGCCATCGGAAAGACGCCAGCTGGCTGCAGAGGGCCGCTTTAATGGACGTCCGCGTTATTAATGTCGGAGCTGTTGCACATATGATGGCGACAGGCTGAACAGGACAGGACGGGGACAGCGCCTTTCCTCCATTTTCCGGACATTTTCTCGGACTGCGAGCTCTGCTTAAATGCACATTTCATATTTTCCGGCACACTTAAAGTTTTCAATTTTCCGCTCTATGAGCCACAGGGACTGGGAGTGTCCCCCGCTCCATGCCATCGGTTCTTGGATCCATTTTATTTACATGGACGGAGGCTCCGTTGACGTCACTTAGTGGGCGCATGCGGCACATTAAAGGCAGTCAGCCAGGACTACTCGCTCCTCTCCTCGCACTCTGCTGCAAAATGCAGCCGTGACAGCTAAATGCGTTGCACTTATGCTTAAAACATGCCCGTCCAGACAGCACTCCAGCGAGAGGGGAGATAGCCGAGCAGGGGAGACAGGGAATTGCGACGGCATTCTTGGCTTTCTCTTATTTTAAATGATAGTTAAAGTAATGGATCGACGGAAAATAAAACAGGATTACGATCTCAGGAGGCTGTCTGTTCGAAATTAAAATTTAAGACCTAAATGTTTGTTTTCCTAGATTATATTAAAATTATACGAATTACTTAATATACTCCAAATGAGTAGAGTTTACGGTTAGTAATGTGCTTTTGAACTCTTTTAAAATTAAAAGCCTTAACTGAAATTGAGATTTCTTGTATATTTGAAAAGTCAGACCGAAAATTATGGTATATGGTATATATGGAGTCGACCAAAGAGAACTGAAGTCTGTTTTTTGTGATAAATCGAAATTCTGTTTTATATATATCGTATAAAATTAACTTAAAATATGCAAAAAATAGTTGACACTATCAATGTTAGAAATAAATATAAGGAGGTTATCGAAAGGGGGTTCTAAATATATTAGGTAAAAAAGAAAAATAAATTAGATACCATTTTTCGGGAACTTTTTCGGTAACTCGCTAATAACGATTTTCCAACGATAAATGCGATATTTTTCGATAATTAAAAGTTATATACCATATTAGTATCAAACATATCGATATTGTCGATTGATATTGAGCGCGATATGTTTTTGCCGATATATCATACATCCTATCCTCCTATTGATATACAATCCTAGTATGCAGACGGATGTACTGATAAATTCAGTTACTGGTGCTGATCAAGGGTATGAGATGTAATACAATTGTCAATGGAATACAAATCTTCCTTGGTCATGAAATTTCGAATTTATATTTCAAGTTTGTGGAAGACTGCTTATTAACATTCTCTTGACCACTCGCTTGTGAAGCCAACATAGAAAGTTCTATGCATTATTTAACAATAATCGTGACAGATTTATAATGCCTCCTCTTCCGGTTTTCTCTGCCAGCTCTATTCCCAATGGGAGAAAGCATCAGACCAGCAACGCTGAAAATGCAAAACTCCGGTAGAACGGAGTTAGGAAACTTCTCCAGGCTAGTGCCGGCTGTTCTTTTTTCTGGAAGCTGTGAAAAATTATAGCCATAATTTTTGGCCAGTAACCAGGCTGTGCACTCTTCCATGGGGCTTCGCGGGCGCCCAGTCCACTTTTCGGCACTTAATGCATATTTAAAACTGCTTTGCTGGATAGTTTCAGTGGGTAGCTGAAATTGCGCATTTTTGGCTTATTGGGATATTTATTTATTAAATTCTACTGAAGCCATGGGCGCCTTGTTTGTGCAACTAATTAAAAAGTTTCGTTTTTGCCCTTGGCCTAGCACAGCTGGCTTTTATGTACATATAAGCTAGTCTCTGGCCTTCTGAACTATGGGAAGTTAAGTCAATGCAGTCAAGTATGCGAAGCACATAAAATAATTGCATTGTTTTGGCATTTCTTGGGAAATCAAATATCAACTTTTGACTAAACAATTACTTGCAGCTCGATGCATGCCTTTTATCCATTTATCTCTCTTCATCGTCTCATGTTTGTGCATTTTGAATTGTAGAAAACATGGCAAATAAATCGGCTCTAAATGCGGGAGATGTCGGTTGGAGAAACTACATTCTCTATTAAATATATGTAGATGCAATTAAAAGTGACATTTTCACAATACTCTAGGGTCTTATTATTATTATTATTATACGAATTGAAATAGTTAATATAAAAACTATATTAAAACTATACCCAAGGCCTTGGCATGCATCAAATTTGTTGTTCACAAAAAGAGTTATTTAAGTTATTTAACTACTTAAGTTACCTAAATAAATTATGCACAATTTGTGTCGTATTTATATCAATAAATGTAGTTCCTTCAGCACATATCAGTTTTAATTACTATATCTACATTATTCAACAGCCAAAATATTTAATAATATATGTACATGCTTCCGATATGAGACTCTTAAGTGCAAAAGGCTGTTTAGTTGAATGCACAAAACGTATTTATTTTCATGCATAATAATGTTGCTAATTACGAAAGGCAACTCAGAAGCTGACAATATAAATGGTCACAGATGTAACTAGGTGATAAGAGATATAACAAGCTAATAACAACACAAGCCAAGGGCTGATCAGGTGGAGGAGTACAAGATGAGGAGCGGGGACATTGAAATTTATGACGTGCATCCAAATGTAGCCCACACAGGCGACATATCGCCCAACTAGGGGGCCATCAATAAGGATTTTTCGGTGGCTTCCTGTGCTGTTCTTTTGCTACTTTGGGGTTGTGACATAAATGCCATAAAACTAATGCTCAGAGCAAAAAAAGGTGGGTGCTATAATCGAACTTCGAATGCCCTAGAATAGATATATATTACTATTGAAATCATAATGACGAAATATTTACTTTATTGCACAGAAATAAGGATAGAGACTATTTTTAAATTGTAATTTCACCAATTGAAATAGATAATAATTGTCCTTTTTAATAAGTTTAGAAATACGTTAAAAAATAACTTTAGCCCTACCCTTATAATCAATATACCCATCCTTTTTGCAAAGGTTTCCATAGAAAACATTTGGGGACCCTTTGTGGGAAATTAATAACCTGGTTTACTGCTCTTTTTTCTGTTTTTGTTTTGCTGATCCTGTCCTTTTGTTCCGCCGAGGGTGGGGTGCGGACCCTGGTCTGGGGAGGATTTATTTGCCGGAAATAAATATTAGCCGCAGTCAAACACACTTAAGCCTACGCAGGCGACATCTCGGAGTCCTGTGTGCCATTTATAGTTTTACACAGGCTTAGAACTGCTTTACACGCACGTACAGCCCGAAGGACCTTTCTTGATATATGGTATCAATGCCTGTGTGTGTGTGTGTATTCGGCAGTGTGTTCACAGGCGCGCTGATTCCCATAATTGATTTTGTATTGGCCTCCGATACAGGGATGTTGGCCAACGTTGGCCCCAGCAAACTGCATATTGAATTTCAAAGAGTTTTCCCAGCGCAAGGAAATAACTTCCTTTCATCAATCACGACCAATGGTACGGAGAGGCCCTGGGCGAAATGGGAAGAGGTTTTTGAAATAAATTACCATCTAAGTTTACACTCATGGCTGGTGGGAACGCCTTAAAAAGTTCAGTGTGCTCCTCTCATAATCAAATTGAACAAAATTCATTTTAAAAATGAAGGCGGGATGAAACCCAAACAGGAACAGCCACCCCCAGCTTGTGGTGTTTCTACCTGTAATAGACCTGCCTTAGAAATGTTCCTTCCTATAACATTTGTGATAGTCTGAGCTCAAAAATGATGCTGGGCTTCGGTCTACAGAGGGGTGTTTTAGCTGAAGTTAATGTTCCTCAGCAGAATTGGCATCAGTGTTACCAACTAATGTATTTTTGTAATAACAATTATATTTCTCGAGTGCTACAAGCATTCCATTGTTAATATAAATGTAAACATGTACATATAAAGTTTTACCGGTAGCAATCCTCACAACTTTTCGATTAAGTATTACTTATTTTCTACTATCTTTTGTACTCGTGGTAATTGCATTTGGGAAAATAAGTTTATTTTTTTAATAGTTCTTATATCTTTCGAACAGAATCAAGGTTAACAATTATATTTCTCGAGTGCTACAAGCATTCAATTCTTAATGTAAATGTAAGCATGAATATTTCCTATAATATTCTGAGCTTTTACCTAAAAAAGTTTAATAGGTAGCAATCCTCACAACTTTTCGATTAAATATTACTTATTTTCTACAATCTTTTGTTCTCATGGTAATTACATTTGGGAAAAGAAATTTATTTTTTAATAGTTCTTATACCTTTCGAGCAGAATCGGGGTTAACAATTATATTTCTCGAGTGCTACAAGCATTCAATTGTTAATTTAAATGTGAACATATATATTTCCTATTATTTTCTGAGCTTTTACTTTAAAAGTTTTACCAGTAGCAATCCTCGAAACATTCCGATTAAATATAACTTATTTTCTACTATCTTTTGTACTCGTGGTAATTACATTTGGGAAAATAAGTGTATTTTTTAATAGTTCTTATACCTTTCGAGCAGAATCGGGGTTAACAGTTATATTTCTCGAGTGCTACAAGCATTCAATTGTTTATTTAAATGTAAACTTGTATATTTCCTATTATTTTCTGAGCTTTAACTTAAAAAAGTTTTAAAGGTAGCAATCCTCAAATCTTTCCTATTAAATATTACTTATTTTTTACAATCTTTTGTACTCGTGGTAATTACATTTGGGAAAAGAAGTTTATTTTTTAATAGTTCTTATATCTTTCGGACGGAATCAGGGTGCCATCCATCATTAGATCAGCCAGGCAGTGACTTCTCAACCTACCCTCGAGTTTGTAACCACCAAAAACCAAACGCAAAATAATGGGGACGAAACAACAAAGGGCAATCTGCAGAAATAGAGTTTGAGCATCGCAGACGGGCGGAAAAACAGAAGCCTCACCTAAGGCGGCAGCAAAATGTTGCACAGGTTGCCGTTCCTCTTGCCGTTCCCGTTCCCCTTGCCGTTCCCGTGCACGTTACCGTTGCCAACAGAATCATACGGACATATCAACGATGTCTGCTGCAGTTACCCCGAGCTTATCCCACCCGTCTCCGGGGCTTATGGAGTGTTGAATCATTTGTTTTTATGGACCCGGATCTCATCCCTCCCGCCTGACATCTTCTGCTGGGAACTGTAAACTATGCGGGGTTGTGGGTGGAAGCAAGGGTCGCCCAAGGACCGCTTTCCGTTCCGATTTTATGCCTCACAACTTGATGTGGAAAGTATAACAAATATTTATGCTCTGAGCTGTGTTATTAGATTTTAATTTCTTGCACCCAAGCAAACCGTGCCCACCCTTGTGCCGCAGATCCCAAAGCCGTTGGGTGCCTGGTAAGGCGGCGAATGTTTCTGGCTTGTATTTGCATTTGATGTGGGTGCGGATTGCCAATCCCCTGACACTCGACTCCACCGAATTTACGGCAGTATTACTGCGAGGTGTCATGGCCAGTAATTGAGTTTGAGTCTGCCAGCTCTCTCTCCGTTCGCTTTGGCATTTGCTGATGCAACTTGCAAATATTTGCCTAACTGCCTTCGTTAAACAACATTTTTTCACTTAACGATTCGCTCTGCAGTGCGAATATCTTCAGCTGTACGTGATGAAAGTGTGAAGTGGGAGGGGAATCGGGCTGCGAAGGGCTTCCACACCGCCCCCGGGAGTTGTTATCCTGCAAAATGACGTTTACCAAATTACGTTATTAGAAATTGATGGTTCAGTCGCTGCGGCGAAAGGGAGGAGTACGGGTTTCGTCAGCACTTTCCAAACATTCACCGCCAAACTTTATCCGTCCCGGAAATGGGTTGGTGCTTAAAAGTGTCAGCTGCACCCCGGGGAGGCACCGAGAGTAATGAGCAGGGTCATTTCTAACACCTCCGCATAACTGAAGTTAACTGACACTGGCAGGGCAAGAATTTTTAATAATATCCCGAAACCAACAGCATTTCAACTCAACTTTAGCTGTGGCTGCGGTCCATTTCCTAGCCTTCGGATGCAAATGCCACTTCTCAGTTTTGTTGGTGCATTGAAAAATGCGTTGGCTTCTCGACCAGTCATGCCCCTTGCAACCCAATGGTATAATCCTAGTTTATAGAGGAAATTATGCATTTTAGAGTGACTAACTAAGAAGCTTGACAAGACTTAATCTTCATAATACAGTGATGAAAGCTAAAAATAAATAGAGTTGGATTTTTAAAACTACATTGCTAGCATTTATGGGTTAAGTACTATTGTGTGATGTGCATTTCTGTTAGCATTTCTCGGAGTATCATTACTTAACTATGAATTTCCGCATTTATGTTTCAATTCCGATGTTCCAAAATGATATATAAATGAGATCAATTGGACTAAGATTAATAGACGACTATGACACGGTCAGTTTGTGATCCACTACCAACCAGATAAGACACATTTAAAGGAATCTAAGAATTTAAAAATCGACAAAAACATATTGGAACATTTCTAAATATCTAAATGTTTATAGTGATAAGAGTTCAGTTTATTTTAAACCATGTCTGGTTTAAATTAACTTGTGTAGACAGTGTAACTATGCTCACTGTACTCTATTCCCCTCAGTTTTGCAATCGCCCTAACGATTCTTTTAACCAAGGCACAAGCTTTTAAATCAGTTTTGGCCAGAATATTTTGGCTCGGACAAACCGGGTAAGGTATTAAACATTTTTTGCTGGTTCGCCTCGGTATAAATGTTGCTGCCGTTGGCATAGATTTGCATGGCAATGAGGAACGCAGGCGGGACGGGACTAGGTGCCATGGATATATCTGAGTGGTCCTATCGACTGGCGACATATTGCAAAAACGGACTGCGGCATTTGGCATCCGTTCGGGTTCCGGTGTCCGGTGTCCGTTTCGGCCTCCCCTTGGTTTTTTTGTGGATAGGGGCAATAAAAATGAACGTTCGAAGTGCGGCGCCAGGAAGTTGAACTATCTGCATCCAGGCGAGCTGTGCCTGTTTGATAAGCCGGGATGGGGATGTCCTGGCCCCACCGAGACGCAGGTGACACTGCTCCGCTCCGCTCCATTCAGTTTGGCTGGGTTAATTGTTTGCTTTTCCATTTATCTAGCGGGGACAGGCGAGTGACGGAAGATTTGGAACTGCCTGCCACTTGCACACTATTAATCAACTAGATTGGGCTTTCCTCAGATTCCCGGCGGATGCGGCTGCCTTGTTTATAATTAATGTTATATGTGCTTGCCTGCTCTATGCAAATTCCCCAGGCGGAGGTCCTCGTCCTCCTAATTCCCCATGGCAGCTTGCTAATGAAACGTCGCGTCGTCGAGTTTTGATGGGTCCTGGGCTTCTTTCATGGCGGAAAGGCCAATCTAACTTGCAGCCCAACTCGTAAACACTTCCAAGGAAAATTGCAAAGTGCAACGATGAAGTATTTCATTAATCTCTTACCCCCGGCGAATTTGAAGTTTAATCTTGGCCATAAAGCCCCACATCACTTACACTCGGTCCGCCACAATTAAATTGAATTAAGTTGGGGCAACCCCCAATCAAAAGAAAGGGCCACCTGAGTTCCTTGGACTCTGCAGAAATGCCGGAGGAGTTTTCGCTTGTCAAATTGATATTTGATTCATGACCAGCGCATTTGTCAAGTCATTCATCTTTCTCCGGGCGGAGCTCAAGTCCTTTCTGCCCCACTCACTGAGCACCCACCCACACTTTTTATTCTTCAATTTTTCTGTGTGATGAATGGAGAGTGTTAACGGCTAAGGCAACCATTAAGCTTTTTCTGGCTGTGATTTCTTTCTGTCTAGCTACGTATAATTTTATAGTAAACTTTTGGAAAGTATTCGAGAATACAATTGTTATAAAATATTTAAAAATATATTATATATATTTATAAATTCATTGTTTTGTCTATTATGTATGATGAAGGGGAGAGAGATTCTTTTTATTTATTTAACTTACCTACGTAGAACTACGGCAAAGTTAGTTTGAGATGTTTTCACTATCAAACTATAATAATCTTGTGATATGCAGAGTATCTTTCGATGTTTCACTGCCTTCCATTGTTTACTTCTCGTTGATTTCACTTAAGCGCTGGCCGCAAGCCCCAGAACATATTAGGCCGCACCGAATAGTCCCTTCGGGTCATGGGATGTGCCTCCTCATCATCATCATCAGCGAGTCCTGTGTCCCTCGGCTCCTGTGACGGTTCCGTGCTTGGTAACACGCGCACGTAATAAAGCGGGCATGAATTCGAAGAAGAAGGAAAGAATTAAAGTTTTTGTTTGTAAGGGTTTACATTTCATTCCTGCACGATTTGTCAAGTCAGCGGAAATCGTGCAGGCCTATCAGCGTGGCACCAAATTGAAAAATTACTTTGCGTGTGGACGAACTTATGAAAAAGTCATAAAAATATTCTCCAACGTTTGCCTTGATTTGTGGTCGAGCTGAACGCAAGCTTACCTAGGCAACAGTTATAACTTGGCCAACTAGCCGCAGGTGCCAGACGAAACGAATCCCTAAATCCCACAGAGAACTAGGCACCGCTTAGGGAATGGGCACGAGGTGGTTGGACTTCTGGTAAATTGTAGTGCAAATATTTTCGTTACTTTCCGCACTGGCACTTGAAATTGTTTGGGGTTAATTAAGGACGTTTACGGGGCCAATGCAAATAGTCCTGGTTCCGCCTCCTTCCTCCCACTTCCCCAAAAAGTTCCAGGTAGTGGAAGAGTCAAATGAACTTGTTTCATTCCTGATGGCTGAGTTTAGATTGAGTTTTCTTTATTTCGATAAAAGCTACAGGAGCATGGAAGTGGTGTCGCAGGCGGATTATAATCGAAATCTTTTGTTTATTTTTTAAATCCTGACCACAACTTGTACAATATTATAAAAAATAAAATGGGCGGGACCTAAATTATTATAAAAGCTAATTTATTGACAAATCCAAATTATTTAATTGTTATGTCGGATATAGCATATTACTGTTATTTTAACTGTTTAAAGAGTAAAATGTTCTGATAAGGAATTTCAAAATATTTCTGGCTTAGGAGGATTAACTAGTAAATGTTTTTATATCCATGACGCATAGGATCCAACCGAGAATGTATGTAACAGGCAAATATATTCATGACAAGCATCACGAATCGATTTAGCCATGTCCGCCTGCCTATTCATCCGTATAAAACAACAGAGTTCAGAGATCATAAGAGCTTGGCAAGTTTGCCACGCCTTCTATGGACCGGAAAAATCATGAAAGTCGTATTTCACAGCTATAGTATCGAATTTCGTAAAAAGTAAAGAGATATGTAATAAAAATTCGGGTAAAATTCGTGTTTTCTGTTGGGCCTATGGATATATTTTAAGCCTGAGGCTCAAAGGGTACAAGAGTATTCTAACATATTGACCATCGTCACCAGACCAGTAGATTTAGCCAGGTCCGTCTGTCCATCGTCCGGGTGTTCATCTGTCCGTCCATGTGAAACAACAGATCTCAGAGACTATAAGAGCTAGAGCTACTATTCAGATCAAGTTTGTTTCAAATCATGAAAGTAGTACACAGCTGTAGTATCGAATTCGGTTAAAGTAAATACAAATGTATTAAATATTCTGGTAACTTTCGTCCTTGTTTTCTGTTCCGCCCATGGAAAGTTCTTTGATTGATTTTGGCTATTTCATTTTTTTTCCATTCAGGCTGAATTTGTTCAGCCATAAGACTTAACATCATCTGGCGTCAAGATGAAACTTTTCTATAAGGATGTCTTCTCCACTCCCGGAATATTCCCAAAGAGCTTTGCATGAATTCTGTCGTTGTTATCCTGGTGCGTGTTAAAAAATAATTTCCCTAGGTAATTTGACAGCACGCGTGGGCAGTGTCCTCGCCCCGGGCTCTCCACCTCTCGTTGCTTGTTGTTTCAGCTAATAGCAGACAAAGTTAGAGTTTGCCAAAGTTTTGACAGAACTTTCCTTGGCTGGATTGTTATGTTTTCGGGGAAACTTTCTGTGTTGTTTTTTGTCGAGCTTGTTTTGATTTCATTGTTTATTTATTTAAATGTGAACGTTCGTCCTGTGTTGATATAATTGGGCCAAATGTGTTATTGGCCATCAACTTAATTGACGAGACGGACGTTTAGTTAATTATTAACTTCGCCTCTCTGCCTGTCGGAAAGCGGCTTATGAACTGAATAAACATGGCACCCCAAAGGATGCGGCGACATACTTGTAGCATGCCAATTGAGTGGGGGGAGAGCAAGGATAATGAAGGCCTGCTTATTAATTTTACATTTTGTGGCAGACACACCAGCGTAGTTGACAAAAAATGTGCTTTGTATCGCTTAAATTGTTTGTACAACTCCTGAAGTGTTTTTCCCGAATTCCGACCCCAGCCGACTCGACCGGCAGGCTTAATCCCAGGAACGTGACCTGATCGGGCGCACATTGTTTGCTTAACTGTTGTTATTATTCCCTTTCAATATTTGCCGATGTGTGTGGGCGGATGGGTGGCAAGCTCTGCGAAATTGGGTCCGTCCTTGTATATGTATGTGTGTGCTGCGTGGGCGAGTCCGGTCCGTCCTCCTGCCGGGGCTGCAAACAAATGGCACAACAGCTACAGGGAAAAATTGAAAAGTACGTTAAGCTGGTCGACTGGTCGGAATATTTCTATATTCGGCGAAAACCCGGCTCTGACTCTGCGCCTATTTGTGCAAACAAGTGAGAGTGATTTATGCATAGCAAACCGCCTTCCCACATCCGCTCAACCCATCAGGGAAATGTCTCCCCGGCTGAAATGTGGCTCCAAAGCTCCAACTTCACGTCCTTGTTGACTCAGCCGAATGATTGTTTTGGAGTGTCTGGATTTGTGTCCTTTTAGGGCATAAGCATTGTACAAATATATGGAGAGTGCCTTGCAGTAGCTTGGCAGAGGTTTAATGGATCTTTCCGAAAATTAGAATTTTCTCCCGAATTTTAAGACTCACTCGAGACAAGGGATCCCGACAAATATTTATTTAAAATTGGTTTTAATTTGGGTTTCATTCAAATCTTTAAAAAAAGATTCAAATATTTATATAATTTAATTAATCGTTATTTATAAATCTAAAATGATTGGATATACATTAAATCTTGAATCAATTTGTTTACAAGTTACAAAGCTATGGAGTGTACTGTCATAAAGTTATTAGCCAGCGATAGACCTTAATGACCCCGCCACAAAGCCACTGCAGACACAAAGCCACTCAAGCAAATGCCATATCAAAGGCCAATAAGAGCGTATTTAAAGCCAAACCACATCACATACTCAAAATGGCACTCAACCCATACCCACGTGAGGTCCCCCAATATTCAGGACCCTTGTAACGTAATCAAGTATCCACTCTGTGGACGTTGGCGCTGGCCAAACAGAATTACGTAGCCCGACGTAGCTCCACAAATTAATTTAATACCGGCGCAAAAAATCTAACAAAAAGGGAAAGCCGAAAGGGGGGAGAAAAAGAGTCGCCAGAGCCGGGAAACATTATAATAAAATTAATCTCCATTTGTTTGATGGGGTGGACGGCCCAGTCTGGCTTGGTCCCGCTTTATTAGCATCCAGCGGGCTACTGGAGCCAAAAAGTGGCAATTATTCATTTTATGAGCTCCCGCTGAACGTGGGGCTGGCGGAAAAGCATGTGAACCATAAAAATTAAAAATTAGCCCCTGGCAGCTCTAAGGGGATTACGTAACACTCATTTGATGGAGCCAACAAGGAGAGAAGTTGGCTGGGCACTCAAAACAACAAAGAGTAGAGTCTCGAAAACCGTTTACATCAGAGTATTACTACTTATAAATAAAGACATATTTATCAATGTCATACAAGGGTATACTATGCATCTCCTAATAAATAGTAATATATAAAATAATATAGTTCGAGCTGGTATTATCGTAGGAGTTATCAATTTTATAAACAATCTAAAATATATAGCTGTTGGACATAGACATAAATATAGATTTACAAAGTGTTCTAGAATATGGATAGATTTTTTCCAAGTGCACAACAAGGGAAGCCGTGGAGCAGTCACCCTTTCACCAACGTTAAAGTCAAGAAAATGAATATTTATGCGACACTCGGGGAGTCCCCCACCTCAACCCATTGTTATGTGGCAAGCACATGTCAAAATTTTTAGGGCTCAAAAGGATAGAGGCTGCTGGCCAAAACAGGCGCCACTCGAGGCCTTTGCAGCTCGGATGGTGGGCTTCATGTTAGGTGACTAAAATTTTAATTGGTTTTGTCTTGGCCTCAGTCCACTCTCGCCCCGAGTATATTCAAAAATTAAATCCAATTATCAGTGTAAAGCCACTCGTTTGCTCCAGGGATTTGAGCACTCATATGCATGCCAGGGAGCAGCAGTGAGGCTGCTCCGATATCCCAAGCAAGTCTAGGGAGCGTAATGCAGCAAAGTTTAATTTTAATGAAAAACTTTTGTTTGGACCCCACTCCCTTGAGCGAAGGACTCGCACAATCTGGTTTCCCCCATTCCCCCATGGCTGCAGTTAACCGTGTAAGTGTTAAGCTCGGAAACTCAACTTTGAAGGTTATTCCGCTGGGTTTCTAACTAGAATCTGAAAGGTTTCCTCCGTCGAGATCCGAACAGGAACTTGAAAGGTTACGGGCTCAGTTTGCCAAATTTGAGTTTGAAACTTTTGGGTTCTGAGGTCTCTTGTATGCATTTAAAAGGTTAATTTGCTGGGGCTTCTATCTGGGCTGTACGTGATAGACTATGGAACTTAATAGCTCTAATTGTTTCCTCGTTATATATAAGAGAAAGAAAATGCTGGTTAATGGAATGTCAAAGACAGACTAATGTTAGAGAAGTAATTTAAGATTTAGGTATGGGCCTATACCATGTTAAATATCATTTCCTGTAACTACTACTAATATTTTTAGTAGTAAAGTGGTAACAATCCCAATTTATACTTAACTAGTTGGCGTTTGGCACTTTCAAGAGTAAAACCTGACAAGGATATCTTTAAGGTGCGAAACAGTTAAAAGATTTGGGTTAAGTCCGAAAGCAGCATTGAATTTGCAGAGCCTAAAAGCCCGAAGGGAGGATTTGTAATTTGTCTGCTGCTTGAAATAGATTCAAAAATTCCTTGGGCTCAAACCAAAGCCCTTTGGCTGTTGCTGCCTGACCCTAGTAAAAAATATTAGCATAAGTGTCCCACATTCTAAGCCGTCCTGGGTTATTTAGGCAGGATACGAGTTCTGGAAATGTAAATAAAATCAACTGTGGGTGCATAGCAACGGAACAGCCAAAAAGGACAACAATGAAAATACAGGAAAAGCAGAAGGTGCAGGCCGAGAGCAAGAATATCTTTCTGGAACGCTTGACAGCCACTTACACATGTCAAATGCAACAACACAAAGTGGGTAGGAAAAACCAAATAAAAAAGTAAGCGAAATACAAAGGAAAGGGATAACGAGGAAAACGGATATTAGAGTATTAGACAGGAAGCTGGTTGACATGGTTGGCTCCTCGCTCCCACTCCCACTCCACTTCTAAAATGGCTGGCATCTGGTCAATGGAGAAGCTCCCAAGTGCAGGGAATATCCGTTGTTTTTTGTGCAGACCAAAGGAATTTTCGTGGCATTAACTACACTTGAAGCGTAAAATGGAGCCACGAATCTCATGGCCAACACAAGGAATTTCTTAATATTTACCAGGCAACAGAGGGGAAGGCGTCGGGATGGAGGGTTAGGTCTAAAGAGAATTTCAAGTATTTTAAATGTTGGGCAATTGCTGTTGATACTTGGCCTAAAGCACTGGTAACTTAATAACTCTCGTGGAGCCTGTTGCCGCTAATTAGCTATCTACATATTTTTCATATTTAAAAGATCTTTTGTTTGGTTTCCTCATTATATTTCTAATAAGCTTTTCGATTTTTGTCTTTTCAGGTAAGCCGCTTTTGGGAGTTCCTTTGTTTGTCGATGCTAATTAGGTCGAAGTGAACTAGAATCATATTAAAAGACTTCAGAATGAATGGAAGACAGTAATTATTCAAAAGTTCCTAATCATATTACAGTACTATGACTAGAAATCTTTGTAAGTGGACATGGGTAATTAGAAAGCTATGAAAATAATTAAGGTAACTAATTTTATCAGATATTAGTTAATAACTGAGCGGTTTTTAAGTTAGTGAAAAAGGCACTTCGGGCAATTCGTTCACACAAATTCGGATAAATGTGATTATCTGCAAAGTTACTCATCATTAACCTGTAACCTGTGCGCCCGTTAATTATCTCGATTCCGTAACTCCCATACGATTAACATGCATCGAAATCCCCATTATGCACCTGAGGAAAAGCCGCTTTCATCGCTCTTTGTGCACTGCACACTACGAGCTCATTAAGCCCCACTGACGTTCTCATTAAATTTATACACATTTAATTGACTTTATGACCAGTCACGGCCACGGAAGCTTCCAGAGGCGCCTGTGGCCTTTAGGCTGCCATCCCTCCCTGGTTAGCGCATCGTAAAAAACAGGCAAATATCTTATTATAAACTCTAGCATATATAAGCGCACGTGTATGCACGTATGTATAACGATTACATATAGTTCACATGCTCACGCATAAAGGCTTAAATAACAAAGCCGCCTGCCACAGACGCGTGCTTCACGCTCGTAATTATGTGGCATCCGACGAGTTGCCACATTAAAGTTTAAAAGTACAGGGCGTCGAGGCACCTGAGTTTGTTTGCACAATGGACAGCTTGATTCCTTTTTTGTAGATCAGTAGAAACTCATGTGTCTCTAATAGTAGATTGAGATTGAGATGATTGAGGAATGTGTTCCTTGAAATGAAAACGTCAATATGATCGATTACTTTAAGAACGATTCAAGGGGCTTGAGTGCCTGGTGTTGCTGCATCCAACTTGCGAGTGACTAACCGATTGAGCAAGTCAACAAGAGACCACTCAACCCTCTACTACTGGGTATCATGGAGGCGACCTGGACAAGAGAGCCGAAAACTGTCAACACTTCGGTCCGGGTCTGGCAACAATGTTGCCAGGCGTCATGCAAATGTGCCATTGGCCGTAAAGTTAAGAGGGGGAAGTCGAGAGATGAGGGCCGAGCGCGTCGCTTTTACTTGTTCGTGCCCTCCTTTATGTTTTATTGATGTTCTCGGAATGGTTTAATATGCGGTATTACGGTGTGATTTGTGTTTTTTCTTAATTTACGATGCTTGCCTAAGGGCGAGCAGTTCTTAAAGGGGCCTTAAATCGCTTGTTGCAATGGCCCTTTAGAAACGGATTAATGGCTGACACACTATTTAAAATATATTAGATTTACTATTTTACGATTAAGTCCAAGTGGCAGCATTAATCATCGCCTGTGGCACAACCCTGACCCTTTCGCTTCGTGAAAACTGTGAAATTATAACTACTCCTAATGACCGACCATACATTATGGCTCCGGGAACTCAGCTGGCGGAAAATCTTCCCCCATGTCAGTTTACTTTTTCCGCTTCCTTTCCTTCCGCATGTGATCAGTCAAAAGTTGTTCCAGCCTCGTACATCCAGAGTTTGTTTGACGCTCTCGCACGCGCTGTCGCTCTAGTAACGAAGGCAGAGTCTCCAGCCGCTGGAGTGTTGCAATTAATTATGAGGCACGTTGACAGTTTTTTGTGGGGCTGCTCGCAACTTGTCGCTATTCTATACTTTATTTTTAGCAGCGAGTTTCCCTATTTGACTTCGGCATTTGGCGGCGTTGAACTTGGCGCAATTTATTTTGTCAAAGAGGCACAGACATGCCTAGTTGGGAGTGTGGCGCACATGCCCCTCTGCGACTGCCGCTCTGTTGTTATTTCTATAAATATATATCGCAAAATGAACCTGCCCTTTATCAGCCACTGGGGAATACCCAGTCATTGACTCAGAACCATAAATCTTCAGTGAGAGAAATATTTTTTAGATGAGCTCACAAAATGCACATTACTCGCCATGAAGGGCAATTTGCGTTCGTTGTTGATCGACTTGCAAGTTAATAGTAGAAAAGAATACTAAGAATAGTAAGCAACTTACTGAATATTTTAGGATTTAATTAAAATCTCTATTAAAGAAATTAGATTTTATTAACTTTATAAAAACGGCTTTACAATATATCCATTGTTCTCATTTCATGACACTGGACATTAGACGATGACCTTAAATTATAAAAAATATTATAACAAATAACACAATTTATTAATCCATATAAAAAATACGAAAAGGCTAGACTTTACAAGAGATTCATAATTTGGCAGCGAAACTATTTTCTCCACTCCAAGTTTGTTGACTTTCCCCTCAAGACTCGGGGCATGTTTTCTTATTGGAGGAACTCGGTAGTGAAGAGCCTCTTGTCAGCGTCCTATAAATAACCGCAATTTTGATACCCGAATGCGCTATGCTGCGCCTTTTGTTTGCTTTAGTGTTAATTAACATAAGTAGTTTACTTAATTGGGCATAAACTCTTTGACTTCTGACTTTGTTTATGTCTACAGTGCATCGGCGTGGGAGAAGTGGTTCAGGAGAGGAGATCTTACATAGCTTATTATTTAATTTTTGTAGGTGCTTCCATAACTTTCGACCCTTTAAGGTGGGTAGGTGGCGCAGTTTTCACGCCACATTAACTGCAATTAGTCTTCGTCAGTGCCAACGTCAGCAGTCTGCCCGAATTCGTTGTATTGACTTGGCAAGAACCAGAAAGAAATTTGCAAAACAACTAAACAGCCGGAGGGGCATCCCTTTCCTGGGGAGTGGAACCAGCCACTTGGTGGGCCACTTAGTTGCCATGTTGTTCTGGCCCCGTCCCGCCTCTCGAACTTCTGGCTCCGTGCTGTGGTTCAATGTCGTGTGCTCCATCCTAGACTTCCCGTAGCTGCCCCGATCCCTGTCAACTGGCAGAAATTGTTTGTAAAAATAGCGTGTGGCACTGGCATAAAGAGTGGACAAGCTGCATATATTTAGATATTGTTGATGCATTGTCTGGGTTCAGTGTCGCTGCAATGGCGGTAGGGGTTCCTCGCCTAACAATTGCTTTTGATGTAGACGAAGTGCTGTCAGGAGTGGCTTCCCATTAAACGGGTCCCATCGACAGAGTTCAGGTTTGGTTCACCGAGAGTGGTCTGTGTCCAGAGGTGGATCAAAATCCAATGCAATTTTAATGCTTTCTTTTCGTAGGTAAATAGGGGATTAATTAAATGTTTTGTTCCCTATTACTTGACGATGTTAAGAGTGAATAAATTTCGACATTTTTCTTTCCTTCTTTCAAGTAGATTGTTTATAATTTGCCTCACTGTGGCACTCAAATAAAAATCCTTCCATGCTTTCTTAGTAACTCGCTGATGGTTGACGTGCTCGACCTCCTCTATTGTGAATATGCGTGTTTTGTGGCTAAAATAAAAGAAGTAAGAAAGCTACACTCGAGTGTGCCCGACTGTGAGATACCCGGTACCCAAAGCTTTGGGCAAAAAGCCTTTATCCAGGGTCTCGCCCTGGTTTCATGCAGATAAACAGAGGGATATGGCCAAATTGACTGGTGATGCCGATGACTACGGAGTCGGAGAGTCCTTGTTCTGCCTAGTATATACATTTCCTGCTAGCACTAAGTTATAATAAAAGAAATACAGTTGCCTGCCAGCCAACCTGCTTGCAGTTATCCTGTCCAAAGATTTTTTAATTTTACGCTGACTTGACAGTTGACTAAACAGAAAATTAAACGGAGAACTTAGGTCGGAAAAACTTGCAAAGTTCTTAAACTCAGAACGTAGAAAAGGGCTAGCATCCTTCTCTGACTTTGCATCTTGGCTGGCTTTCACGTCTTGGCTTTTGTCCGCCCCATCAATTTGCCGTTCGGAACATCCCCGGAAAGTATGCAGAGGATTCCAGCCGCGTTTTTGTTTAACCTTATTGCCAATGTAAATTAATTTTGACTTGACTTATTTGCGTTGGCCACCGTCTCCTCCGCTTCGCCGCTGAACCACTGGAACTGAAAACATTTTGTCTTGAGTGATATTGCATTTCAGGGAGCATGGGGGAGTTTTTCTTGCCTCATGAATATTTCCGTGAATTGTTTTGTGCGCCTGCATCTGGCGTGTTGGCGCAGTTTTTCTTCGTCCGCCTTTTTGTTAAATCTAATTGTTATTCTGTAATTTAAATTTGAGATTTACCGCCAAATGGGTTGAGTAATTGAGTTTTCGGTGAGTGCGTACAGATTTTCATTTGGCAACGATCACTTAATCCAGAGGGAGTACCATTTCCGCTTTACATTCACTTATTTTCGTATGTGTCGAATGTTGCAGGCCGGCTCGGAAATGTTGCTGGCCAAAAATAGATTTTCCCCAACTGGGAAGAGGGCAAGATGCTTCCAATTTCTCTCTCGGATTCTCAGTTCGCCGTTGATCACGTCGCGTATCGGTCGGAAAAACTTTCGCGCTCAGTTCGGTACTCTCCAAAATAGAATGGAAAAGCGTGCCACGACTGCTGCTTTTTAATGAATTAATTGCCACATGGTTCGCCTTTCGGTCCGTTTTTTGTTTAAGGCGCATTCTTGGAAAATAGTGCACCAAATGGTTTAATCAAGTGATATTTATGTGCTTCAGCAGATGCAGTTGATTAAGTGTAAATAAAAGTTCGTCTAGCGATTGGAGAGGGTGGAAGAACGTTCTTCGAGCCCAGTGGTCGTTTATACAATTTGTGTTCGGTTAACTGATAATTCCGCCAATAATAATTAAATATTCGGAGGGACTGAGCGACTATTTATTGTCAAACAAATTAATTGAATTCACTCATTAAAGGAAATTGGGAGGTCATTAATGTGGTTAATAAAGTTCACACTATGGAATATATCATTCATAAACCGCTGGTAAGCGGTAACATTATAGAATGTTATGGAACTCAGAAAGTTGAGCGTTTCTTTATTATTTCTCCGCAATTGGGTTTGAAAATTAAGGTCAGAAAGAGTCAGACCCCGACCCTTTACCAACAAAGCAGTTAGGTTTCTACTCATTAAAAACGATACCCTTCCTGGTCAAGATGTACTGTTTTCTTGTAAATCCATGTAAGGGCAATCGCAGTTCACTGAAAACAGTAGAGAACAGATGAGTAGTCGGTTTATTTACATTTTGAATGCACAACTCAAATTGTAACTCATTCGGCATACAACAAATTCGAAAAACTTACTCTGTATAACAGCATCCTAATCGTCATCGTCCTTTGTACTTTCATAGTCGGAATACTCGTCTGTACCGTTTTCATTTTTTTCTACTTGGTCTTTATTTGCCTTTACCTTTTATTCAATCTTGTACTTTGATTTTTCCCCCTTTCTGTAAGCTGCTTTAAATTCGAAAGTAAAAAAGTAGGAAGAAAGCAGGAAGCCGAAGTTTATCTACCCTTGGATTTTTTAATTTAAACCGTTAATAATGGTATATGTAGGTTTATTTTATTATTATTATTATTTATTTTCTTAGTCAGTTTTGGCCTTACGGTTTTAATTAATTTTAGAACCTAATTCTGAAATCATTATCTCGGAGGAGATGGAAGTATATATAAAATAACCACAAGGTAAATATTTTGAGGTCGTTTTTATGACAACTATAAGACATAGTGGTCCGAGACCGTTCAGTCTTATGTACTTGTTGCATTGGAAAGAAGAATATTTGGAAAAATTCATCCAGATAGTTTTGAAAGGGAGTGACTACATTGCGTAGAAAAGGATAGCGGACAGTCGGACATGGCTAGATCAACTCGGAGGATGTTGCTGAAGAAGAATATATATACTTTACGGGGTCGTTGCAAGCTTCTGACTAAAATTATAATACCCTGCAAGGGTATAACAAGCTGTGAAAGGAAGTCTGCTCTTTATCAGGAGAATTTATTCAGCCTGTGGCAAGCTTTGATTGTTTGCCACCCCGGCTACTTTTTCCCTTTCCCCGCCCTGTTTGTGCCACCTTTCTGTACCACCCTGGTGGTGGCTCGTTGCGTATGCGTAATATAAGCTTGGGCGTATTAAAGGGCTCCCGATTCCCGGCCGTCAGAGTCAATTGCAGGTGACTCATGCCTGTTAACTTGGCCCGAGCACGCCATGGCCCTAACAGCTGTTAACACGGCCCTGCCATTCGTGTGGCATAATAATAAGCAGTTAAGCCCATTCCTGCCCTCCTTTCGCATTTTAGCGGTAATTAAATTAACGCGAGAAACTTTTTCTCTTTTTTCTTATTTTTTTTAAGGAGTCGCCATGTGCTGCGGCATAATTAATTGAAAATATAATTAAAAATGTTTTCTAATTTAGCTGAAAAAGGAAACACTGCAACTTTTGGGTCACAAGCCATTATCAGAATGAATTTTGAGGCTTTGTGCTATTTTTAGGTGCCTTCAAATCGATTTCGGTCAGCCCAGGGGTTGCTTCAATTGTTCTATAAAGCCCTCTGGACATTGCCGAGGGACTGTCACCCACTCACGGCGGGTCAACCAATCCATTCCAGCTCACATCTGTGCCCAATTGCCCGTGTGGCCATTGACTTGGCCGCAATGGCCTGCCGTCAGTCCTTCCTGCGGTCCAATATGTGGTGACCATTGATATTTTTCCTCGGCTTGTGCAAATTTTATGCAAAATTAGTCGAGCAACTGATGCGTTTAACAATTAGTTTAATGGCTCTATAAAGCGCCCTTTATTGAATATGAGGTGGAAGGACAAGCTAGCAGGTGGTTGTTATTTTAATACCAGATGGAGTCTATATAATAGTTGGTAGTAGTTAGTTGGCTGTAGTATGATATCGTATTAAGTCCTTGCTTACTTCTGCAATACTTGAAGGGTGTACAAATTGATTTGAAACGATATTTGTTACTGCTGCGGTCCCATAATATTTATGTGCATCTCGTCTGAAGTTTTACAAAAACTTTACTGCCGTATATCTGGACCATAAAACCATCTCCAATGAGACGCTTCTTAGCCCCCGTGCATTGCTAATTCGGGCACTTAGCCTCAGCTGAAATTCCCCACGAAGGACCTTATCAAATTGCCATAAAAGTGCCGGCGGCACTTCAGCGCGGCCACGGAGAGAAAAAAGTTTGGGATGATATATAATTTGTATATATATTTTGGTTTTTTCGCTTTCGTTTTCTGGGGCGGTATTTCGCTGGCTATCTCTCAGCTCGCCGCTCCACGGGGGTGTGAGGTCTGCCGACTTGGGCAACTGGGTCATATAAATTTTTGATGAGTTGTCATTATTAAATGCGAGTGATGTCAAGAGGTGGAGACGGAGGCTGGGTGCCTTGACATCGCTAAACGGAGGGGAGATATATTGTTCCTGCAAAGACAATCTAGTTTTTTTCCTAAAATATATTCTTACCTTTTATTTAGATGACAGCTGACAAGCATTTCTGTCTCAACTTTTCTTTTACTTATCAGCGAAATGTTTATTTCCCTGTCTCGCCCTGAGACTTATTATTTATTTGGGCGGGTTTTTGCAACTTTTGTTTTCCTTGTGTTTTGCCTCCATTTTCCTCTAGTTGTTAGGGGTAATAAAACAATTGGGAGAGGCTTTCAATTAATTGTGATATTGTGACACGAATTGTTAGCGATTAATGAATGAAATGCCAGCCTATCAACTTAGGGTTGTTACCACAAACTTTTCTGGGACTGTCTTGGCTGCGTGGGCATTGAGAACTCCTCATAATCATTCTTGTTCTATTTTATTTAGCTGTATTAAGTGGACACGCCTACGCTAATGGGACTGCTGTTTTATAGACAACGGATTAGTTTATTGAACCTTTGCCGTCATAAAGTGTGCTGTAAAGTATGTCAGTGATAAAACAGTAGAGAAAATGCGTATATAATTTTAGGACTATGTGTGAGAATTGAGGATCAATTATTATATTATAAAATTCAGAAAAAGGGGCTTCCACGAATATAATTTGCCGTGAAAAATAAACAATTTTCTGTTGCTTGGAAGCCTTAAAGTTTTTCAAACCATAACTCATATTTGGCGTACATGATTAATCTAGTAACATGGTGATTATGGATTATTTATACCGTCCAGATACATTGATCATAGACAAACTTTTTTGCGATTTGGGCGAGCCCCTGTCATCCCCATTTTTACCAGGTACCAGTAGGGTATAAGGGTGTTTTTAATGTAGCTAACAGGCAGATGGAGGAATCTCCTGCGCCGTAAAGTATACGTTCAGTATCACCAGCCGAGTCGATTAAGCCATGTCCATCTGTTCCTATAAAATAAAAGATCTCAAAAACTATTAGAGTAAAATTAAACTTTTTTAGAGTTTCTTATACCCTTGCTATTATATTTTTAGTCAGAAATTGAAAAGGATATTCGACCTTATAAATATTTGTCTTTTAGCTTGATTTACAAAGCTTTGGGTACCGGGTATCTCACAGTTGAGCACATTCGAATGTAGCTTTCTTACTTTTAATAAATAGCACCAAGATAAAGATAAGAAAGATAAAGCACACATTTTACAATTATTTATTACTTAACTAACTAACTATTTATTAAATTCATTTAAACACATAAAAGCCAGAAACCGATATGATTAAATCATGATAGATAAATAGATTGTTCCCACAGTTTTATTGCGTATATATAAAAGAGACTTGTCCCTAATGATGCCATATTTGGGGGACTCATCGCACCCCATCCCCTGTCGAAATCAACCGTCTCGCCTTTGATATGAAACCAAGTTGATTGGGCACATCAACACATTTGCCCAATCAGTTCACTTCCCTTATATTTCAGCCAGCTCCCCTCCCTTGCTGCCTTCCTTCCTGGCCAAATCTCGGGGGCCGTCCAAAAGGTGTCCGAGATTGTTTTGACATTACTTTCAAATGTCAATCGCCTGTGATTTGATTTCTTCTTCTGAGGCTTTCATTGAGTTTGGCAAATTGAGTTTCAGGTGGCAGTGGGGAGGGATGCCTGGAAACGTTGGGTCAAATGAGATAAAAGTCGATAATTCAATGAAATTTAATAAGGTAAAACTTGGAATGGTGAATTTCTTGGGGTTGATTTTCCTCATATTCCAGCGGGAAGATAAAGGCGGATTTAGGAGCCTTATAGACAAGGAGGCTGACAACAGGTTGTCATTGGTTTCCATTGAGGATATCGATTTTCAGGCCAACGGATTCGGAATGCCTAATATTGAGGGCCCATTTACACAAGGATTCACGATTCTAAATCAGAAGAGTCAAACGAATTTGCCTTTAGCTGTTTAATTCAATGCGTAAATAAGTAATTCATGTCCTTAGTTGTTCAATAATTATTTATGAATTTTGCTATTATAAAATGAAATGTTATTTATCTTGAGCTCCTCTTGTTACGGCACAATGCCTTTCCAATCTCACTCTAGAGCGATTAATTCCTCAGGCAAATTAGGTTTAAATTAAACCGAACCTACACACCTGACTTCACATTAATCGGCTTTCGAAAATCCTGAAAGCAGCTTACAGACTGCCAACTGTGAGATAAAGTAGACTCACTCAGGCCAGGTCACACGTCGATCCAGATATTTAACAGTCAGCAGACAGCATTTATTGCTGTTCGGTTTAACAAGAAGCTCAAGCAATTTCCCTCCACTGCCCGAACGCCAAACACCTGTCGCTTTGCTGATGCTGCTGCTGCTGCGACTGTCATGCAAATTCCAATAAACTAAAGTACCAGGGGCGCGCCATTTTGATAAAGAACAGAGGGAACATGGGACGACAACACCCCTCGGGGGTAGCTATTTTTGTTTTCTCTTTTTTCACAGTTCCTGGATGCTATAAAATTTTTATCAGCATTACTTTTATTTTGACATTTCCCTGACATTTTGCAGTAAGTAAAGAAAAGTACTGGGTCCCAAAGTTCGCCTCCACCTCTTACTTCCAGGCACTCAACCCCGAAAGGCTTTGCTCAGTAGATGTGAGCCTCGGAACGTGGGCGTGGCCGGGGCCCTGGGTTCTAGGCTGCTTTCATTCCGTAAATGGCTGTTTGACCTTTTTCATACTCCACCAAAATTGATTTCCTGGACGATTTGTCAACCCCTTTCAGCCTACACTAAGGCTTATCAGGGCAACAATTTTGCTGGCGCTACACAAATTTGAAATGTCGGCGACAAGGGTGTCAGCCCCAATTATGCATAAGCCTAACTACCCCACCTATCTGAGCAGGGAAGGTGTGGAGCATCCCGGACCCAGGACCCGTTTCCGGAACCCTTCAACCTGTTGTTGATATAGCGGCGTGGGTCTGCTGTTGATGTCAGGTCGGGTTGGCACTTTCATTTTCAATTAGTTTACCCAAGTGGGCGTGTGATTTCCAACGCAGAAATTTAAAAATACATAAAGTATAAACATTAACCGAATATAGTAATTACTATTAACTATTAAAGCGATTTATAACATAATTATTAGCGCTTTAAAAATTCGAAAAATCATAACAATTTAAAATAATGTTTGCATTTGTGGGTTAAAAGCCTTTTGAGTTTGAAATTTATAAGCTCTTCTAAATGCATGCCAGGCTCTTTTCGACAATTCGATACACCCCACATTACCATTACCAGGTACGACCACAAGAAGGGAAGTGCTTTTGAAAAGGGTGAAGGCGAAGGCGTCGCCTAATGTTTTTTATTATTGTTATTACCGGCCGCCTCCTGAGCTGGGTGCTTTCTGGCTGCGCTGATAAGCTTAAATGTGTTTGGCGTACGGTGTTTCAATAAAACTTTATCATAATTGACGTTTTAATGGGGCTGGCAAAAAAATAATAGCGAGAAATACACAATGTTCGCAGCATCCTTACTTCCGGGGGCCGCTGGATGTAATTTTATATTTATGAAACGGTCTGGAGGAAATAAAGTGCTGAGGGCCGTCATAAACAAGGCCATCGTTGAAAGGAGCATAATGTGTGATAAGTACGCGAATATAAAAAATTCGTTGTTTTAGAACGAGTGCCCTAAGAGCGCTTTTACAATGATTGAGTCTTTAGGCTGTCTGGTTAAAATAAATATATTCTGAATATTTATTTAGACTCAACCAGAATTAGTACACAAACTTTTTTATTGCCATGCAACAGAGTAAGGGAGACATTTCAGGCCAAATAAAGTATATATCCTGATATGCCTACTGATCAGCATCATTAAAGCAAACTGATATTTTAATTAAAGGATGAAAAATAGTCTTTCTTCTATAAGCTTAGACGGGCGGGATCGAAAGACTATTTTTTTGTAACTTCGATTTTTTAAGTTATCTGAAGCTAATTTAAGATATCTTAATTTTTTTTAAAATTTTGGAAATCCGAGTTTAGTTTTATATAGACGACTTATTATATATGTAGCTGCCATAGGAACGATCGAAAAATGGATAAGAAAATAATATATATATTTAGTTGAGTTGAATTTGATCAAATTTAAAATACATGGTCTCTGTTTACATATAAAGGTTTGTCATTTTTATTTTGTTTTCATCAAAATCGGTCGACTATATCTTATAGTTATCAAAGGAACGATTGGTTAAAATTCCAAACTGCAATGGTTCTGTATTTTTGTTAGCATAAATAGTACTCTTATAGTTTCGTAAATATTTTAAAAGGGTATATTGCATTAGATTAATACCTTTCCCCTCTCCGATTAATAAAAGTATTTGCTAATGAAATGCAAAATATATAAAATATATTTTAACTGAGAAAAAATGTTGGCTCGATGCGTAAGCTATCAAGGCTCTTGCGATAATATCAACGGCATCCTGACACGTGACTATGCAAAGGTTAGTAAAAACACGAGGCAACTAATAGAAGTAAGCTAGTTACTGTTCGTGCTCCACAAATATAGGTACATGTATTCTTTTATTTTATTTAGCCCCTGCCAAATGGAAAATTATGCTTGCTAAACAAACGAATCTCAGAAGAAAAGAGCCCTTGGAAGTTGCTAGGAAAATCTGTGCTCTTTTGAATAAGCGAGCCACTGGGCACGGGGGGGAGTCTGCAGTAAAAGCTAGAATGCCACAGTTGCCAGTGACACTGACATTTGCCCGGCTATTTCCCACTAGCAAGTTTTCAGATTATTGTTCAAAGTCCAATGGCAAAGCCAGATCCCGAGCCTAGAGCCAGACAACAAAACCAACCGGAAAAGTGAAAAACTTGCATAGGCAAGCCCAAGTCCTAGCAGAAGTCCATTGTATTGCGTCTGCCTCTTTGAGATGTTAAGCCCGCTCGTAACTTGGCCGTGGCACCGAATGGAAAATGGCTAAACAGCAAAGGACCAGACCAGAACCGAATAGAACAGAAAGGGCACTAGACAAACAGAAGGCAAGCTGAGATAGCAAAAGTACAATGCAAGATATTTTTATTGCCAACCAAGGCGGACTTAAAATGTGTCGCATGCATATGCAGGGAGACAGCCAGAGTGGGATTCGGGGATATGAGAGCCGCATTAGGATTACCGACTGGCAGGGGGCACAATAAAACTATGTAAGGATGTGGATAACGATGTGAGGGCGCCAAAGGTCTGCAAAGCTAATAATGCCAGGAAAAAAGGAAAGTTGGAATACCCTGGAGACCATGGAAGTGCTTACTATTAAATTAGGGAACACAATTACACTTTTATAAGAAAAACTAAAAAAAAAACATATTTAGTTAGTGGCATTATAAAATGTATAAGGTGGTTAGCAGATATAAGTATATAAGTACCAGTGTATTAGCAGTGAGAATAAGCATTTTGAACAAGTGAGACTGTTTGCATTTATGTTCCATTTCCCAATATTCCAATAATATGTGAAATGATCAAATAGGTTAAGATTAGATAGGTTAATAAAGGATGGTCACTTTAAAAACAGTGAAAAGAGTGAAAACACATTGTTATGAAAACTTAAGAAATAATCTGGAAAATAAAAGTGAATCTATTTATAAACCGGGTTAAGAAAGGCAAAAACGACCAGTCTTAGGTCTGCTTTAGTTTATAAGTATGTTTTAATACTTTCCCTGGCCTGCAGTATTGCGTCCCGAGCTTCACTTATCCCACGAAGAACTTATTCTTCTACGACATTATATCACAAAACTCGCAGAGATAAAGATGATAGAATGGGCAAAAGCCGGCGTCAAGCAAGAACAGCAACTGGAAGGATGCTGTGAAGGGAGAGATATAGTAATAGGATAAGAATAAGGCCACTAAAGCTGCCAAACAAATAAAAAGGATTTTTCGTTTAGCCAAAAGTGTAGCACAGATTTTCCTAACGACTTCCAGGGCTCTTCTGGGGGAAATGTCTTCAATTTTAATTTGTTTGCCCAACTCCTTGTGCATATGTTGCTGGCTGGAGGCTAATGATTTCCGGATAGTCAAATTGTGCAGAAAATTTCAACTTGTGCTGCAAGGAGGAACAGCTTGGTCATAATTACAGCATGGATGGGCTATTAGTCTGTCGCTTAGTGAACATTTAAATTCATATATTGTTGTTTCATTGCAGATTTACACAGACTGGGCCAACTATTACTTAGAACGAGCCAAATCAAAGCGGAAAGTCACAGATCTCTCTGCTGATTGCCGGGATGGCCTCCTGCTGGCCGAGGTCATCGAGGCGGTTACCAGCTTCAAGGTGCCCGATCTGGTCAAGAAGCCGAAGAATCAGCAGCAAATGGTGAGTTCCTAATTTATTATTCACCGCAAAATGATGGCTAAGGGAAGTAAAAGAGTTAACCAGACATATATTAAACTGCCCATAAATATAGGCAAAGGTTCATGAAAGCTTTTCAACTCCCTGGTAATGTATGGATAAATAAATTTTAACTGAGCGGCCATTCCGACAGTGGAGAAACGTCCAATAAGCAGTGAATAGCTCGAATCCCTTGACTCCTTCCCATTATTGAAGCTACCGAGAAACGTGAAAAAATCCTGGCGATCCCTACATCACCCACAAAGTCACTCCTGTTTTTCGCGTTAATTGTTCCTCACATGACAAAAAGGATGGAATAGAAAAGGAGGCGAGCAGGGACCGAAGCCTGCATTATACGTCAAATGCAAATCCGGCTCAACGTGAAAGTATTTCGCATACACACACCGTCTGGGTGTGTCGTGCATTTGGAAGGCGAATCTGTCACTCGATTGGTGGTCGTACCACCGGGCGTATGGCAAACTTTTTCATCCGTGCTGCGGCGACTGTTCTGAAATCCAGTTATGAGTTGGAAAATGATGATTTCCGCCGCACTGAGCAATTTGCCGCCAGGTGGAAGTTGCTCCGCCCTGATTGAATTGGGATGAGGATGGTGGACGGCGGATCGGAAACTGCAGCGGCGCTGCACTTCAGTGCTTTATTAAATTAAAATTAAAAAGCTAGCTGGCAGGGACTTTCGGCACCGCAAATAGCCTTCTTGGGAGAATTTTGAAATATTTTTCCTTTACCTCTCTGTCTGCTTCGTGCTAGGATTCCCAAATAAAGCCTTTGCCGAGCACCAAGGGCCCCGACGGCTTGGCTCCTGCCTTGGCATATTTTCCTTTTTGCACCGAATCTGCGGCAAGTTCATTGCCGATATATAAACAGAGACAGAGGCGGGTCCATGAAATAAAAATGTATTTTAACTTTGTCAGTTTTCGGTTAGTTGACGCTTTGCATATTAAATAGTCAGGAGGGACTGCGCGTGGAGCCAACAAGTGAAATGGCAGCAGACAAAGTCTTTGAGAAAATGATAAGCTCAGCTAAACGTGCGCCGTTGTGGCACGTGATGCAGCTAAATAAAATAAAAAATAAAAAGAGCGAAAAACGAAAGGCGAACAGCGAAAAGCAGGAGAAAAAATAGCTGACAAATTGCCAGCGAAACTCGCCAAAAAGGAGGCGAGGCACTGCCGCGTTGACGTATGTGACATGGGCGCCAAATTGGGTTTATTTGAGATGAAGGAGCCCGAAGCCATGCAAGGCACTGCACATTTCCTCACACAGTATTGACGAGCAGGAGCTTGGACTAACCAACTAAATTTGCCAATTTGGCTCACAAATATAAACGAAAAAATAAAACCAAAATTATTGATTGCATGCGCAGTGTTTGCATTGCTATATAGGAAAGCCTTGACTCATAGGTATGTGTTCAAGCAAATATTTATAATTCTATGGCTGGGAACTGTTTGCCGCTGAAAGCATGGTCAAATGCTAATGGTACGGGTTAAAACATATATTTCTAAGGGAGACGTTCAAGTCATTCATATTCCCTAAATGTATTCAGCCAGCCACAAATTTAAATAAAAAAGCTGTAACATTCCTTTCCATCAATCTTTCCTCGGTGCTTACCTTTATGCGGTATCATTACTGGACCCTCAAATAATGTAATACTTTATCTATTTGCCAAACCCCTGCTGACTCCACCTCTGTGCTGTACTCGTATCCTGACTCATAACAATGCCCAGGCCTTGCCTCCCTTTATCACACTTTTCGTGTTTTCAATTTCAAAGCAGCAAACAAAGCATTGGGAAAACTCCCTATTTCCTGGGCAGAGCCTTTTTGTGCTAGCCACAGACTTATTTACGCTGCCTGCCGCTTTCATTTCCCATTTGTTTTTCATATTTGCATGGCGAAATGAGAAATCTGCGCTCCGCAAGGCCACAAACCAAGTGCAGCTCACAAAAAACGCAGGAAATGGCGAAGCAGAAAAAGCTCAGGATGGGCCGAGGCACATTTGAACAAATTCAATAAAAACAAATAACACCGTGCTGAGTGCATTGAGCGCAGACTAAAGTAAATTTATCAACTTTTAAATCAAATATTAAACTTTAGTTTGCGCTTCCTTTCTTTGGCGCGTGTTCAGTGCAAACTTTCTAATAAACTTTTCTTAGTCTTTTCTCCACCATCTCTCCGTTTTTTTGTGGCCACTTTTTGCAAGTGCAAACTTTACATGAGGGTCTCCATTCCTGTTTTTCCCCCTGCAACACGTAGTGCACTTTTTTCGACTTTGCAACGTTTTTCTAATGAGTGACGACGACGGGCACCCAGCAGCTGAACCTGGCAAAGGACTTGGGCCAGAGTCAAATGTGGCTGGAGCCTCGCAGCGGCTAAGAGAAGTGGTGAAAAACTGGAAAACGAAACTCTTGAAAAATCAGCGAAATGTAAAAGTGTTCAAAGCTAACTTTAGCGACAGCACTTGGCAACGCGTGGTAAAAAAACTGGAAGTCAAAGTCACAGGATTCCAAATTAAAGGTCTAAAGTAAAGTTGACTTTAACAAGAAACTGGTTGCATCGTTTACCTGGGTGAAAAGTTTCCCCAACAGAACTGAAGACTTACCTTAACTTCCATTAACTTTCTTGTTAAAGAAGTCGTTACGCCATTTTCTATTCATTACTATAATCAAAATGTGATCTACTTGTAATTTGAATAGCATACATAATTCATACGATGTAAATTCGTGCATTTAATACATGAATGCGGTGAAAAGTGAGTGTATAAACACCATTTCATGTACTCGGGAACATTGCAGGTGACTAAGGATTCGGCATTAGTACATAAAATGGTGTGCCGCTGCCAGCTTAACTCTGAAAAAATTGGGTGGCAACGCCGAGCGAAAATATATATAAATTAAGCTAATTGAAAGTAAATCATTGAAATTGACTAAAAATGGATATGGCATCGCAGATATCCTTTTGGCCCGATGCCAGGTAATACTGTCCAGGTCAACTAGGACAAAAATAATTGGACTTATTCCCTATTTTTTATTTACTAGTAAACAGATGCATGTAACAATGCATCAAATCGAGTGATATGGAAGGGGCTTTTTTGTTTAAAGCATTCAAGAATTCATGTATTCCGTAGCATTAATATATAGTAAAAAGTAGGTATAGGTAATGCAACATAAGAAAAATCTATTATTGAGCAGCATCAACAGCCGAGATAATCTAGACTGTTTCCCTCGATGAAAGCAGTTTAGGTCTTATTAACAAAAAAGGGGGAAAATTTCAATGAGGAGCAAATGGATTTTGTACAACCTGGGTCACTTAATTAATATAATAAAGCTGTTGGTTTTCAAATTAAATATTTTAAGTAAAAACGATTCATATACAAATTTGGGGGACATTATAATACAAAAAGAAACACCATTATTTATACAACATATGTATGTAATGGTAGTTTGCCGTTTTTAAAGGTATTTAAAGTTTTATTCAAATCGGATTTCCCATTGAAGTCTTGCTTTCAGCTGAGTCACCGACGCCTCGATGAAAGAGCAATTTGTGCAAATTTACCCAAATGAATTTTACTACGCTTCTAATTTGATTTCCACTCCGGTCCTAAACAAAGGGAGCATGTGAAAGCTTCAAGCCAAAAAGCTGAGATAGAAAGGCTTTCCCTTTCCCTTTCGCATCCCTGCGGAATCTGTACACACGCACAAGCTCTAAAAAAGATTTTCCCAATCAAGTATGCAAATATTGTAGGTGTGTGTGTGTCTTAAATGGGAAATTAAATCAAAACAAGCACATGCTGTGTCTTATATAATTACCCGTCTTGCTCCTTTGTCCATTTATTCATCGCTCTCCTGTCTTTTTCAGGCCAATAAACGCCTTTTGTAGCCAATTTCTAGGGTCAGTCCACCAGCATTTATTGCTCTTTGTGTTTGTTGGTTTTTCCATAAGCTGATTGCAGTTATTATCAGAAACAAACAAACACCCACAACATCGTACAGGCCAATTATTATGTAATTAAACTAAAACAATAGGAAGAATTAGTGCGCTTGGACGGTTTCTACTTGAGGTGCAATATGAATGCTGTCTCACGGTCAAAAGGATTTAATATTCATGGGATTTAATTCAAGGAAAAGAGTTTCAACATTCAGTATTTTCCTACTGAATGTTGAAAATCTTTTCCTTGAATTGAAGAGAGTATTAAACTTAAGAATTTAAGGCCATTGAGAGTCTAGCTTCTGGGCAGAAAAATTAAATTATTATTCAGCAAAGGCGTTTCTGATTTTGTATCCAATATATTATGTGTTTATTGCTTTGTCCCATACATGAAATGTGAGTTCAAAATGATGTCAATGGGGTCTTCTTAGGGCAAATGCACAATAACACTTTAATGCACAGGATTTACTCTCCTCCTGCTCCTCTGCGTACACTCCCTTCTTAAGCTTCCGATGTTCAATAAAAATTCCACCTTTCACAGTATCTAAAACGGAATCTGCTTGGGTGACAGGCAGTGAAGAAGGGCTTACCTGAGCTCCTGTTGGACTTAAAAGCATCTGGCTTTAAATTGAAGTTCATTAATTCTGCTGCATTTTGACTGACTTATAAAGATATTATTATCATAGCCCAAATACATTCTGCCGGCATAAAAATGTTGCTGCATCGGTTTCTCGGTAAACAATTCACAGTTTTTTATAGCAACATTAAAGTTAACAATCCCACGAATATTCGTTGGCTATGCTCTTGCTGTGTACATTACAATTGGCTAAATTTAGTAGACTTCAGCTTGCACAATGCCGCAATGAGAACACACAATGAGACAACTTTACGGGTTAAACAAACAAAATTACAACAATGAGATACTAGCTTGGGAAATCGAAGCTTCGAATACCCTTGCTTTGCAATTATTAGATATTGTTGTATATATAAATTACTCGAATCTCCTCGATAATTCCCAAGGAAGGTTTGAAATATACGACCGTTAGCTTATCCAAAATATCTTTAAAGCTGCTTTATAATGCTTTGATATAAATGATCCTATGGAGTGTGCACTTTTCTAGTCAAATTTATAATGATCTCCGGCAGGGTACACGATATACCCTTTCCTTCCAATTGAAATGCACAATTGCGTGGCAAACGAAATAAAATAAAAGAAAATGTTGTAACCACAAATCAGGCGGTAAAAACTTTCCGGGCCCTTATTGCACGTGCAGCATCCATAAATTCCAGCACGCAAATTAAGTTGTACGAAAAGAAAAGGCGGCGAGTGGAAAAGTGGGAGGAAAAGCGGTGGGAGAGTCGCCGGAGTGGGTGTGGCAACCAATCAATGGTTGCGCCTTCTGTTGCATAAATTAGTGGCGGCACGTGATCAGGCACAAACTTTCAAGTACAGTTGTCGCGCAGCGCTTTAGTTTGGCTCCCTCAGCTCCTCCACTAATGTTCCATTTCCTTTCAATTAGGAATACAAGAACTTGTCCATAAGCTAAGTTTACTAGTATGTTGGTCAACATAACTAGTGGGTCCTAGTTTGTGAGTAATGTTAAAAAAAAAACTGTAGGATTGATTTATTGTAGTTTATTGGTCTGTTAGTATATTTACTAGCTTTGAAGTGGCCTGTAACTAAGTTAAACTAAATACAGTACAAAATGAGCTTAAGCAATGGCTTGGGATATGCCGTAAAAACGAATACATTAAGTTAATGCCCGAAGAGAACAGAATAATATAGAAAAAGTTATGTTGTTAGGCACTTTAAAAAATGTTATTAATGCTTCATTTATAAAGAAATTACATTTTAATTGGCTTACCATATTTATAGATTTGGGTGAAATGGGTTAAATTTAGAGCAACAAATTTGGTTTACGCAATGCACATCCTTGTATTCACTTCACATGCTTAGAAAACCTTGTTTATAAAAACATAAGAATTTAATTTAATCGTAGATAAGTCATGATTTCACTTTCAAAATAACAATTTCGGTTTCCCCAGTTCGAATGATTAGTCCTAGATATATCCTTAGTCTATCATCACGGAGCTCAAGGGAGTACCAATTTCATTTCAGGCTGTTTTCCCTTTTTTGGCTGCTCATTCGTCAAAGTTTGGCCAAAGCTTTCTAATTACAAATGTAAATCCCCCTCGGTCGTGTGTGTTTCTGTGTGTTCAGAACTTTGTTTGGCTTTCCACAAACTCACGGGCGGAATGGAACCGGACTGCTGCTTAACTGAGCTCGTGGCATGATAATTGTCATTGGGGGAGAGCGGAGCCAGAGCGAGGCGGAGGACCCCGACTGGACATGGCATTAGCCTGTTTGATAACTGGACCTTGGATGGCTATTTGCAGATGCTGCTTGCTGAGTCAGTTGACAGGGGACATGGTCTCCATGGCTTTCGAGTGGTTTTTGGCCAACAAACAAGAGCGGAAGTGAATTACTCTTCAATTGGCAGGCTAAGCTGCTCGAACTTTGGACCGCATCCAAAAAGCGATATGTGTTGAAATATATTTCTATTTCCGTCCATTTTCGAGCAACTCTTGCCAAGATTCACGCACTTAATTAGACACGGGGCGCGGCATCGTTTTGGATACTGGCTGGCGGTGCTCCTCTAATTGCATAGGCAGTCTCCGCGCACCGACTTCAAACAGCGGAACATAGCGGCGACCTCGATTCGAGTGCTCTGCAAGATGTTCCTTCTATATTTAGCCGGAGATGCAGACTTCCAAAGGCCCTAATGTAGTGTACACTTGGCAGTCTTCGCTCTCCGGCTACAGGTTGACCCAGCCGGCATACTGTGGGTCTTTACCCCCGACACTTCCCCTGCGTTCCCCCGAATGTGGACAATTTATGTGCAGCACACATCTCTTTGACATCATTTTTGGAGGCCACACCGAGAAGTTCACTGCAATTTATCATCGATTTTGATGTTGTGGCCAATCCACCCACATGCTTTAAGGTTGGCCGGGCCACAAAGCACTCCACGATCCACAGAACGATTCCCCAGATCCCAGCATGTTGCAATCTCTGATGACCTTTTTTTGGCGATACAGCAGCTACCCTATCTCCGGGTCTTTGACATTAGGGGAACACTTTAAAAGAGAAAATATTTTACAATTAAAAAGCAATTATTACTGTCACCTCCCCACTGGAAAAAGTAGTAATCTTTCCCTAGAAAATATAGGTTTTGTGTATCAAATAAAAATAGGTAACTGAAGTTAATGTGTTATAGCAACCAACATTTCCAATATCAATTCGCGCAACCCAAAATTTGAGCTACTCAGCAAGTTCGTGATCAGCATATAGATTCTTCGATTACCATTCATTCGGCAGTGCTGGTGGATTCGGTGAGTTACGGCTGGCTTTAATTGTCTGTTGACTTCTGCCATGCAAATCGCTACTCATAAGAACGAACTGCACAACTTGGCCCACTTTTCATTTTGGCTGTCAGTATCGTTCTCTCTTTCGCTCGCTCTTTGTCTCGCACGCTTTTGCAATTAAAATTTATGAAACTATTGAACTCGGTGATATTCAGAGACTGAGTCGAGATCGCCGGTTGTACATATGTACACAGGGAGCGTGTCGGAGTTTACGGGCCCATTTGAGGGAACAAGCCAGCAAAGATCCATCAGGGCGAAGACAATGAGATGCTGTGCGAGATTGCCTGTGACTGCGTACCTCTTTGATGACTTATTGAAAATTCCATTTAAAATTTGTTTACTCATTGCAGCCAGAGCGAAATAGCAGACGGACGTATGCATGAGTTTACGTCCTCTTTCCCGCTCTCGCACGCCCACAACTGTCAAGAGTATAGAAATCAAATTAAAGAACTGAAATGTGTTTATGTCTGAGTCTGGCAGCGAAAGCAAATAAAGGAAGAAGCTAAAGAACGTTACTTGGGAAACATCTGGCCACGATATTGGGGGTATAAGGTGTCATTTTTGTAATTAATATTATTTATTTTTATTTATTATTTAATATTATTTAGTAGTTAATATTAATTAATATTATTTATTTTATATTTCGACAAACTTGTAGTTTTAGCCAAGTAAACTATACAATTTTATTAGTTTAAGTTCTGTATTTATTCGAAACTATGAAACATTATACAATGATGATTTTTTTTTTTACCTATATTTACTTTATATAACATTAAATATAATAAAAATAACTAAGAACAAAATGTAATAATTCAAATATCCCGTTAGATGCTCTGCACTGACTACAACACTTCCAAGTCGACAGAGAAAAAAACATTTTTGATTTTGAAATCTATAACTTTATATTAAAACTATATACAATTATTGATTTAAGCTTGAAAAGTAGTATTTTAGAAATGTGAGCTTTTAAATAAAGCCTATAAATAAGTAAATCTTTCACAAGACCATATTTTAATAATGCTTACGACTAAACCAGTGGAGACTGAATTTAAGAATTTAAGGATAAGTTAAGAAAATGCGAGCTGGGCTCGATTTTAAGATCAATTTTTTCTGTGTAGCAACATTTCCCAGGGACTGCAAACAAAACCAGTCCGGCAGAAAAAGTTCAGCAACATGCTGCGGCGCTCACAGCTGTGCGATCAGTGGCCAAGCAAAACAAAAACAAAACCCTGCCAGATGATGCTACCCCGGCAAACGAAGTCGTAGCCGAAGTCGCAGCCGAAGTCGCCGGCCGAAGAATCGATGGCACGATCGATGATCTCCAGGCCGGTCGTGGGTTTATTCGCCGGTTACGAGTCAGTAGGTAACCAACTGTTGCTGCCAGCAGTTGAAAGAGAGAGCGCGCGCGTGTTTCCCGGGTTATAATCAGCATTTCGTTGAAACCCAAGTGAACAAGCCCATAATATGTATTCCTAATTTATAGCCCCGAATGGCTAATTACTGGCGCTAAGTGAAAATAAAAACAAAGCCAAATTTGTGATCAGTTTACGGAAAGTGTACGGTCTGATATCATGCAAATTTTTCGACGACTGCTCAGACCATAGGAAGAAAATTTTATTTGTTTAATTGCGAGCGTTGATTGCCTTAAATTTGCTTTTATATATGCGTGTGCGAATTTCGCAATAGACTATATCAATTAAAAATGTTCGCTTAAGTGTCTTTTGCCTTGCCCCAATTAAGCTGTGTAAAACCAAAGTATAGAAACCAACAACAAACCAGAGGAGCGAAGACATTTTGGGTCAAGTAACCTCAAGTAGCCAACACAACGACGGCAGCCGAAGAGAGTTGAAGAGGTAAATGAAAATGTTTGACCCCTTTCCACGGCCGTGCTGCTGGTGGCCCTTGGTTTTCCCTCTCCCCCGATTCACTTTTTGAGATACTTATCAATTTTACGTTAAATTAACATCGAATCAACATAAACAATGCGAGGACTCGTAAAAGAACTCGGCACACACGCATGTCACCGACACCCCCGACCGTTTGAATGGGCCAGGCTGGGACTAATTATCATGACGCAACTGTCAGAAAGGCGAGGAGCAGCGACGGCCACGCCCCTTTCTAGCCTATCGTCCTCGATCTGAACCTTCACCCCATCGTGCCCTATCACCGCACCATGTCGCCCTCTACGAGTATGGCTTTCCCGCCGCATTGTGAACTAAACCTTTCCCCGTGACTCTGTGTGTCCTCCTTTGGCTCATAATTTCACCTACAAATGCGCTCGCACACATCGGTAATATTTGGCCTTTTGTGGCCAGGCGTGAGCAGGCCAACTGCGACTACGTGTCCATCTATTCCAGCTAAATTCGAGCCGCAGCTGCTCCGGAACAGTGGCGTAGTAGTGTGGCAACAGGGGTCCGGCGATGTCCGTGCGAAAAGGGCTGCACCAAAAACTGCAACAAAAGGAAAATGCAATAAAAAGTATTTCTTTCCTCTCTAGTTTTCGATTTTCAATGACAGCACCCACCCCTCTGATTATAATGCCAGTTTATTAATATCTAGATATATTTATATAAAAATATGATATATATAATGTTAATTAATATTATATATTTCTAGTTAATTCATATCTATAGATATATAATAATACATTAATGGTTATTATTACCCAGATAAGTAGTAAAAAGTATTAAGTAATTTCCACTCTAGTCTTGGATTTCCAATAACAACACCTACGCCCCTGATTATAATGCCAGTTTACTAATATCTCGATATATTAATATATAAATATAATATATATAATATTAATTAATATTAATACATCTAGTTTATTAATATCTGTGGATATATAATCCAACATTTTAACCATTGTTACCCAGATAAGTAGTAAAAAGTATCAAGTAATTTCCTCCGTATTTTTCGATTTCCAATGACAACACCTACGCCCCTGATTATAGGGCTACTCCACATATTTAATTTCTCTTTCATTCCTGTCTCAAAGTATTGTTGGCCCAGTTTATCGCCGTTCTATTGCCTCTTGTTGTCGATGTCAATGAGGCCCGAACTTAGGAGGCTGACAATAAAATACCTATTCCAGCTACAAATTACATAATTATAGCCATTGACCTTTGTTGTCGCGCGGGGCTATTGAATTCCGGTGAACTAATCCTAGTAAAATCAGCTCTTGGGTGGCTTTGGCCAGTTTTTGTGTGTAGTTAACGTGATTTTACGGAGTAGCACGCTGAGCTTTCTGGCAACCGAAAAGTCAATGGCTGGCTATCTGTCAAGATGGTCCGATTGCCGTTTGGGGGTGGCAGCTGGAGCTTAGCTTTGGACGACTAATGAGCCTTTATTTATCACTGACACTGCGATGAGCTCCGGTCAACGCCGGCGATCCGTCATCCGCGGAAGCCAAGTCTTAAGCGTCAGTCTAAGCCAAAGCCACCAAATTGAGCGTTAAATCGGGCCTGACTTGCCATCGCACCGGACTGTCAAAGAGATTTGGTCGTTTATTAATTTAACAAGATTTGGGCGGGGCAACCGGGGGTCTCCTGGCAAACATTAAATTAAATTTTCCTCGGCTGTCGTCGTTAGCCAGGATTCATCTCCGGAGAGGGCGGGGGAGAGGTTCGGTACACACATGTGGGGCTCTATGACTGCGCACAGCTGTCAGCTGGTTGGCCAGACAGAACTAGGCTTTTTGTTGTCCGCTTGTCTAGCCGGATAATGTTTAAGCCACGAAAACGGCTGTTGCAACCGGCACTGGCTTTGGACTTTGGCCCGAGGGGCCAATGAAGTTGCAATGTGGTAAAGTTGAAGTTGCTCGCGCACCGCCGCTGATGATGAGTCATGGGGTGCGTCATGTGGCACGGACTGAGTGCGGAATTGGATTAATTGGGGCCTTCCAAATATAACAAATTTAAAAATAAACAAATATGATCCAGCATTTTAGGATATAAATCAGAAGGTACAATCCCGAGAGGGGCTCCGTCTGCACTATACATGGCTTCAAAATTCAATCACTTTTCTCTTGAGTAACTGCCTGAATATTAACAAGTTATAAGCATCTAATGTGCCTACTGTGTCTTAAGTCTGCATTATGTAAAAGGCTTATTAAAGGTTTAGCATATTACTAATGCTTAAAGTCTCACTGTTTTATGCATGTCTGTATTTCTTGCTTCCTAGATAACATCCTCTGAAAAGAGAAATTAGAAATGCCCCCAAAACGGAGACAGGAAAAACCTCTGGCTAATCACCAAAGTATTGTCAAGTTAGTTACCCATTAATGCCAGAGGCCAAAACTTGCTCGAAACACGGCCATGGCTGTCGGTTTTGCCTGCTTTCGATTTGCCACTCGATGAAACGGCAAATGGAATTCTGTGTCTTGCATGGGACCCCCTTCCTCCTTCGCTTCCCCCTGCCTTCCTCCCCGCTCCTCTAACAACTTCCGCATCTCATTTGTCCAATTTGCACACGGCAAGCACTGCTCCGAGCCCGATTGTTCCCAATTATTGCCGGCATGTCGTGGCCCCAAAGGTGTGGAAAGTGTTTTTCGATGCCATAAATTCTGTTTGCCAATTAGGCGGAGAGAGCTTAGACTTCAATTAGAGGGTGGCTAGTGGCTAGTGGCCAGTGGCTAGTAGTGACCAGTGGCCAAAGAGTGGTCCAATGGGATAGGACGAAGGAGATTGCTTGTGGGTTAAGCCTCCAAGTTAATATACTCTCAAATAACTTTACATCATATTCTTATTGTACATGGGTATTAAACTTAGTGCCAAATTTAAGAGTGCCGAAGGAAGCATCTCCTACCCCATAAATATTGTATTGATCAGCATCACTAGTCGAGTCGATTATGTAGGAAACAACAGATTTCAGAGACTGGAAGAGCTAGAACTTACTCGACTGCAGCTACCTTAGATGTGTCAATTTCCTTCTATGTTTCACTGTGCCTAGAGAAGCTCTCAGCTTAATATATTATTATTCGGGTATAATGCCGTCCCATATTTCATTCAGATGCCACTGAGATATTTTCTTGATTATTCGCCTAATGTCCCAGCATTAACTCATTAGTTATGTCAACCCTTGGGAATCGTTTGAAAACGGCACGCGTTACCAGACCGCCAGGCACTGGACACGAAATAAATTCATCAACGAATTCGGAGCGGAAGGTTCAAAGAACCTGGCCGTCCTGACCAAATGTTGAGTGTGAAACTGGTTTTAAAAGTGACTCACTCCGGCTGCAATCGGAGACCACTCGTTATCCACACTGCTGGTCAGCATCACCCACAGGTCTGCAGTCAAGGTCGCTGGTTTATTTGCGGTCTGTGTACTTTGTTTGCCAAGTTTTGTCTGGTTAAAGGGCGTTAAGTCTTGTTTACGGCATTCAGCGGCCGGGCTTTGCGGCGTGCTAATTGTGGGGCATCAATAAAGAAAAACTTTCGTGGACCGCACACCGCGAACCGAGGTTCCCATTGAGCCCCACCACGAAGCCCTTTAAAGCCCGGCCAAAGGATTCGCACAAAGGCAGCCGAAACATAAAGAGCGGAAATGGGGCCCACAAATTAGCACGACTCGAAGTTCCAACCATGACTCTAGGCAGTGTGTGAACCAAATCGGATATACCGTGTATTGATATCGAGTTTCGGCATCAGAAAAGAAGTATATTTTATAGGAAGCATAAGATGATAATATCTTAACACAGATACCATTTAATTATTTTGTTAACCCGGTTTATCAATGGATTCACTTTTACTTTCTAGATTCTTACTTCTGAAGTTTACTAAAATGTGTTTTCTCTCCTTTTTCAATGATCTTAAAGTGACCATACTCTCTTGACCTATTTAATCGTTTTACATATTATTGGAATATTGGGAACTGCTAATACAATAGTACTTAATATATATCTGCTAACAACTTTTCCTTTTTAATTATGCTTTGTTTATAAAGCTCATATTAGAGAAATACTTAATGAATGATTTGGCAGGATACCTTCAAGTCGATCAGCTTCGTGTTCCCGCGTGTGTGGCCACAACAAATTTCTTGACAAAAGTAAACAAATTATTTGATTTCATTTATTATGGCTTGCGGTTATTCGCTTTTCGGTTATTTATTTATTTTTTTTTTGCTTGTTTTAGGGCCGCTGATGGTCGGCAAACTTCAGTGAACAGCAGTTGTGTCCGAATTTTTTCGCCGGAGGGCGAAACATTGGTAAACTTTGTGGGAGAGTTCACATTAATTATATAGGACTCTAGCGAGGAAGTTACTGTATAGGTAGCTCAGCTAACCGGCAATCAAAATACATTTAATAATAACTAGCCGAACGAAGACGGCATTGGTCTGTGGCTTGAAGATCAGATAGGACAAAAGTTTTCAAAAGGGGCGGTAACATTGCGGATAAAAGCAAATTTGTCTTGGTGGATTGTTTGTGGTATTATGTAGAAAGCAATTCAAGTTAATTGTTTAGAATAAATTAAATGGATATTCGTTCAAACTAAATAATTAAAGGTTTCATAAACTCGATATATAGTTGTTTGTCTACTTACCAGGCAACTCTTTATCGCCTTTTTCGATGATATTAAGAAAAACAGTTTTTACCCTTGCAGGATATTGTTATTTTAGTCAACTCAGTGAGGAGTCATTTCCGCCACAATAAAGTGTGTATGTGTCCATTTGTCCGTCTGTCCGATTCTACGCAAATTAGTCTCTCGGTTTAAAGCTGTCTGGATGAAAGTTTCAAATAGTCTTCTTCATTTTAAATGTAGTATATAAGTCGGAACGGTCTGGAACGGACGACTATACCGCTGTCATTAAAACGATCGGAAAATGATTCGAAAAAAAAATATCTTTGTTGTTTATCAACATAATAAAATTTACTCAAAGATATGACTATTTTTATGATTCCAGAATTACGGTTTTTATTTTATAAAAATCGGATGACAAGTCATATAACTGCCAAAGGAACAATCGTAAATAAAATAGGAAAATAATAAGAATTTTCACATACCTTCGATGTTTTTACACATATAAGCACATACTTCGGAATTAAGATTCTTTCGATATAAAAATCATGTTTTAAATTTTATTAAAATCGGACGACTAAAATATAAGGCAATCAGGAAATCTCTGTGATTGGTAAAGTTGTTATTATTTAATTAAAATCGTTCGACTATGTCCTATAGCTGTCATAGTAACTTTTGGGTACAATTTTAAAACAAAGGTTACAAACATAATTTTAGTTCATGAAATTAGTTATTATTTGATAAATCTTTCTTTTAAGGATAAAATCCCGATTTTTGCTAGTTTGATTACTTAATTTATAAATTCTGACTATAGGGAATATTGGAACAGCCACTTGCCGCATAAGAAAAAGATAATATCTTAAGGGGAGTCCCGATCTAGCCTAATTGATATATTTTAATCGTTGTAATCTTTGTAATTATAATTTGAATGCAAATTGTTTGAATCCTTTAAAAGTTTAAAATATTTAAAGGGTTTTAGTTCTCCCTTTAGACTTAATTGCTGGATAATCGAACACTCGATCGCTGATGAGCAGAACCTAATGGCTTAATTAATTGCACGCGAGTGAGCTCCCCCGCCTGTCTGCGCTGCAAAGCCCTTCAAAGAGCCCAGCTCAATAGCGAGCCGCCACTCAATCAGCTCGAGATGAGACTGCGCTAGTTATTTCCCTGCTATCCTGCCACGGCACTCAAAGCCAAGTGGAATCGAGTCCCATTCATTAAGCCCGACGGACAGCGGCAGCTCCGACTCCGGCCTAAAGTTCGACTCCGACTGCACTTCCAAGTCGGGCTGCAATCAGCCCGCTGACGTGCCTTATCGTTTATCGCCTTGGCTTGCTCTTTTATTGTTCGCCACTTTGCTCACACTCACTGTCCGTCTGCAGAGGTTTTTTATTTTGGTACGTGCAACTTTTTTTTTATAATTTTCGCGCGTTGTCTTTTGATTGAAGAAGCTCAGCGGAAATGTCAAGCAGCAGCATAAACACAAACATAAATCTCAATGACGGTGATGATCGTGCTGCAGATTACGACTCCGCTGATGGCGCACAGTCAAGCCACCTACATGTGCACCACCGCCTCCGGCCGGCCGACATTCTTATTTTAATTTCTGCATCTGCATCTCCGATCCAGAGTGCAGCTGCAGTGCGGGGTCGCTTTTCGCCTCTTTAGCATAAAATATTCGCCAGGGACTTGACAAAATACAGGCGACCACCCACGCTCTTCTATACTCGGATGGTGACACATTGTGCAGTTCGAGGAAACTGAATTACGGAAACTGAGTAATTAGAAATGCTGAAATTGGAACTTGTCTGATTCCAAGAAAATGAGACAGCAAAAAATATCAGCATTATGAAGGGACTATTTTTACTTGCAAAAATAATAAAAAACCAACAAAACTACGAACATTTTTATAAATACAAAGGAGATATCGTAATGTTCTAGTTTAGTTTTTATTCTTAAAATAAGCTTATTTTCTTTACACCACATTATTTTACAGAAACAAGACCAAATTTTAGGTTCAGATTAGCCTGAAATTATCAATTCAGATCTGCATACATACATGCAAGTATATTTAAAAAAATAATAAAAACTTTCTAATCTCTTTAAAGAGAGCAGATAATCATATTTATTATATTGAATATATATATTAAAATGGTCGGAAATGTCGATACGAACTCTTGATTTATATTTTAATACCATTGAGTTATATACAAACTCCTCATAGCCAGGAACACTTAGTGCCAACCGGGAAGGTATTTATATTCTAGATCAGATTATCAGTCAAGATGATGTGCCTCGATTTCCCAGAGATCTGTTAACATCATTCTTATCTTCTGCAGAAGATCATGTTTGAAAAACAAATAACAACTCTACTGTCTTGATGTATTCGGTGTATATATAAATATAAATATATTTGTAATAAATAGTTTGGCAATGAACTGTGCAAATTTAAGTACGATTAGTTGATACTAGTTGATGTATAACAATTTGTCTTTTATTTATACGGTATTTTCTATAACTTTTATCTTAAAAGTCTATCGTCTTGATCATTTCGAAGAGTCTTTGGGCTGGGCGTGCATCATCAGTCGAGTACTCTCGAAGGTAGCTTTCTTACTTCTTATTCTCTGTCTTTGGTAATATGGAAAATAAACAGCAGGCAGTCAACAAATTAATTGTACTCATTTTTAACACGACAACTCTTATTTCGTAAGAAGTGAAAAAGGAAGAAACTTTTTTAGAGTGTCTGCCACTCAGTCTACTTCCTCTTAAAGCCACCACTCCTTATTTTCCTGAAAGTTGGTTACGCATTGTGCGACTACAAATCTTAGAGCAAAGGCGTTGAACAATTTTAAAAAGCAAATAGAAATGGCAATGGATGGGAATCAGCCGAAGCTGCACCTTAGAAACGGTTGAACGTGGCCAACAGGCGTCTTCGTACTACCATTGTTATGTCAGGTCCATCGGGAACATAGGATTTTCAACGACAACATAGTTCGCAATCGGGCTAGTGACTTCATTAGTAGTCGACAAGTTTTCTATTTGGAGTCTTCAAGTGCTGGCAATTAGCCACGCTTCGTTGGCCGGCAAATACGTCTGTTGTTATGGTTATTAATTGTGTGCCTAAGCGATTTCTAGCTGCTGTTGTTCGGGCATGTAGAGCAGCTAGGGACATTTATTAAGATTGACAGGAAATCATAGAGTTATAAGTCGAGGCCTTGAAGCGCCGTGATAGTTCAGGCCAATTGATTGCGCTTTGGATCTGCCCGACTTGGGTACAAATCTCATATTTGAATCGGAACTTATGGAAGATTGGGAAATGGGTGCAGGAAAACGCAATCCATAGTCAATTAGAGACTTAACAGCTACATAATTTTCGAACTATTTAATTTATTTTAATGAATATTACTTGCCTGCATTAGTCAACAATTTCGCATTCGCTCTCCAATGTCCGATGAACTTAATTAAATTCACAACTGCTGATTAGTTGCACGCCAGGACTTGGGCAAATATTTGTCAGTTTGCCAAGTTGACAGCAGCAACAAAAACCGCATCGCAAACGAAATTTGCCCGCAGGCCTAGTAAATTATGTTTAATTTATAAGTACCAAGTGGCAAGTGGATAAACAGGTATATTCAGAGTTTTAGGAGTCGTACAAGGGTAGGACTGATTTAACTGATTACAAGCTTGTTTTCTTTTTTACTAATAATACTTAAGTCTTTCTTGGAGTTTACTTTCCTTGTGGGTTTCTTAAGGTTAAATTACAGCCTGCAGAACTACACTATTATTTTGAACACAACCGTCTGAGCTCGTGCCGTCTAGGTACTGGATGGATGTACGATGTTAATATTGACATGACAAATAAATTGGCCTGCTTCGGCCCCAGAGAGGCGGAGAGCTGAGCTACTGATGCTGCTGCATGCGGTCTGGCTGCCAGGCAAGCAAACCTCAAAATAGTTTGGCAAAATTATGCATTAATGTCGGCCAGGTCGGGTGCAACTCCACTGAGGCTCGGGCGGGCAAATAATTTCTTGCTGCGCCAGGACCGGTCCTGGCCAGGCCAGGCCAGATGCAGATTGCCGGGTCCCATGCCATTGGCTAATTTCTGCGGATTGGCAGAGAGCGGCAAAACTATGCAAAATTCTCGACAACCAGGTTGACGCCGACAGGTGCCAAAGGGCATTCATTTGTGTGCAGTTCTAACGGGGCAATTGTCTCTAGCTCTGCTCTGTTTGTGCACGGCAACCATCGCCCGCGGCAGGGGCTTAGTCTCAATTAAATCGAGGGGTTTTGCAATTTATGCACCGATTGATGCATCAAATTCACGAAATATTTGTCGTTTTAAGTGTATACAAATAAAGGAAATAAATGAAGCTTTTAAGACAGACCTTATGGAGACCGTAAAATTTTAAAACACAACACCCCTGTTTTGACTCAATTATCCATTTAATTTTATGCCATTATTATTTTTCTGATTTTCTTAAGAGACCTTTAATTTGGTTACTTAATAAAGTCAGATAACTAGTATTGTTATAACGCGAGCTAAAATAAAAATGTAAATGGATAGGGGGAAGTCTGTTAGTATTTATAATGACCCCCTTAACAATTGCCGGGGCTCCGCCTCTGACTCGATGCGTGTTTTCAAATGCGAGTGAGCTTGCCTGTGAACTGTTGACAACTACCGGGGCACAATTGTTAATTGCATTTCGGCAGTTGTCAAACATGAGCGGAAAACGCTTGTACTATGATTCTTCATGGCCCCGGGTCATTTAAAGAGCTTTGCATTTCAACGGCACATTAGGCTGTTCGCCGAGATTTAACTAGTTGGCGCATATAAATTGAATCGCCAACTTTATAGGACTGTTGTGCGGAATACGGGAAATGTACATTTAGTCCGAAAGCCAGCTCTCAATTTGTTGACTTTATTTCTGCACTGATTAATGGCGGCACTAAGAAATATCAAATTATTTTTTATTTCCGCACAACTTTATCCATTTTGTTGAATTTTTACCCAACTGGGATATTTTCTAGGAAATTCAACGCCTACGCCACGACTTTATTTAAAATACGTATCGTGTGCCGAGCCCGGCGTTGCGCATACATATGTACGCACGCACAGTAGCAGTCATATTAATAGATCAGTGGCTATTACAATTCAGCTTAAAAATTAAAAATGCTAGGACGATTTAAAGTTTCAGTAGAATATTTTATGACTCTTTATTTAAGGTTACAAAGAGTCTTTTTACATCTTGACTTATTCCTACACACAAGTCTAAAATAAAATTGATCTGCGTGTAATATATGAGAATATTGACACAAGATTTGGTAACTTTAGCTCTTATATTTCCTGAGATCTTTTTTTTTCTTACGGTCAGACGGACAGGTGGACAGACGGACAGATGAACAAACGGACACGGCTAAATCGACTCGGCTGATTATGCTTGTAATATATGAGAATATTGAAACTAAATTTGGTAACTTTAGCTCTTATATTCCCTGAGATCATTTTTTTTATACGGACAGACGGACATGCGGACAGACGGACAGACGAACAAACGGACACGGCTAAATCGACTCGGCTGATTATACTTGTAATATATGAGAATATTGAAACAAAATTTGGTAACTTTAGCTCTTATATTCTCTGAGATCTGTTTTTTCATACGGACAGACGGACAGGAGGACAGACGGACAGACGAACAGACGAAGAAACAGACACGGCTAAATCGACTCGGCTGATTATGCTGATAAAAAATGTATGGAGCGGGAGATGCCTTCTGCCTGTTAGATATATTCTCGACTGGCTCTAAGCTGTAATAACCTTGTACCCTACGGGTACCGGGTATAAAAACGCTATTACATTGACCGCAGCTATAGTACACATGGATGTGTAATCTATAGATTTATTCTTGTGTGTATATATAATATATTTGCAGTTGCCACACCGCTTGACACTGACAATTGCACGTTGCGTGTTTAAGAGAAATGCCACAGCTCATTGTCGCTGAACGCAGAGCTACGTATGTATGTATGCCCAACGAATGTATATTCGAGCTGCAACTCCGACCGGCGGACAGACAGACCCTCAGACCGACAGATGCAACAACAAACCGTTGGACATGTTAACAGGAGAGAATAGCAGGCAACTGCAAAGTGTCAAAGTCAAATATGCAAAAAACCAAGAGGGGCCAGCGGGGAAGCCAGCCAAGTTAAACAGTTGACAGCCGAGAAGTTCAGACTTCAAGGATATGTCCAATCGTAGCCTGGGAATTTCATGCCTGCTCCACAGCTCAGGTATTACCTGCGCCAGCTACCAGTGCGTGTCTGAATCGAGCTAGAACCCCTCAATGGGAGACCCCTTTTGGATCTCTCAATCAATATACGAAGCTGCATTTCCATAAATGAGTTGGGCAACTATCTTTTATAAACGAAATATAGTCCTATGTGATCCTAATCCGAATATAAACTGGCGATGATATTGGCATACTATTGGGGAGGTTTAAAGTTGATAAATTTTGAGCGAGAAAATCCCGTAGAATATTCATAGCATATTCAAAATGCATCAGCGAACAACAAAAAACATAAATGTGTCTGCAATTTATAATTAAGTATCAAATATATGTATATATTATAGGTGTCTCACTGATTAAAATTGCATTTAGAGCAGTTTAAACAAACAAGGTTTTTTGCATTCAAATTACAAATTCTATCAAGCAAAATGAAATATTTGCGTGGTGAAGTTGATTCATTTCGCATGCGTAAGTTTATTATGCATAACAAATAATAAAGCCAGGGGAGTTCGTGTTAAATGTAGCCTATAATTAAATTTTGTGCTCTGCCAAATAGCAAGGCGGGAGGCGTTAGCGAAAGCCTAACGCATTTTGACAATGCAATTATTTAAACGCCGACGCTGACATAGAGCGAAGTGTTCATATTTTATATTTCTGGCGCTTGTGGGAGCCAACTCTAAGGTACAAAATCCATTGGGTGCGACACACCTTGTGCTCAGCTAAAATATGTATCTCGTTCCGATTCATGAGCTTGCACCAACCAATGCAAAATGACAAACGCCTTGGCTCAGCCATCTCGGGCGTCTAATGATTGCCTTGATTGGTAGTTGTTATGGCAACCCTTGATTGCTGACCCGATTCCAAGGGTTGATGTTAACCTAGTGATCAAAAGACTTTCAAAAATGTTCTACAATTACACAGTCTTGAAGCAGATCTTTATGCTATTTATTTAAATATTTCTGAAGAGAGTTTATTTGCTTATTAAACAGGCAACCAAAACAGGCAATCAGGCAAAAGCAGTCGTGCTACAATATTCTGTCGCCTTGTGCCAAATAATGCCTCAATTAATGATCAGCTAATCTCTCTGACATCCGCGTCTAATTCACGCAAATTGACCGCCAGCCGTTGATGGGTAGCTGCAGTTGCTGACTGATTTGTCGAGCCCCGCTTACCTAATTAGCCATAATTATCAGTGTTCCAGGCCCGCCAAAGCCCAATCGTTTTCTCCCGCCATAAGCAGCAATTTGAGCTTTCCCAAATCACTACTTCCGCTTGCGTTTGGCCTGTCATTAGCATGGAATAGGCGCAACTAATCAGAAAAACATTCCGAGAGTACCGGACCTACGTGGCCCAGGGTCTAACGGGTCGGCCAGGTGGCCAGTGTCAAGTTCAAGGCACAAAAGAGTCGAAAACAAAGGGCCCACCGCCGAAAACAATTGATATATAAGTGAGCGGTTCGAATGCTGATTGATTTCTGGGCCTCAAATGGATCGGACACCTGCAAAAAAACAAATAAAGATTGCCAGCGAATTTGGAGAGAGAGCCGGGTAAACAAACGGGGCAGCGTAAATGAAATGCAAATAACCCAGTTGGGCGGGGAGCGGAATCATCAATTGAAACCTTCAAACGATGACGTTGACACCTGTTCCAGCTTGTTTAGTTTCAATATTTCATTTGCTAGCACAGTCCATTTGTTTGTTTGTTTGTTTACCTGCGGTTGTCCGCACCGCTGTCGTCGATTTGCAAAAATATATATTTTCCCGCGGAGCCGCAGAGACTGAGCAGCGAGTTCACGCTTGGCTGCAGTTTTAGCACGGCAACGGCGGGAACGGATGGAACGGATGTGATATGTGACTATGACATCGCAGCAGCCAAATATCATTTAATGAAAATATCAAATTTTGTTTGGAGACCCCCACCCGTCTCCCTTTTGTATACCTGCTTCAGTCCATTTGTTTTGGCTGTCTACGTGAGCGGTAGAAACTGAATTTGAATTTTTACACATTTTATGCCCAACACGTTTCCACATTTCTCATTTGGCAGAGGCACTCTTCGCCGCTTTTCCCTCTTGATGTGCTGTTTATTTATGGCCCTTATAAATACATCTTCTTAGACAAAAGATACCACTGAAGTAGCTTGAAGTTGATTATCTGCGAGTACATGGTCTTAGAAGATGTGTCACATGGTAATCAAATGAATCTGATCCAGGCAAAAGGCACGTGTTGTACCTTAAAGACTTCTTGAGAAGCTATTTAACCCGAAATTATACAATATATAAAGCGGTTAGCTTTGGTCCAGTTGAAACGTGGAAAAGATCTTTTATTATTATGACCCGCATTAAACTTTTATTTCTGATAAAGTTTGAAAATATGATATGTTTAGAGTTTAAGAATGAGATTAAATACACTGCGAATAATCTCCCTGTATCCCGGGTGGCTAGATCGACTCGAATACTGATGCTGACCAAGAACTTACACACTTTTTGGGTCGCAAACGAATCTTGCACAAATACAACATAGCTTTTTGCTTCCCAAATATAGAAAGGATACAAATAATACAGTTTTCTCATATTGACGTACCCAATATTTTTTTATTTAAATACCACGATAAGTAAATGCTTTGCTGAATAGAGTAGTTTTTAATTTAAAGTTGTTGCAAGCCTGCAGTGAACTAACACAAAATAGCAAAGTGCCAAAACTTCACTCCATATCGAAAGGCAATCAGAAAACCAGTCGCAATTCCATTTACGGGCTTGCAGCAGTTAAATCAAAGCTGCAGCTTATATACGCGCTGAAACAATGCAACACAATGTGCGCGTGTATTGGCTGGCTGGTGGGATGCTCGTCTATGGCTTAAACAATGCCCCATGCATAAATAACTACAAAAAACTAGCAAATCTCCAAACGGAGTATTCATGTAAATAACAGAAAAAGTGTAGGGGAACGTATCTAGCAGATACACGCGCCATAAACTTCGAAAATCGTATGCTCCGTGCCACGTCCCCTCTGCGCCCGGCATCCCCGATGTTGCTGTAGATGAGCATGGCCATAAAATATCAATTTCGTTTTACAACAAACGCCAAAATCGAACGTAAACTTATGAGTCTCACTGTGAGGGCGAAAATAAGAGCAAAACTGGGTAAAATACTGAAATAAAATACGCAGGGAAAGGAATAATTGAAAAATGGTCTGCCATAAAAACAAGCCAAACATAATATATGTATATTCATGTATTTTCCTGCATTTCTAAAGAATAACGCCTGGGGCAAGTTAATACTGTATTACAAGCCGTTTACAAGAGCGGGCGTCGATGGTTGGGATCGGTCTAGGAAATGCATTCATGTAAAAGATGTTTGAAATGGGAAAATTCGTTAGAAATTCGCAATCATTCTCAGTTCAAAGAAGTGTATTAAGTAATATGACAGACTTTATCAGCATCGGAAACAAATTATGAGGCGGCTTATCATGGATAGTTTTTCATGGTTGTCACGATTTATTTCATATACCAAAACTCCATATGTTTTATTTAGATTTCCATAGCTTTTCCTTGCTTTAAGCTTTTGACAATATTCAACTTTTCTGACAATAAATTTATCTTTTTCATTGCAGGTGAGTGTGCTCTGTTGGGTGATGGTGGATTCGTTGACACGGTATCAGTACTGATTTTTTCATTTAATTTATAAAGCAAACGATTGTTTGACTTTTGTGTAAATATTGGAAATTTCCACTCCCCCTGCTGTTTAAACAATTTTAAATTAAGCTTTATATGTTTGCAGACAACTTTCTAGCTCTAAAGGACCAGAGGTAGGAAGCCAGCAGCGCAATAAATGGCTGGATATTAATTATACGAATTTTGCATGCTTTTCATGCACATTTATGCGCATATTTTGTGCTGGCCAATTAGTGATTTTGAACATGTGGCGACCAGGGCAAATATTCTTTATGCATCCATCTATAGGTGCAATCGGGCATGAAACGAACTCTGAACGCCTATTGATATTTATAATTAATTTTACACACTTTGTGCTCTGAGCCTTGGCAACATAGCGCCGCCAACTTCCCTCTCCGCCTCTAAGCCCCTCTCTCCGCGCAATATTAGCTGGCATTCCATGCCAGGCGATGTAAATATTTTGATGCTTCTCGCTATTTCTCCCAATCTAAACATTCGCATCGCAGGGCGGAGGATAGAAATGAAACAGCTTAGCGCAGCATCCGTGTTGCATGTTAGGGGCTGAATGTTGAGTGTCGGGTGTTGAGCATCGGGCGTTTGAGGCTTAGAGGGGAAGTGGAAGGAGGCGCTACTTGCACAGCATAACTTAAGGCGCAGCTCCGGCCATGGCGCTGCGAACCGACAACCCAGGAAGAAAAGAAAAACTGAATGCACCCAATTGTGTGCCAATGGCAAGGCAAATCAGTAAGAAAGCTCAGCGAAGTTGGCCCGACTGTGGGATACCCGGTACCCAAAGCTGCAAGCATGAAATTAAAAGACTGATGCGATTTTTAGAGGCCCGTCCTGTCCAAATGCCTTTAAGCCCCTTCCAAGGACTCTCCGGAACGATTACTCAAATTTCAAAATAAAATATATTATTTTATTAAATAAAATTAAGAAAGTTTAATTTTGCATCGCCCTACTTCGAAACCACGGTTCAAGACTCTACTAACCATTTGAGATGAGTGAAACTAAACAACTTTATTGTCTATAACTCCCACGTGAATCATTCGTTGGATGTATATAGTATATAGCTGTGTTATACGATTTTCATGATTTGTTATTTGCGGTGTAAAACAAACATGATCTGCATGCAGAAGATAAGAAGGTTGTAACAATACTTTGTAACTCTAAATTTATTAGTCTATGAGAGCTGTTGTTTTTACGGACAGGCAGGCGGCCAGTTAGACGGACAAACGGACAGAAACACAGACGGACGAATAGACCGACATGGCTAAATCGATTTGGTTGGTGAGTCTGATTAAGGATATAAACATTTTACGGTATCTTCTGTGTGACTGCTTGGCACTAAGGTATAATACCCTTGTAACCAACGTGTACCGGGTATAAATGAAAAAAATGCTTAATACAGTGATAGAAATTCTTTGAAACATATTTTTTGTATCATTTTATATAACGCACGGTCGGAACTAGGCCGTGTATGGCTAAAAAGTAAAAATGTTCTTTTAATTTATCACATTTAAATTAACCTCGGTGTCTTTAATTCAAGTTTATGCGAAAGCTTTGCTGCTTTTTATACTCGGTATATATATATATATGTACAAGCAGAAGAAGGCATCTTTGATTCTAAAAGTAGATTAGCATCCGACTCGATTTAGTCACGTCTGACTTTCCATCCGTTCTTTGTATGAGAAAACAGATCGCATAGACTGCTAGAGATAGTCTGAAAATGTAAGTACAATCAAATTATAAATATGGGAATTATTAGACAATAAAGTTGCAACCTTCTATCTCTGTATAAGTTTCTCAAAGCCGAGCGAGCACATTTGACCATTTCAATAATTAATACAAAATTCGCTAACGTGCTTATCTCTGTAATGTTAAAAATAGAAAAAAGTCAGTGATTATTTAATGCTGGCTTTTACTCGATTTCCCTCTATCTCGGCCAGTGTATCCACAAAACACGTTCGCAGCGAATTTTCTTGGCCGTGGCTATGCACTTTCTTCGGCCGTCTATTGAGAGCGGCCTGGTAAAGTGAAACGCAGCGGCAACTTAGCATATCTCCAAGGCTAATCTTGGCGAGGAGGCAACGGCAGGCAACGGAGCAGGGAGCAGACGCTGGAGTCTGGAGGGAAGTGCAATTTGCTCGCTTATGCTGCCCCACTCAGCGATCTCCGTCGCCGCCGGCTCTCCTGCCCGGCTTATCGTCATCTCGAGTTCGGCTCACCTTTATGCACACTCTATTTTCATTTTTTCGCTGTATTTTATTTAAGTTGCTCTGGCAGTAAATAATCATAATATATATTTAAATTGGGACCGTGTGTGCGCGAGCTCGTGCTTACCTATTTTTCGCTGCCTTGCATAGCATTTTCTGCAATACCTATCGCCATCTCGAGCCTGCAGTTTTATTAAGGCGCCTTCCAATGCCTTATCAATAATTTCATTTTCTTCTCCCCCTACAAAGCGCTGCCAAGAGGCGGGGAAAGTTCAAATTGGTCGCTCCTCATCTTGGAAAATTTTAAAGCAATCAATTTAATGCGCTCAAGCACACGCACTTTGCAAAAGGTCGCTGTGGAAACCACTTTGGGGAGTGGCTGGGTTGCTGGATGGAGCGGGAGAAGTAGAAAGCCCTAGGAGTGATTTTGTTTGGCAGCTGAAAAGTTGTTACAATTGCACGAGCACGCAGAAATCTTACTAAATATTTCTACACAGGAAATTTCTCGGAGGCAGAGCGAAACGGGAGACTAGGTGGAGTTTCTGCTGTGCAGCTTCACCTAAGAAACCCATATAAGTTTCATATTTATACCCTTCGAAAAGCATACAAATCGTATAACTAAGCTATAGTCGAGATTTTCGTGATATGATGAGTGAAATCGTATGATAAGTATAGGAGTTACTTAAAAAAAAAACAGTTTATTTGTATGCTGAGTTTCTGCAACATCTACATTTGAGTTAGCAGCACCAACATGCTTCTAGCAATATTTATCATCATTTGTTAACATTTCCTTCTGACTTCCATCCTGTTTAATTTAAATAGTTCATTCATATTACCTTATTTAGACAAAATGAAAGAGCCATGTCCATGTGTATTTTAATTTCACCCACAATGCTTTGGCCCCCGGCACGGGTATCTCATAGTCGGTCACACTCGACTCTAGCTTTTCTACTTGTTTTTTTATTGATTAGTCAATTTTTCAATTCAGATGTCATAATACATACTACATAAAGTTGGAGGGCATTTCAATGCCAATATCAATTTCATAGTTTATGACCAACTCATTAGCATCCAATAGTTAATGATTATATTTACGAATCAATGAGAATTCTGGGTCCTTCACTCCAAATTCCATTCAGATTAAATTCTGCTGAATCGAAAAAAGTGGCTACACTCGACAGCACTCGTAGCATCAACTTTCTGATTTAAAATTCATTATATAGTTATTGGTCATGATTATTGGTTATGATAATTATAATATCAATATAGGAATAATAATATAGAATATAAGAATAGCCATTTAAACATAATTTAGAGCACATAATATCATTAAAACACAATTTTCAAGACTTAAATTTGTTGTTTTTTAAGAAAGAAATAATAGCTTGAGTGGAAAGCCATGGACATCGGTTACTACAGAGCTAAGAATAGAGAATTATATCGGAAATGATCAAGTATCCCGGCAATCGCTGTAATAGACGATTTTCCGTTTCCTCGATTGCACTTGCCAAATTAAAGTTCGTCCATCTACCCCAATCGCTGGCCTCTTTCCATCTATTGCACATATGTCCGGCAATTTCAATTACATTTCTTCACTTCAATCAAATCGCATTTCGCTTTGGCCTTTGGCCATCTCAGACTGGCAAAAAACTGTTTGTGCAGTACGCGTGTTGCACTTGCAGTCACTCGTAAATTGAATTTACAGTTCAGTTCAGTCTTAGTCAGCCCCACCGCCCCCTGGCGAGTTCAGGGCCTGAACTCGCTTGATTTTTACTCTATTTCTCAGTTTCTTATCGTTCTTTGGGGGTCGTGACTCTGGCGACAATTGTTCGAAATCGTTATCGGAACTACTGGCACGTTGGCGAGTGTCTCCTAACAGCCACGAAGGACACTTGAAATTATTGAAATTGTTTTGCCATTTGGCGCTGGCCTCCGCATTCTCCAGTCGCCGTCGAGTGAATCGAACTGCAGCCGCCTGTCTGCTTATCATTGTCCTGGAATTTTCTCATTTTGAGCGATTCGAGGAATTTGTGTGGATTTTGGTTATTGATTCCCGAATGCCAAGACGTCTGCACTGCAGCACACAGATCTGTCTTGGCCGAGATTGGGTATGAGTGTGTGACTTTGAGCTTTTAATTAGTTGCTAATTGGTTTTTGGAAGCTCTGTGTCTAGCTGGAGTTACATCACAAAGAGAGTGAAGAACGTCACAAGAGTGAAGCGAATGCGAGTTCTTTGGCGCTGCGTTAGACTTTATTATTTTGCCGTTTATACAACAGATTGTGACTTGTTCAACTAAGTTTAAAGAGCAAAATTTAAAGAGAGTGTATATAAACACTAGGACAGCAAAGAATATTTTGTTTTTCTTAGTTACACCACTGTAGATGGCCATTTCATGCCCCTTTTTACGGCTTTCGTTTAAGGAAGGAATATTAACACTGATGAAAGGAAAAAAAGTAGGCTAAAAATAATTCTAGGTAATTATTCTGCTATGATAACACGAGGACTTCCACGGCACGCAGCAGATCTTGACCAACTATAAACCTCTAACAGAAATCCACGTAATCTACATACATTTATGTAGTAAATTTAAGAAAATTTATTTATGTGAAGATGACAAATGCTACAACAACAAATAAGAAAGGAACGGAGAAGAAATAAATAACGTAGGCGCAAGAGCGCTCACTTCAAATCGCTTTAAAATCGGAACTAACCTAAAAACATTCTAAGATCACTTTAGAGAACATAAAAATAATAATTAAATAATAACGAAGCCGGGCATCAGAAATCATAAATTAAAATTTTTTGTTAGTTTATTAAACTATCTTGTCGCTGAAGGAATGTTTTCAACTTAAGTTTACAGCTGAAATTTCAAAAGTTTGAACAAAATGTACTACTCTTTGCGGTTTTAAAATGTCGTTGCTGGGCTCGAACCTTTTAAAAACATATTACTTATTAATGAAAGCAAAAAAAAAAAACGTGATCATACTTACAGTATTCCCGGAATAGTGTCCTTAACAAAAGAATTTTTGTTTTTGGGTAGCCAGAGGTATCCATTTTTACAATCCTTTGAAAACTTTGTAAAAATGAAAATTGTTTGTACAAATATTAAAGCAGCCAAAACTAGTATTTATTATAAAACTAAACTGATATAGCCGTCATGGGTACTGTGTAATTGATTGTGCGAATACTCCTCAATAATAGTTGAACTATACCCCGTAAATAACTCAGCTCCCGACTCCCCCACCTGCCAGACGCACAGATGAAACCATATTGGCATTGTGTCCGAAATCAGACGAAAATTCTCGCTTATTCAAATATTTTGTTGTGTTTCCTTTTGCCGGCGGTTAATTAAAAAAGGGGCTTGGCCGCGGGACATTGGGAATCGGTCGCCTACATTGATTTATTTCAGCGCGCTTTAAAGTGTGCATAAATCAAATGAAATGAAATTTATACATTAAATAAAATGTCATTCGAAGCGTTGGGATGAAGTGGCTTGGCGGTGGCCTGGTGCATCCTGTAATGGCCGGGACGGCTCCTTAGCACCATTAACAAAGGATTTCCACTGCTCCCGGGCCATTCGATTGCGTGTGTCCTTTCATTTACGTCGTCTTTGTTGACCACTCTTAATCCTTTGCTGCCGTCCGTATAAAGAGCGCAGCGGCATTGTATTTGCGATAAATTCACATTAAATGAGTGAATTCGCAGGCGGGCGCAGGAGGAAGGGCATTAAATACAGACTCACTGGCCACCAACAATGCGACGAGTGCAGTTCTGAAATTCTCTCCGCCTGGCACACAATCACGAAGATAGAAATATCGAATCGAAGAATGTCAATAAAGGCTGCAGCAGTTTCCGCCTCAGATCCCCTGGAGCACTCTTCACCGCTGTCCCAAGCTGCCTCATTTTGGCCCACCAATTCGCTTTAATGACGATGCGTCCTGTGACAATGGGCGTCACTTGGCCAGTTTGTTGTCTTCCTATTGGCTCGAATCGAATCGAGTTAAAAGTGCCATCATATCGTTGCCCTGCAGTATACATTGGTCAATCGATGTGGAAAAGAACATGAATGCTTTCTGTAAAAGATTTTTGTTTTAATTCTCTCCACTAAACTGACATACTTAATGGCTTACACGTTACGAATAGTAATAGGAGAAATCTATGTACATAGTTCCCATTAAAGATTTCCCTTCAATTAACTGAAATCAACGCTTCTGTATATTTTTTATGTGCGCCCTGAAGGTCTGTAATAAATGTAAGATTTGTTAACCCGGTTTATCAATGGATTCACTTTTATTTTCTAGATTCTAATTCGGAAGTTTATAAAAATTAGTTTTCACTCCTTATTCAACGATCTTAAAGTGACCTCACTTATTTAATCTTAACCTATTAATTCGTTTTACATATTATTGGAATATTGGGAACTGAAACATAAATGTAGAAATGCCAACCCGTATTCACTATACCAAAATGCATAATCTAATCAGTGGTTCCACTGTTAACCCATTGAGCGGAGGGGTCAATGATAAGACCCGCGTCCTCCACTGCAATTGACAACTGCGATGTGAACAATATTATTTGCATTTATTCTGGAGCTCTTTTTTGGCGACAAGGAGCGAAGCTGAATGGAGAGTCCGCTTCCCAATGGCACCAGCAAGTAGGACTGGGTCCGGGCCTCAGCACAGCAGCTCCTTGCTCTGTGGCTTCGGCAGACTGCGCTTGGGTATCGGGTCGGTTACGCGATTTCAGACATATGTCGGTGGATGCGGTTTGGAGCGGCAACAGCTGCCGCCTCTTGTTGCATCTTCGACTCCAAGCAGCCCCCACCCATTGTGGCTATCTGACTTTTGTTGCACGTTACGTAAGTCGGGTATCGGTGCACTTGCTTGCACCACCGCCGCCGCGATTCAATGGGCTTTAACTGTGTCACACCCGATATCTGCGTTCCACTGCGGCCGCTGTGGGCGCCGTTCGCTGCGGAACGAATAGTAAATAAGTGCACCGCTCGGTTGACATTTGCAGCTGTCAGCGCGGCCCGTGATTGATCGAGATTGCAGCGATAGTGTAGTAGCCCTCGGCGTCCCGGCCGGAAAAATGATGTTGTCAAGTGGAGCTAATGGCGGGTCCCACCATTAACACGGCCGTGATAAATGGCCCGATCTGTTGGCTTACTCTCAGTTGGACCCAGGAAAGACCCTAAATATCGGCAAGCAAATATACTAAAGGAAGTGTCTTATTGATGCGAGCAAATTTTATTTGTTAGGACAAAAAACATTCATCTTTTAACTTTGAAACAATAAATAAATTAATTGATTGTTCCTATTTCTTTAGTTAAGAAATGAACACATTTTTATGTTCAATAAATAATACATTGTAACTGCGATAAAGAAGCCTGCTATCAATCCAAAAGATGCATGAAACAAATGGAAGAGGTTTCCTATAGACGAAGTTAAATTGGTTGGAAACAAGCTCAACTTTTGAAAGTGATAACTCAAACAATTTATAAGCAGGGGGACCATTTGCCAGAAGCAAAGTAAGCAGCGATAAAATTAATGTAAACTGATCGCATCTATTTATACTGCAGCAAATTGGGGAAAGTGAGCCTGGCTAAGGAGACGTCCAGAAGAGAGCTTATCAAAAATAAATATTGACAGGCGCCGCCAGAAAGCAGTCGCAGAAAGTATCTGCCAGACTTGCACGGCATTGAACTTGAACTTATCGCAAATTTGAGTTTTCAATTGTTTGCCAAAGTCATTGGGCGAAAAGTCGCTTCCATTTGTCTGTCGAAAAGTTATTACAAAGTTTGCCATTTAAGTTTAGCAGCTGTTTAAAGTTTTACCTCTGCCCTGCCGCCAACACGTCAGAAAGCTTTGGACCTCGCTCTAGATTGCACTAGCCATCCGAGCTCCGACTTTTGGACTCCGCCAGCAAATTGAGTGCACACAGGCGGCAGACGTTTGTCATTTGTCTGCTGTCATGTCTGTTGTCAACTTTGATTTTCGACATTCGCTCTCGGTCCCATTTACCATATGTATCTCCTGATTTTTTGTTTGAATCGTTACAAGCGCTATGACAACGTGGGGGTAAAATATGATACAGAATGCAGGACCAGAAACAAAAGACAAATTTCTCAAGCTTTTCGGAAGCGTGTTGACAATATCTCAGATGTTCTCTGGCCAAAAAATGCTTAATCATGTTAGCTGTCAGAAAAGACTAGGAAAAAACAGTTTTTAAACAGAATCAGACGACTGATTAAACTTAAAATGTTGGAATTCAAATTCAAATGCAGGAGCACGATTATAATAGGCTAAGATATCTGTAAATTTAAATATTTCTTAAATGTTCAGGAGAGGCTGAGTGGTACCTCTGCATCGTCCGACCTGCCACTTACTATTTCCATTTACCATATGTATCTCTTGATTTTTTGTTTGAATCGTTACAAGCGCTATGACAACGTGGGGGTAAAATATGATACAGAATGCAGCACCAGAAACAAAAGACAAATTTCTCAAGCTTTCCGGAAGCGTGTTGACAATATCTCAGATGTTCTCTGGCCAAAAAATGCTTAATCATGTTAGCTGTCAGAAAAGACTAGAAAAAACAGTTTTTAAACAGAATGAGACGACTGATTAAACTTAAAACGTTTGAATTAAAATTCAAATGCAGGAGCACGATTATAATAGGCTAAGATATCTGTAAATTTAAATATTTCTTAAATGTTCAGGAGAGGCTGAGTGGTACCTCTGCGTCGTGCGACCTGCCACCTACTGTTTCCCGGTTGTGACAAATGAAGGGAGCAGACAGATGATGTCTGAACACTTTATCTTAATGTACGTTTTTTGTTTCGTTCGGCTTTGGTCGATCCTGATTGCGAAGGTTTTCTGGCGCGTGAAGCAGTTAAGAACGCCTGGGCAAATTAGCAATAAAAAACGCATTTGTTCAGAGCTAGGAGCCGCATTTGGGAGTCGTGTCAAAGTCACGACTCTCGGTCGGTTCAGCGATAAAACAGCCTGAGGATTTACATTTATATTAGGCGGCTCAAAGGGCTCTGGCGATGACTCATCGTAGTACTTAACTAGATTTGGATGTCAGCTGCGATTTAAACTCTCTATATTGTATTCCTCGTTTCATGGGCAGTTCGACAACGTCAACGCGTGTCTGCATGTGCTGCGCAGTCAGTCGGTCGGCGGCCTGGAGAACATCACCACCGGCGATATTTCCAGCGGTCGCCTGAAGGCGGTCCTCGCTCTCTTCTTCGCCCTCAGCCGCTTCAAGCAGCAGGCCAAGCAGACCAAGTCCATCGGCGTCGGCGTTGGCGGCGGCGGATCCTCCTCGGCAATCCTCACCGGCGGCTCGGTGCTGGGCATCGGCATAGGCGGCAGCCTAAGGACTCCAGCCCCGGCAACCGGACAGCTTAACAGCACGAGTCAGCAGGAGCAGCAGCAGTTAGCCCAGTCTTTGGAGAACGGCAATGAAATGGTGAACAGGTGAGTCCTTTTAAGTCCTGTGCTTGCAGCCGAGTGCCGGGGCAACCAGCTCTATATCGGCAACGGCTTGTGTCCACGCTACTGTAAGTAGAAGCCGCGGCTTGTGTCCACGCTACTGTAAATAGAAGCAACTTACAGTAGAAGCCACTTACAGTAGAAGCAACTTACAGTAGAAGTCACTTTACAGTAGAAGCCACTTACAGTAGAAGCTACTTACAGTAGCGTGGACACAAACCGTTGCATTGGCAACTCTACTCTACTACATTTGAGTGCTATGACTGTCAGCTTTTTGCCGACTGAGGTTCGTGGCCGGACTAAGCACTGGCTGGCTACTCTTATACTCCACTGGTTTGTGCATGTGCTGAAAAACAACTAGTTTGATTTAAACAACTTAAATATTTAATTTGACCCACAAATTGTTCACAAAAACTAAAAACTATTTACTTACAACTCTAATTTGAGAATTAGGTTAATAATAATAACACAAAATATATCCGTAATTATATAGTTTGTGATTTGTGAGGGTCAAATTCTTTCACAAACACACATTCACTTTATAGGGGCATACTACATATATTTTCGATTAGAAATAGTATCTGAATATCAAGTTAAAGTTTTACATTTAACCAGTGTGAGAAGAATATATTTTATTTAATAAAGAATTTTCAAAACTAGAGGCCAAAATTGATACATTTAATGTTGTCACTGCGAATTCTAAGACTGGCTTCTTGGGCCAGAAAGGTATATTTTAAAATTTTCCTACTTATTGCTGAACTTATAGCATGATGGCATTATTTTGTGATTTTTTTTAAGGATTTCTTGACTGCCAGAATAAATATCTATAGACAGATAATTTCAACTGAAGTTAATTATGTTTAACTGACACTTAATTAATAATATTCTACTGCCTTTAAAACCCTTTTTAAAGAAGTTTGCAGTCGATGATAAGGAAATAAATAAAAAGAGTTTTAGCCTTAAAAATAAGAATAATTTAATTTTTTACAGCAATATTCAATAAAAGTAATTATTGTGCTTATAATACTCCATTTAATTATTATAAATACAAAACCTGAATGCTTTTCCTATAGTATTATTTTTTGAATTTGAATGTTAACAATTCACATTTCATTTTCCAACAATCTCTCAATCTCGCTTAGCTTTTAGACGCCCCCAGGAAGCAATCTGGCGTCTGGACTCTGTCATTATTTAAATTGTGGTGCTGCCAATTTTTTCAGGGCCGAATCCTCCCCATCATTTCGACCAAACACTGCATATCCAATGTCAGGGATTTCCTTTGAATTTCTTATAGACTGTCATTTCTTCTAGACCGTCATAAGACATCCGGAACGCATTCTTTCTGCGCTTACCGAGAATTCCTAGGAAGTTTAATATGATTTATTGGTTTGTTTGCCGGAAATTACAGGCAGTTGGGCCTGGCTTGGCTTTTCTGAGGGGGGTTTCGCCTCACACCTCGCATAACAGATGTCTTCGGAAAAATGACAGGAAAACTCCAGAAAAGCAAACAAAAATTGGCATACTTCAAGTTTAAAGAGAGGAAAATCTCCGCAGACTGTGTCGGAGGGAAAGTCCAAAGGGAAAGTACTCTGAAAATAGAAAACTTTATTTACTCAATGTCGGCTGTGAGGCTTGGCTTGGGGTTTCTCCGGCGCTCGGTGTTTGCAACCCTCGGGGAATCCTCGAAGTTGCAGACAGGAAGCGGAAGCTTTGTGTGGCCCCCTCTCCTTGGCCCAGGCTTCAGTTTGGTCGTTTAACTCTGGCCCCGCCCCTGTTGAATGTGTTGATAGCTTTCACTGACTATGAAATTTAAATGCGTTACGGAAATGTTTTGCGTTCGCTTTTGGGCGAGCAGACAAATAAATTACACAGGATTTTTATAGCCGTCCTTGCGCCTAGTTGTGCGGTAGGCAACGTGTTTGGGGGCTTCATTTACAGTTCCGCCATCAAACTTTCACTTGCGACGCGGGAAGCGAACCTCCAGAGCGTTGTTTATAATGTCTGCGGTCTGCCGACCTAGACCCGTACAGCTAGGGGGATTCCCCGCCAGGCAGCTAGCACGGCGACAAAATAGCAACCCCAAAAAGATTCCACTCAAAGCAAAATAGTCAGAAGCCGAAAAAAGTAACAGATATGTAAAATATTATTTAAAATCTAAATGAATATTCCAATTATCCCAACTTTCATGTCATTATTCTATTACCTCTTAATATTTTATACTTTGTATTTTACGGCAAGTCTTGAGGACAACGCAATATCTAAATCTTCAAATATAAAGTGAATATATACAATATCGATTTATTTGGTCCTGTTAAACTTAAACTATGTAACTCTCTATTTACTTGAATATCTTGAATTAAGTTACCAACTCGAAGTAACTCTTAATTTTCGCTGTGTATTATTAAAATTCCTCGCTGAGAAATATTCAAACGCCAAATTCAAAACCATTTTCAAGGCGACGGCTGCTTCTGCCATTCGGAAGGAGGGCTTCTGTTTCGACTCCTCCCGTTCGAGGCACTTCGCAAATTCCCTGTTTTTTACAGCTCTGGCAGTGATTTGCTGGGGTCCTGGATGGAGCAACATGTTGCACTGACGCAAATAATTAAAACCAAAGGACATTTCCACTCTGCTCTTAGCTTGCTCGTAATCCTGGAGTTGTCTTGAATATTTTAAAGATTGCAGCAACAGCTGATCCCGTCAACCCCCGCCATTTATAACTGCAAATTGCTTTGGCAGAAATGCCGGCAATATGTGGCCCCACTGAAGTGTATTTATAGCATCTGTAACCGAGCTTCATCCTGGAATTGGCCTGAAAGTAACCCCTGAAGACACCTTTAATGGGGAGGAATTCCCATGCACGTTGGGGCCCGAATCCACCCCTCTTTGGATCCAAGCATTGGACAAATCCGCTCACGTGCGTGTGTTCCTGTGGCTGCCTAATTCGCATGCATTTATGCGTGACCATGAGCAAGGACCACTCCCCCAGGAACAGGCTGTCCTTCCTCCTGAGTCTGCGACAATGCAGCCGAGCTGGCTGTGGCCACTCCACAATGGCAGGTTGTCAAGTCCCTTGGCCGAGAGTGTTCCAGCTTTGTTGGATGTCCTTGTTCTCCTGGCGGTGCTCAGCCTAGTCTGGCTTAACTTTTGTTGTCCTGCGGGCTTGGTTTTTTCCACATGGTCTGCTCCTCTGTGCTGAATTTATAATTCCATTTGTGGTTTTAATTTCGTAAATGTGAGATTAATTTTATTCAATTTGTGTGCCGAGAGTCGAACGGGTGAGGAAAGCTCCGTCTGTCTGTGCTTAGGGTTGGTTAACGCTTCATTGACAGTCAATTGTTGGCAATTGGAGAAGTGAAAAGCGGCTACAAGTTAGGGGAGGCGGATACCACAATTGAAAGGCAGCTAAAGAAAGGTCGAGATTTGAGGACCTCAGCCCTTTATTATTATAATATGAAAAAATGTCGCCGCCCATATGTATATATGTATTCTATGGACTTTCAGAAATACTTCTTATCTAGTTTTCCCTTCCCGGCGTGGCCTGACTCATCCATCATGGACTCCAACAACTTCTCCTCTTGCGGATTCAATCTGGTTATGAAAATGTCCCGAGTGGCCCTAAATTGGCCACAGTTATTTAAATGTTCGTTTTCCAACCGCAAAAAGTTCCATATAAACCGTCGCGTGATCTCGCAAAACAGGACGATAGACGTGCCATTGTACGCAGTCAAGACCTCATGGTAGACCAATACGAACTCCGAGATCCAGGCGAATCGCAGCAAGGTGTTTTCGACAATCACAAAATAGTAGAGGCACTGAAAAATATCGTTGATTAAGTCAAGACTCATAAAGGGTTTCAGATAACACCTTCGGATAGACAAGATTTTCCCGCAGAAAGAGGTTTTCCCCCTTCCATATTTTAAACAATCCAAAGTCCTTAAGCATGTCCCAGGCCAGGGAGTAAGACGAGGAGATAAAGGCAGTAGTTAGATAGGCCCAAGTCCAGGGGTTCTGGAACACACTGTTGTAATTCGCTGAAAAACATTATAGCATTGCCACGGATCTTAATTTGAGATTATAGAGTTTGCCACTCACCACTCGTCTTCGTTTGGACAGTGGAGAAGACGACCACAACGATGGACAGGAAGTACTTGAATGCATTGATCAGATAGTCCGAGGATCTGGAGCCGCTATCCCGGTACCGCCGCAGGCTCTGGCAGAAGCGGAACCAGGAGGGAAGGCCCCGGATGACGGCAGAAGCATAGTCAGGCTTAAACTCAAAGGCAGAAGGCCAGCCCATGAAGTAGCGCACATAGAACCCAGCCAGGTAATAGTGATCTACGAAGCAGGTGACCAGCGAGCACCACTGGTCCGCCAGCCAGAAGTCCACGAATTGCACAAAGAAGAATGGCGCCAGGAGGATGCGGCCCGTCACGCGCATCAGCCAAGTCCTGGCCGAGTAGAAGACGATGTGTATGGGGTTGAGAATGATCACGGTAACGATTACCACCTGGGCCAGTGGCACCATGTACGGATTGTCCATGTAGAACTCGTGGTGGAGCAGGTACAGCAGAACGGTTAGTGAGCACAAGTACCCCAGGAAACTGGCTATCTCCAGGGCCTTCGCTCCGCCAACTGAGTCGCGTCGCTCCAACTCGAAGATCAGCACGTGGTTGATTCCCATCTGTTGCCAGACATTCACGTTAATAGACAAGTAGAGTCCGAAAACCACTCCCGAAATGGGTCCTCTGAACAGACTGGCAAAAATATACCGGAACTCTGGTGTCAGATCTAAGGAAAAATCTAGAATTGGAAGGCAGGATAACCTAATTATAATCATCATCATCAATAATCATATCCACTAAAAGTGTTGACTTTAAACGGTTGCACATAAGTATCAAAAACTGAGAATTGATATACTAACATACATCAATTACAATTACAAAGCATACCAAAATGATTTCAATAATAATGCTGGAATTCTTAAATATCAAATTGGTATGCTACAGATATTTAAATAGTTATCTCTCAGTGCTTAGTCAGTTCAGTATTTGAAATTGATTACGCTCTAAGAGATATGTAAATGGTTATTTTTATGGAACCTACACACAATCAGGCACATGACGGCGCCCACGAATAGGAGGCCCATAGAGAGGCCGGCGCAAAAGAGGTGGACCGGGGGCGTTGGTTGGCCCAGTGGCGGCACACGGAGGCTGTTCATGGCCCTGACCCGATCCCCCTTTGCCAGATACTCAGTGTACAGGTCCTCCACGGCCACGATCATCCGGTCTAGCTCCGTGCTCGTGGCAAAGCTCGCCCTGAGAACAGTGCGTTCGTACCAGGCCAGTCCTGCTTGGGACTTCAGATACTTATCATACTTTTTGCAGATCTTGCGGAAGGCGGTGTTGTTGAGAGTCTGATAGTTCTGCATCATGATTAGGCTGTAAAAGTAAACAAGATCAAATTTAAAATTCAATAAAACAAAAAAGCTAGTTTTAACTATACAAATTTCGGAAAACGCCAAGTGCTAAGTGCTTATATAAAACTCGGTAACTACATATATAAATGTGTAAGCCTTTTTCTAACTCTCCCACTGGAAGACCGGAAATAAGCATTTTTCGAATCCCAGATATGGATATATAAACAACAATTCTTTGTAAATTACAACATTTGATCGGCTCCGATACCACCGGTATAAACATCTGATCAAATTTAAAATACTTTCCGCAAGACAAAGCCGGTGGGGGCTTGCTAGTCCGAACATAAATAAACAGTAATCACACCTACAATATGAATCTTGCAGCTTGGTACCATTGTTCCTATGACAAGTATGCATATTGAAAATGTAACAATGAATCCTCAGAAAATAGAGGGGTTATTACTTTTTATAGGTTCCACAAGATTTAATGGTGTGACGAATAAAAAGTTCATTATAGTTTCAAAAAGAGGCATGCAAAACTGTATCTTCCTTTCAGTAGGTTTTTGCAAAATAGCAAATGGGCTAGAGTTTAACACTTTCTATTTTCTTATCCGATTCTGTTAATGTAATGCTTATATTCTAATTAATTACCTAAGGTAGAACTCTCTCATGGCCAGGCGTAGCTTGTCGGCAGACGGTGGCTTGGGGTTGTCCCCATGCCGGCGGTTCCAGGAAGTCGAGGATCCTCCCGCCTGATTTGCTGATCCCCGTGTCAGTTGGTAATAAAGCGTCGCCCACTTTCGACGTGCCTCCGCCTGCTTGTAAATGAAGAAGTCATTAACCCTGCTAAGCTCCTGTTGGCAGGTGCCTAAAAAGAAAGTCTCAAAGTTCTGGTAGTACTCGTCTATCTCCGAGCTGTTGGATCCGCCTGGCTCCGGGGCTTCGTCCACGGCTCGCATTATTATGGCCTTAAGCTCCTGATGATGATGAATTTTATAAAATCTTTTGGTTTTTTAACCATTTTAAAGATACATACATTGTACTTCATGTACTGCTGCTGCCATTCGGATGTCAAAAGACTCTCAAAGGTCTTGCCGAACTTCATTTTACGATATCACTTTTTTTGTGGAGGTAGTTAAATTGACAGCAAACTCAAATTATGTTTTCTATTCCTTAGTTAACCATTCTGCTTTATTTATTCATAATCAGGAATCAATATGCTGATAACTAACACCTTTTCTTCTTTTAAAATATTCCATATAAAAATGTATGGCTAAATCGAATCGGCTGGTAATGCTGAACAAGAATATAAATACTTTACTTTCCAACAATCTTTACTTTACTTTCCAACAATCTCTCAATCTCGCTTAGCTTTTAGACGCCCCCAGGAAGCAATCTGGCGTCTGGACTCTGTCATTATTTAAATTGTGGTGCTGCCAATTTTTTTCAGGGCAGAACCATTAATCCTCCCCATAATTTCGACCGAACACTACATATCCAATGTCAGGGATTTCCTTTGAATTTCTTATAGACTGTCATTTCTTCTAGACCGTCATGCGCTTACCGAGAATTCCTAGGAAGTTCTGCTTTATTTATTCATAATCAGAAATCAATATGCTGATAACTAACACCTATTCTTCTTTTAAAATATTCCATATAAAAATGTATGGCTAAATCGAATCGGCTGGTAATGCTGAACAAGAATATAAATACTTTAGGGCTTGAGTCGTCTCCTTCTTCAGCTTGTTAAATACGTCAGTTGGTACCGGGTATTAAAAAGTCACACTTACAGAGACACATTTCAGGGCTGACTAAGGGTTGGCTCCTTTCGTGCAACTCTTTAAGCTTCACGAATAGCTTCAATCGAAGCACAAATTCGATTTCAGTTGTTTGCCATTAGTCATACCAAGAAAAAAAATGGTTAACCAGAATTTGTCATCTACAGGAATCACATGATAAGGGGAGGCACTCCGACTCCCAGCTCCACTCAGTAGTAGTCATCATCAAAGTCGGCATTCATCTTCCCCTCCGACACAATGTGAAAAATGCGAAACAATTGCAACGATGATTACTTTTCCAGCAGTTTCCCCCCTGTTGTTGTTGCTTGCTCGTAAAGGAAAATTGAATTGGCGGTGGGCTGAGCGTGAAGTTTGTCCAACCCCTGGGGACCATTTCCCTGGACGGAGGAGAAAAGGCTGACGCGGACAGGGGAAGATCAAAACAGGTGAACTCCATAATTATATGCTAAATAACGGATTAATTAAGTCCCTGGGAGCCATTAGCTATTTGAAGGACTTGATAAAGCTGATGACTAAGGCTTATGAATTTATGAATCTCCGGAATCTTACCCAGTGGAAAGTCGCAGCATGTGCAAAGTATTAAAGCTTGCAAAGAGGAGAGATCTAGCTGCTGTCAGAAGGGTTGGTTTTATTTTGGATACCTTATAGTTGAACGGAGCTCTAAGGTATATATATTAAAGCGTGACGACCGGAAAGGCATTCAATAATATTTAATATTATAACGAAAGTGATATAGAAAACTATATATTCTTTATATGCCAATAATAATATGGAATTCTTACAAAACATTTATTTTCTCACCATACATGTGTATATTTTAAAGCCACATGATTAAATAATAAAAATAATATAATAAAAACAACAAAATAATATTTTTTATAAATAAATAAAGTTTTGTTAGTATACCCCAACCATATATATATTTATATTATATATATATATATATATATATATACATTATTTATATTTTATATTTAATAGTGTTCATTGCTGTTTTATTTTATTCGGTATTCAAAGGCTGTGTGGCGAAAATACCCTATCAGAATTTTTTTGTGGCTTCTAGCTGGACAATAACCAGAAGGCAAATAAAAATATTTGCATAGACGAAACGTTCAAGGATTGGAGAGACGGGCAAGTGAACAATGTCGGGCTGGGCCAGTGGGCGGAATCCTGGGACAGGCTATATAAAATGAAAAGTAAACAGTGCAGCGTCCGCCGGTTGCCATTGAAATGATAAAGTGTCCGGCTTCGTCCTGTCCGTTCCTATCCGCTCCTATCCGCTCCCGAGTGCCCAGAGATCCGACAAAAGGCAATAAAATGCATGCTTAGTATTTTTTGGGCAGGGGCTAATGCCATTAGCGGGCCGGGGTAGTGGCGGAGCAGTCAGTCTGGAGCTACATCTGGTGGCAGTCGTATGGTCGTATGTTCTGTGTGCCAGCTCGGGCGAAATGCTTTTATGCTCTTGGATTTGTCTAAACAAAGATTTATTGGGTCTACTACTAGTTTTTTTCAAAAGGATCAGGGACAGAAATGTTGTTCCCTACAGCTGATTAAAGTTGTAGCAGGTAGAAGAGGGAAAGTTCTGCGAATAATACAGAATTATATCAATTCCCTTAACGATATCGAATCTTATCTGATTTTGTCGAATCTATCCACAATTTTTAGTTACTGAATCAGCTCAGTTTTCTTTACTAGATTAAGTTGTATTGTAATGCAAGCCTATATTTACTAGAATAGTTTGATTCCAGAAATAGGTTCAAGAATAATAAGTCCAAGACTGCTCCTTTGCATAAACCATGCATAAATTTAATCGCTGACAGCAACTTTCTTTCCCGCCCACTGTTCGCGAACACGTACCAGGTTTCAATACCACTTTCGATGTTCAACTCGTTTGGCTATTCAATCATCTCAATTTCGGCTTTGCATCGTATGGCCTGTAGATGCAATCATATTTCGCCACTTAGCCCAACTTTCAATGGCCATAAACTATAAAGCCCACACAAATCAAAACGGCGTTTGTACACACTTTCAAATTGTTACAAATAGTTGGTTCCTGAAAGTATTGTTATTATTTAATAATATATATAAAATGTATTTCTAAAAATCCCTATCAAAGTATTTTAAGTGTAATTATTATTCGGCAATTTTAACCTAATAATGTTTATATTTACCTTTTTTGAACTTGACCTTCGAGACTTCAAAATACATATATAAATGCCACAGGCTTAGGGTACTGAAGTTACCTCTGCCATAGTAGCCGTGAACTAGACCGAACAAGTTGAGTGTGCCTGATCGGCTTAGTGCTAAACGAGTTTCCCGATTGAAATTAAGTTCAATGATTAAACAATTTTACTTTCTGTCGTGATTAACTCTGTACAGAGACAGTTTAAGTGACATGAAACTGCGAGTATTTGCAATAATTGCTTACTTTGTTAAATAGTGATGATTTGATTGCTGGCCAATAATAAGATAGGCCAGCTTAATTGGTCTCGTTCGCCGTTCAATTAACCCCAACATCTCTTCTCCAAGCAAGTTCCTAGTATTTAATGAAAAATTTAATTCATTTTGCTCATTTTTAAATAAAAAACGAATTGATTAATTATAATATACAAAGTATAACCTTTAAATACTTTTATATCTTTTAAACAAAGTATAAACTTTCGAAAATGTATATATATATATATA